>JAMXBD010000349.1:600000-1108860 GCA_024138025.1 Combretum micranthum
ATAATACATTCCTTTATTTTAATTTTGAAAATAAAATTTTATTATTATTTTTTAAGGTGTACGGTTGTGTTTATTTTAATTTTGAAAATAAAATTTTATTAATATTATTTTTTAAGGTTGACAGCCAAGTATATGGTCATGTACATCCTTATGTCCTCTATAGGCTAGAAACACAGTGAAATACATGTCTTGTGTTTTGATTTGCGAAATTTGCTCAGAGAGAAACACAAATAGATAAGGCATCCCATGTTTTGCCCATGCTTCTACATAACATAAAGCACGACAACATCCAGAAATAAACATAGTTTGATACAAGAGGTCGTGTTTCAGCCTTATATCCATTTAACCCACTTCTTTTCAAAAATAGAGAGAAGCATGGCGAGATACACTTGACCGTGTTCCACCCGTGCTATCTCAATTTTCTTCTTCATTAACTACATAATGAGAAGCACAGTTGGATACATGTAGCCGTGTTTCCTTTATGTTTCTCATCGAGTAGTATTATTTCGAGGGCTTAATAAGATACATGCCTAAAACACTACCCCATGTTTTCTTGGTGTACCCTTTCGAAAAATAAGGTATGTATGTTCTGAAACTTAAATATCAAATTTTCACTTCTATTAGCTTTTACACAACCAACATTGAAATATCCCAAACCTTCACCCGGTTAAATTAGAAACAGTTTAATTTGATAATATAATAGATAGTTAATTGTGAATGTAGTTTATATAATTTAAATGAATAAAATAAGTAAATAATGGAAAAAGGAATAGATTATTTGATATAATTAAATTAGTAAATAAGTTAAATTGAGATTTGAGATTTTAAATATTTTTTCCAAAATGTTTTTTTCCCTTTAATTATCAGTTTTATGAATCAAATTATCGAAATCCTCTCAATTATTGATTTAAATTACTTTTTTTATAATTTCTCATCTTTAGACCCCTAAATAATGAATTTGAATGTTTAATGAATTCTTTAAAACCGTTAGACTTTAGTTAACATTCATTTTGTAAAATCTTTATTAATTTTGAAATCAATCACTTGTTTAAAAATATCAAGTTTAAACCTGAACCTGAATTAAATAACCAATTTTCATACATTAAACTTTTGAATTATGTTTTTACAGCAAGTTACAAATTTCTAATATATATGTTCTCAAATTATTTACGATACTAAAGATAATTATCAGAAAGGTTTAAATTTAATATCATGTTCTATAAATATTTTTAGTTTTCCCTTATCCTTATCTCTTTCTTTCCTTTCCCCTTTTCCATCTCTGTTTCATCTTTTTCTTTCTCATTTTCCTTATTTTTCTTTTCTCTCCTTCTTCTTCTTCTGCTTCTCTATTTTCTTTCTTCAAATTCAACCTCAAATCTCAATTACAACAACAATTAAAAAGCGAATTAAGGTTGGAAAAAGAAGATAAAAGATTGAAACAAGCTTAGAGTAGCTTCAAAAACAAGAAATGAAGATCAGGAAGTCTATGTTTATTAAGCATATAAGATAAATTGTTTTCTTGCTTGAGTTATTTTATATGCATATATTTGATGAATTGTTGTTATATATAAGTAGGATTTGAGTTACAGCTTGTGATATATGAATTTGTGTAACAAGACAGAGGTTATGTAAACATGTTAGGATTAATATGGAATATGAGGTAAAACATGTTCATAGAAGTTGTGGATGATGAATCTTAGTTTGCATGAAGAGTATAGCATGTTAGAAGTTGAAAAATGATGTAAAATGAGTAATAAAAGAGGTTGTGTTTTCGAAACTAAAGAAAAAGCAATGAGCACAAGATGGATACAAGGAATTACATATGGCCATGCTCTTCATCTTGTTTTTAAAAATTTTTGAAGTTTACACATTAAGGGAGAAACATGGTTGGAACACGGTCTTGTGTATCATGTCATTCTTCTCTCTTATTGTTTTAACAAAAACAATTTCAAATTCTAGAATAGCACGGCTAAAACACAGGATGTTGTATCTTCCCGTGTTCCTCTCTATTTCTTGCATGCTTCATGTATTAAAAAGAAACACAGCCAAAACATAACTTATTCTATTTGACTGTTCTCCTCTCTAATCCTCGAATGCTTTGCATGTCAAATGAAACACGGAACAAGCAAGCTAATATATTTGATCGTGTTTCTATTTTAGGGAGAAGCATGACATGAACACGACTTAACCTATCACATCGTGCTTCTCATTGCAACAAAACATGGTTCGATTTCGCATTATATTTCCCTTTTAATTTCAACTTAAAGAGAAATACAATTGGAACAGGCCTCGTGAATCTCACCGTGGTTCTATCTGAGTTGAATTTTCAAGTGAAACGTGTATTATTTCTTTGCAGCGTATTTCTTTTGTACAGGAAACACGGGGAAGTGTACAGTCGTGTACCTGTACGTGTTCATTTTAAAAATTAGAATTTTATAAAATAAAATAAAAACGAAAAAGGTTAATGATAGTTAACGTGTTACATTAGTTAATTGATATAATTAAGCATGATTTAAGCGGATTTACAAATTTAATAAATAAATGGATTAAATAGAGAAGTTAGATATAAAATGAACTTAGCTAATAATCTTAAGTTCAACTTTACCTAATAAGCTGTGATGAGCTAAAATGAATTAGATTGATTAAGTTTAATCAACTTGGCTTAGTAAATGACTTAATTGGATAAGTCTAATCAAGTTGGCTAGGATTAAGTTAAAATAGACTTAGTAGCTAATAATTGGCTTAGATTGAAGATTTAGGATAAACCATGAATAGCATGGGGAATATGTTGTTCCAAATATGTGTTTGCTTTGAATGCTTTTGAATGTGAATGCTTGATGATGCTTTTGTAATAAGACTATAAACAAAGAGAAAAGAAATCCTTTGATAGACAATGGTAAGCCATGATGCAATGACGATTCATAAGTGGCTTAGCGGGCAGTTGATGGGGTAAACAGTATCAGCATAACGTTTGCTTAAATTTAGGATGAAGTAATATGGTTTAGTTCATGTTTATGGGACAAGTTGAACTGGATGATGTTATGGACTGAGAATAAGTAAAGATGTGTAACGACTGTGAACCTTATATGAGGCTATTTTCCTTTCAGTTAGATATAGGTATTCAGGTTACTTATATCAACCCCCTAAATCATTGTTATTACCTAGGATCCCCTAATTCCCAGGAGTACAATCGGAATGTGAGTACTGTAGTGTTGATTTGCTTAATTTAATTTAAAGATAATAATCTGTCATTGCTGCATTGCATTTAATTAAGCTCGTATGTCATTTCATGTGTGATTGTGTTACTATGTACTGGGCTTCGGCTTATCATCATTGTTGTGATCTTTTTCCAAGTGTTGAGTGGATGTTAATGATGATGATGATTTGATGAGGATGAATGTGATGTGATGTTGGTGATAGTGGTGTTGATGATTAGATGATGATTTTGTTTATTTCAAGTATGGGTCGACATGGGAGAAGTTGGTGGATGAGTGAAGTGAATTAGGATCTCAGGATTTTATTTTGTTTCCTTTGTTTCAAGCTGGATTTATTCCTTGAGAATTTGTAATATTCTTTTAAGGGCGTAGTAGTGCCTAAGTTTTGTAATTCAAGTTTTTATGCTTTTGTTTTACCATAATGTTGAATTCTTTGCTGATGGAGTGAAAGAGATAGTGGAAAAATGCAAAGGTTTAAGAGAAATAAATTTGAAGCTGTGTAAACAATTGGATGTTGATATCGTATCTCGGATGGTGCTTACAAGACCATCTCCAAGGAAAATCATTCCACCTTGTGGCCTTATACCTAGTGAAAGTGAGAGGAATTCTTATTTGAGACAATGATGTCTTGTTTGTGACGAGCGTAATTTAGTAGATGAGGTATGCCCCATACATAAGAGTATCACTTGCTCCATATGATGAACCTGAATGATTGATTCTTTCTATTTCTTCTGGAATTGGACATAGTCTAACTCTATAGATCGAAGCTTCTCTATTTGTATTTATTGCAATTGCATATTTTTCAAGTTGTGATTCAATTGAAAGTATGCTATGTTACAAAAATAACCATTAAGTCTTATTCTAAGTGGAGCGCCATTTAATACACGAAATCCGTGTAATGTGAAAGAATTTTATGGGCATAGGAATAGGATGCAGCCTCAGGCTCATGACAGAAATTATCAAATGGAGAACATAAAAAGTTTTTATGCTCACATAGGATAATAGACGGTAGTAAGTACTAAATTGGCTTACAAAATAATTCATGTATAAATTTAGCATTTTACTTTAAATTGAATTTTACTCTACTTGAATAGATTGTTCATAGGTTCAACATATGTTGTCTACATTGATTAAGCATGACTTGGGTTATACCCAACTAATAAAAAAATAGCTAAATTTGAGTGCATTGCCTTGTGCAATTAATCTTTTATTTGAGTCCTCTTTCAGTACATATTCATGTGGAATTCTCCTTTTAGCCAAAGTATTTAGCTTTATATTTTTGTGCACACTGACAATGTTCCATTTGAGTTGGATAATGTTAAATTTATCATGCCACTTTTGAGTAACTTTTCAATTTTATATGTGTAATTTGAGATTTTGAATCTACATATTCTTGTTAGGTTTGCTACTTACCTCAATTAATAGATATTTATCACAATGTAATTTCAAAACCTACAAGTAAGTTAATGAATAAAAGTTCGATTATATATAACTCCAAATATACTATTAAAAGGTTTGAGTAGCAATTTTAATATTATTTCCACTCAAGAGAGAAAATGAGGAAAAAATAGCACCTTACATTTGTTTAACTTTAAATTGAACCATAATAGATTTTAGAGTATTTTTTTCATGTTGCAAATTGCCTTCTAAACTTTTATATAAATGCGGCCATGAACTTCTAAAGTACACATTTTGACTTCTTAATCTTTTAAAAATTGATACAATTAATGATAATTAATATTTTCCTTAAAAAATTATGGGGGAGATTACAAATTACACTTTTGAACTTCCATTTATGTGCAAACTCACCTAATAAGCTTTTAATTATTTGCAAGCTTACTTTCTAATCTTTTGAAAGTGCACATAGAAAAAGTTAATTATTTTTAACCATGTCAAATATTAAAATTTTAGGGATCGAAAAATATACTTTAAAAATTCAAAGAGCAAATTCATATCTTGATAAAAGTTAAAGGGGGTAATTTGTAATTTTCTCAAAATCATATTTACAGCTCAAGTTCATGTCTTACGTTGAGATATGTTGACCAATGACTTTGCTTGAGTTGACTTCGGTCTTTCGGTTTGGTTGATGTTGTATAATGTCTGTGGAAAGAAAATTTCACAGATAATTATGTTGACAGTTCATAATAGAACGTGTAACTGCTTTGAACACTATATGTCACTACAATATTTAAAACGCAGTTGAACACTTTTTGTCATGATAATATTTAAAAAACATTTCACAAAAATATTTTTTGAAATTAATATAATAGGACATAACTAATAAAAAGTTTGTCTCATAGTAGACAAATTAGAATTGTTAACTATGATATGTAACTATTCATGATCTTCAATTGACTCTGTAATTTTTTAACGTCAATATGATTCAATAAAAAAATTAATCCAAAATAAAAAGAAAAAGGTGTTTCCCACCATATATAATTTTTTGGATAGAATTGTTTCTAAATATAGGTTTCAACGCGAAGTTTGATCATTGCAAGATTAATAGAAAAATTAGGGCATCTTCATGGGGACTTGGTATGATTGGCAAGCCTAGCCTATTTCCATGACCAATATGACTAACACAACTATTAAATAAGAATTTTAAAAAAAAATTTCCCTATAATAGGTTCATAAATTGATACATATGGTGTCGTGTCTACACATTTAATATGGTCATTACATGGATTTATAAATTCATGTCTGTAATATATAACTTATTGTAGATGTAATTTTGGTAATTTTCCTTCTTATCCAATTTAATATTATCAATTAGTTTATTGGTTTAATTAGTGGTCTTTTGGCAAAATCTAAATTAATAGTTTGGCATAAAATTCGTCTGATTGATCTATTTGTTTTTTATGCTTTATTAGTTGACTTTGACTTGAATAAATTGCTTAATAGGTTGACGAGTGCATTTGAGACAGCACGGCATTCGATATATTGATTAAATGTTAATTGAACTGAGTTAGTTGAGTTATTATTAGTTGATACTAATCCAACCCAGAGATATAAAATTCTAAAAAAAAAATTATTAACTATTATATTGCATGTGTAAGGACGTGTAACTAATAAAAATTAAAAACCAGTGATGGTTCAATAATAATTTAGACACAGCGTATATATATAAATATATATTAAAATTTTATCGATTAAATGAGTACCTGCAGAGCAGATTCAATCCTTTTCAGCTTTCGGCAGCATCTTCTATTAAAGTGGATTATTCGGGCATTTATGCAAGATACTACTGACTGCATCACCAGCAAAACCATACGATCCATTCAAAATTACAAAGATAGAAAAACTCAGTATTTCTTGAAGGCTTACGATCTTTTTAGTATTATATTTCATATTATAATTCTTTCTTGTCTGTTACCGATCTCAGTAGAGATTTATGCAAGCGGGTCCTCTCAATGATATAGGAAAATGTATAGTAAGTAACTAAATATGGAGAAAGGAATGGCTATAATAAACTAAGTCCGTTGTATGTTAATGGATTAATTTCACTTGCGGTATCTAGGGTTATAAGTGAGTCGCAACAAATCGACGAGCTACTTGAGTTCGACTCAACGATAACTCGAATTCAACTCCACTACAATCGAGTCGAGCTACTCAAGTCGCTATCAAGTTCAAGTTCGAGTTTCAAAATACTCTAATCAAGTAGTTTGCGAGCCTATTCAAGCTTATTCTATTTTTTGTAAAAAAACTATTAACTTTGCATTTTTCTCATTTTTAAAGCCTATTTTCATTTTTTTTAATTTTCCTCTCATATTTAATGGTCCACGTTTATTATATTTAAGACCACGTTAACTAAAAAACCATATTCTATTCCCTGATTCCAACTCTCTCTTCTTTTTTTTTAAGTCTATTGATTTTTATAGGTATAACTGAGCCTAACAAGTCGAGTTAGAGCTTATTGACTACGAATACAAGTCCTATCAGCAACTAATACAAGTTGAGTTCGAGCTTATCAAGTATTAATACAAGTCGAATTAGAGCTTAAAAGATAAATCTTATGGTCATTTGGTGGGTTTATGTTCGTGTTTGATTTTGTCTTGATTTAGATGGGGGTTGACCATTGTTGATGAGTTCTAGATTAGTGTTCGTGCGTATGGATTAACTTCGATCTGACCTTAGTTAGTTTGGGAGAGGTTGATGGGGGTGAATTCTCTATGGAGTTGGGGTTGGTAGTTCATCATTGTCGTCGGTGGTTGCAGTGTTTCTATGTATTTAATGTTTGATTTTTGGGTTGTGATTCATGGTTACTAAAGGCGTCCAGGCTTTGTGTTGGAATATTTGGTGTTGGAGAAGGTAGCTAAGAGTGGCAGAGATGCGAGATGGTAGTGCATGTGCTATGGCTGGGCTTTGATGCTTCATTGGTGGAGGTAGTTATTTGATCTAGAGAGAGAAGGATGTGAGTTAGAAAAGCATGGGTTCATCGGAGAGACAGTTGGAAGAGAGAGAGAGAGATGAAGGTAAGCCCAAGAGAGAGAGAGACCCAGAACAAAAGAAATAAATTTTTAGAGAGAGAGAGAGAGAGATCTAAGGGAAAGTTTCACTAAGAGAGGAAGAGATATCTCTTTTTCAATGGCCGTTTCAACAAACTCAATCATCAAAGGTGCTTTTTCAATAAATTCATTAATTTAGATTCAAAATTTTAATTTCAATTCAAATCTAGGAGTTTTTAGTTTCTAAAATCAATCAAATGACTGTCCAAATGCCCCATTGAAACTAAAGAGCGAAGATTTGAGCTCAAAACAAGCTCTATGTCCTCGTCCATGGCGAATAGCTCGACAAAGAAGACAACATGTGTACTCCCACACACACATCTGGCTTCCCAAAGGAAAAAAAAATGTCCACTTGCTTTGAGTAGGTGTTGAACCCAATCAATATATATATATATATATATATATATATTACTTGCTTAAGCAAGTGTTGAACCCACAACCTTAGTTATGAAAGTTTGGACAAAATTGTTAGGTTCTCTCAACTATTAGTTTTGATGATAACAAAAAGATAAATGTTTTTTAACAAATTTATTAAGTATGCAGTCATCAAGTTATAATTTAATCCGGTATGATTAGGAGTTCTATAGAAATGTTTTTCACACTAGAGATTCAAATCAAAAAGTAATTTGGAGACTATATCGAAAGTTTTTCATGAAGACAATAATACTTAGAAGGTAACTCAAAAAGTAAATCTACTATGTATCACGAAGACGATAACACTCAGAGAGTAGATCTGTTTCATGGATAAAATCTGTGAAAATTCAAACAGCAAGTTTCAGATCAACTTTTATTCAATTCTTTCATCAATTTGAAGACTTCACTCCAAAGTTGAATGTATTTAGGTTATACATTCAAATATATTCCACAAAGTTGGTTCAAATATCCAAGGGATTCAAGTTTTAATTTCATCAAAGTTTTATTCTTAAAGTTTCAAGTTTTTGATAGCAAGTTGAAGTTTCTAAAGTCAAAATTCATTTCAGTACTATCAAGCAACTTTATGAGAAGTATCTAAAGTCGTGTTTCGGCAAGTAGGAGAAGTTCAAACTCGTAAAAGAATATAGATGACAAGACACATTTCTAATTTATAGGGATATGTGTGCGATTTTAAAGAGAAGCATATTAGAAACTAGTTTGAACAAGTCTTTTAATGGTCCTTGAAGATATTATCCAGAGGTCTCGTTAATCAACATGGATCTGATCAAGACATGATTTTGAAATTCAAAATAATCTTAGATGATTTTTTTTACAAATGCATGAAGTAAGGAAACAAACATTATCACATCAACCAAACTTATCTATTTTCTATTAGAAGAACTTTTGATAAAATTAGCAGATCACGTCAACAAAAAGGGAGCACAATATCAAACTTTCAAATTGCAATCTTATCTAACTGTTGAAGACATGAAGATAGATTTTACCAGCAGAGATTCAAAAGAAATATGCACATGAAAAGAAGCTGCCTATCTACTGCTAATTCTTTAGCTTACACTTGTGTTAAATATTGTTACTTTAACATTTCTTTCTTGGACGAATTTTGAGAGGATACTTAACTCTTTATTCCTCATTTGCTTTTGATAATTTTTGTGATAGATAAATTACAAGTAGACTCTGAGTTTGAAGATAGTTAAGGTTTAGCATGAAGTTTGACAGAGTGACATAAGATACTATTTGTAATCATTTTTTTATTGGACATAGTGGAACATACCGGTATGGAATGCCACGCCCTCGACTTAGAACTGGAAGAGAGAATTGACGCTCTAGGCAAAACCTCTATAAATCATTATGCAAACTTCTCTTACTCTACTCTTTATTTTTGTGCATGTAATTACTTGTGATTGCAGAGCAAACTCAAAGCTATATTTTATTTATAACTAACTGGGGCAGTGTTTTAAAATTTGGTAAAATCAAAGTTAATTAAGAAACCAATTCACCTCCTCCCCCCTCTCTCTTGGTTACTTTTTAGGGCCAACAAAAAATGACCTTAATTTTGTGTGTGTAGGTGGTGGTGTTTTTTTTTTTTTTTGGTTGGGGGGGGTGGGTTGGGCGGGGTTAGGGTTTATTTTGTGTATCAATATGATGCGTAAATTTAAGAGGAAAAAATGCACCAAGTAGGAGAGAGAAAACACACAAGCAAGTAATGTGTCAGAGTTTTGGCTGGATTCAGGCTAGAATGACCATCAGTAAAAAGTTTAAGTATTTTTATAGGCCAATTTTTTTAAATATAAAATTGTTATATGAAAAAAGTTCAAATACTATCAAAGAAATTAACCCATGTGCTAAATGTCTTTTGCAAAAGTGATATGGCCTTCTGATTAAAGCTTGAAGATGACTGTATGCCCTTGTGATTGTGGTAAACATGTGGTGAAATCCATTGAAATATCATTCTAAACACCTTGTGGTATTGGTAATGAATTTAAAAATCCAGCTGGAGACCTTATTGCATACTTAACATTTGACAAATGCTACATTCTCTCACAATTTTCTCCACCATACTCTTCATGTTAATTTAGCAAAAATCTAAAGAAAGCTTTTGGTATGTCTTATCAATACTAAAATGATAAGATACAGTAGTAGCATGGTATTCTTACAATAAAATAGGGATAGAAACCAAAAATAAATGTGAATGGTAGTATAATAGGCCATTTATGCCATTTTAATGGCCTCGAAAGCTTTTTTCCATCATCTATACCTTGTATAATATGCTTGAATTTAGACAATGTTTAATATTCAACTGCAAGTTGATCTAAATATGCAGGAATCAGCATTAATAAAGCCAAAAAACAATTCCCATGTTGTCTTGTAAGTGAATTAGCAACCTGATTATCTACTCTAGCTGTATATACAATTGAATAATCATATCCAATCAACTTAGATAAAAACTTTTGTTTCTCGGGTGTTTGATACACTTAATTTAACAATTTTGTTTAAGCTGTGTTGATTAGCTCGTATGATGAAATGAGAACCCAAGAGGTATCATCTCCACTTTAGTGATTCGATAATAGCAAAAAGTTCGCAAACATATGTAGAAGCTTTAGACATGTGTAAAAGTAACTTTTTGCTTAAATAAGCTGTATGGTGTTTGTCTTATAATAACATAGCTCCTACACCAGTCCCTAAAGCATCCATTTCTATAATGAATACTTTAAAGTCTAGTGGAGCCAATATAGGAGCATTCATTAAGCCTGTCTTCAATTTTCCAAAAGCAACCATGCTTAATTCAATCCACTCACACTTATACTTCCATAACATGTCAGTTAAAGACAATGCAATTGAAGCATATCCTCACATAAACCTTATATGGTATCCCAAAAGCATTAAAAACCTCTCAATTGTTTAATATAAATAGGCAATTTCTAATTTTTTACTGCCTCTATTTTAAAAGGATCAAGAGATACCCTATCTTGAGATACAAGGTGGCTTGAATAGTCCATTGAAGGCACCCTAAATGAACATTTGCTCTCTTTCATATTAAAAGTACTGTCAATTTGTACTTGCAATACTTTAGAGAGATGTTCTGCATGAAAATCCATAGTCCAACTATAGACCAAGATATCATATAAAAAAAAAAAAACAATGAAAATTTTCGTTAAAAATGGTTGGAAAATATTGTTCATTATTGAAAATATATTGCTAGAGCATTGCTTAAACTAAATGACATTACAAAAAATTGGTAATGACCATCATGTATTCTAAATGTTGTCTTCCCTATGTCTTTCTTGTGCATTCTTATTTGACGGTAGCCTAATCTCATATCCAACTTTTAAAATATTGTCGCTTCATTTAATTATATCCTCATTTTCAAAATCATGTCACAACTTCACATATCAGACTGAAATGTGCCATTTTTGTAGTATGATTTGAGTAAGACCATGTTATCTAGGATCATTTATATTATTAAAGTGGGTTGATCTTGCTTTTGATTTCTTTATTCTAACATGATTCCTTCTTTTTAATTATCCATTATATTTAACAACTTAAAGATATTATTGATTTAGCCATAAAATTTTATTATGCTAAAAGTTGTACGTAAAATTTTACAAAGGAAATTATAATTGCTATTTAAAAGAATATGGTTTGTTTGGATTGTCTGATTTTTCATCCGTATCTATATCTTATTTGTATTTATACTTTATCTATATTCGATATATATCTAGTATGTCTGATATGTTTATGAGTAAAAATATTTTTTTTTTTCATTTGTGCCTGTTATTTGACAAACAATCTAAATGACATGTGAATGAGCTAAACAGAGCCTATATCATTCTTTATCAAAGAGTATGTTAGAAAAATGGAAATGGGTCATTCATTGCTATTCTAGATTATTATTTTTATTTTATATGAAAAAATACCAGTGAGAGATCAACACCTATTTCAATAAAACCCATTAGCAAACACATTCAATAAAACTCCTATTTCTCTGCGAACAACAAATTGGAGGTAGAAAAGGAGTAGTAGAAGTTTCTTCAATTTGCATGCATGCCGTTGTAGAGGTTAGACGAGAAGTTTAATTATTTTGTCACTTTCTAGGTAAGTAAATCCATGTTTCATTGATGAGTTTGGGTATAGGTTTAAAGTTTAAAGGAGATTCTCGTGTTAATAAGTTTGTGGGTATTGAATTTACGGTTTGATTTGATTTTGGTAATTGGATCGTGTTTGTGTATATGAAATTGTGTTTCAATCAATGCATGCATATTAAAGATGATCTTGATGCAAATTAATTGATGAAATTAGGTTTGAACAAGCAATAACAAATATAAAAAAAATGGTTGGAATTTAAGTGTAAATGTGCATGGGTGATGATTTGATTTGTTAATTACGTGCAAAGATTGTATCGATTTGATTGATTAAATTATACAATTAGATTTAAACAATAATTTGATGAATTTATGTAATTAATATGCGTATTTAATGTAGAATAAATGGTGGAAATTTAAGTTTAGGAGATGATTTTGATGTTTGAATGGTATAGTTTGATGTTTAGAAGTGTTAGAGTTGACATAGCATTAATTGCTAATGATTTGGTGAAGATTGAATATGTTTAAATAGGCTTTAAACATTTTGAATTTGAATTCATGTTTTTAAAAATTATGAAAAAAATGTTTAAAGAGCTTTAATTTTCATAAGATGAATAAATAATGATTATGAAGTTAGAAAATGGATTCTTGAATGTTATGTTGATATTAGATATGTTCAATGCGCATATAGAATATAAAATAATGTTTGATTCAAAATGATTTAAGAGTTGGAATTTGTTTGTGTTTGAGTTTCAATTTTTGAAAATTAGTTTGAATGTTCATGGAGATCTCTACACCTTCAATCTTATATTTAAAGTGTTCTTCGTGAAAATTCAAGTTAGATCTTTAATTCAAGTCATCAACCTAAAATGTTTTTTCCATCAATTTTTAGATTTTGATTATGCTTGGAGGTTGATAACTCATAAATTAACATGGAATCAATATCATAGAAACAGAATTTTAGATTTGCCATTAAATATTTCAATCAAATTTGGTCTAAACTTATAGGAACGTGCTTTGATCTTGTTAAGTGAACATTTATTGTAAAAACTTGTTTTTGACTTTTAATTTTATAATTACTTAAAAATACTCATAATTAGACATAATAATATTAATGATTATTTAATTTTTTTAATAATAAGTAAATAAAATATATATAATAAAATAAAATAAATAATTAATGGTGTGGTTCATGTGAACCGAACTAATTCACAATTGAACTAACTTCAAGTTCAAGGGGCTCGTACACTCCAATTTCTTTACCCATTAGATCAATCCATTCTCGATAAAATTTAATTAAATAAGTTTAACTAAATAAAATAAAAATAAAAGAGAGAAAAGAACTCGAACCAGTTAGAAATTAAATCGGTTCAATAAACAGTATATAAACCAGTTTTCATCCAATCCCTTGGAATAAGCTTGAGAAATAAAACTTAATAGTTAATTAGACTTACAATTATTGGAAATGGACTTTAGTTGAGTATAACTTTAGCAAATAATTAATCAAATGGATTTAATTAATAATTGGTTTAAGGATTAATAAAGTAATTAAATGATAATTAACTAGTTAATATGTAATAACTTAGTTAATTGAATTTAAATAGAAAGTAAATAAGAGTCTTATATTTCTTTCTATAGTTCTACATTCTCATGACATTGGCACTTCAACAGACGGTATCTTCTATATCGATTCTAGGTATGCGGGGACTTATATGTTGTTTGTTAAGATAAGCATCCTAAAATAAGTTAAAACTTAAAGACGACTTAATAATTAATTGTTGCTTATGATTATGTTATTTAATCTAATCCGAGAAGCAACGAACTTGCGTAGTGGTGCCAGCACAGTAGTTAGGCTCTTAGACTACCCCTAGTGGCTTGGTGAGTGGCAAATAAGGCAAACAGTATGGGGGTAACGTTTATTCATATTGGAAAGAAGTTGCTTATTCATAATGGACTAATATAGATGAAAATGAGTAATGAACGTGAAACTCATACAAGACTACTTACTTAGATGTTCTTATAGGTGATATAGGTATTTGGGTTGCTTATATGAATCCCCAAAGCAGTTGTACTACTCAAGACCCACAAATTCCCTCGATATAGTGCCAAACTATGAGTGCTCCACTGTTATTTTGTTACACTTAAATTAAAGATTTGAATTATCGGTTGTTGCATTTGCATTAGACTAAGTACATGTGAACATATTGTATGTGCTTCTTTTGTTATGTATTAGGTTTTAACTCATTCCCTTTTTCAGGTGATGCTGATGATTTATATATGGATTGCATGATTACATGGAGTATAGGTTGGATATTATTGAGAGATTGAATGAGTTGGATGTTTAAATGCATTGGATATTATATTGCTATTTTTCGAGAGTTTGATATCGTATCATGAGATTTCCTATGTATGTATGAAGGACTAATTCTAACGATTTTGGATGTGTCGATATCGAGTTCTTCTTGGGATAGTTATATAGTGTCATATGGATCTTATGTTTTGCATGTGACCTCAAATATTTGATGAGGAGATAGCACTTGATGATGAGATGACTTGGAGAAAATGATAGGGGAGGAACATACAATCTTAGTGTCTTAAATGCACAAGTAACGGGTAAAGAAATTTTGATGGACCTAACACGTCAACCTTGCAGTTTTTAAGCAATTGAAGTAGTAACACACTTGAATTGCCTTATATCTTTGTGAATAGAGCCTCCTCTATGGAATGTTGTTTGTCTTTTCTCTCCAAAGTTTTGAAATAAATATGAGTAATTAAATATTTATAGGTACTTGGCATGAATGATAACTATCAAATCATCTCGTTGATTGACTAATAAGATGGAGAAAGCTCAATTTATAGTTATGTTAAACGAGCTCCTATGCGTCAAGGCCAATAGCCATTGTCATGTGTGCATGAGGTTGCCTGAGAAAGATTATATGTGGTCAACTGATCTAACGGTCCATATTCTAAACCTACCAAGGCAATTTTTCAAGTTGTTTCAATATCCGAACCGAACTCTTTCAGCCCTGTCATATAACCTGAGTCAAGCTCAAGCCAAAATAAATAATAATATTTATATTTTTTAAAACTCATACTAGATGTATTTTTATTAGATACCATAATTTGCACAACTGAAATAGCAATTTCTTAATGTTGAATTGGTTATAAACATACTTAAATAATGGTAGATCTGTGTATAACACTTAAGTGTTATATGTAGTGGAAACCTTAAACCTTATTTTAGGCGTAACAATTGTTGAGAAGAATTGGAATGTGTTGCTTATACTTTAGGCTTAATAAATGTTTGACAAGTGTAAAAGAAGAAAATCCATGTTTTTGTCATTATATTAATTCTATAGTCTCTAAAATTTGGAAAAAAATAAAAGTATATCTATTTTTTAGATTATAACCTTGACATTCTTTTTTATAACGTCATCAAATGTTTGTCTCATTATAGCAATATCAAGAATTTTACTACTCGGTTGGTGAAAAAGGTTGGCACCTGTTATTTCTTCAAATCTAATAGAGATGAAGATCATTGTTGGGCTTAGCTGGTACATTAAGCCTACAACATAAGCACAATTAATGGTGCACTGAGGTTACCCAATGCGACCACTTAGATGTTTAAGCTTGTTAGCATTCCAAAGACATAAAAATCAAGATAAGTATAAAAGTGTCAAAGCATCATTACCTTACTAGCAGTTACAACAATGGTATATATAATTAGTATATCCCATGAGGTATGACATTGTATGATCATAGGATAATGGGTGGTTGAACACATTTACTAGGGATATGGGACAGAGACATTGATCCACGTTTGGTCGTGCCCCCACATGGGACTAATAACACTTTGGAGGAATGATGCGGTGAGTAAGCGAACATAGAAATAAAGGAAAAAACAACAATTAATCCATAAGAAAATCGGTTTACAACTCAAAACTCAAAGGCTGAAAAGTTAGAAAGTGCACTAATGAATTTCGTCCTTCTTCCTTTTAAAAAGATGTGTTTGTATGTGTTAAGTCTCCTGATTTGGTTTTGGTGATAACAAAATATGTATAAGTGTTTACTAACAAAGTTAGTAAGTGTATAGCTTTCAAGTGTAAAATATATGGGAAGACTAAATTAATCAATTAAGGTTGATTAGAAATTCGTCAAAGAAGATTATAGAAGAAATTCGTCAAAGAAAGATTCGACTCAGAGAATAACTCGAATCTATCTGGAAAGCTTGTCAAGACATCTGCAACACAAAATGTAACTCAAAAGATAGACTGCTGCTTGTCAAGAAGATGGTAACACTCAGAAGGTAACTCACAGAGTACATCTGCTACACGAACAAATTGCAAATTACGAATAATAAGATGCAGATCAAATTTTCTTCAATTCTTTCGTTAATTTGAAGGTTCGGCTCCAAAGTTGATGTATTTGGGTAATACATTCAAATATGTTCCATAAAGTTGGTTAAAATATCTAGGAGATTAAGTTTTCATCATCAAAGATTTATTGTTAAAGATTAAGTTTTTGACAGCAAGTTCAAGCTCATATGTTCAAGTTTGATTTTTAAGACATGTCCAAGATTCGACTCAAATCCATCATAAGAAGATTATCTTATAAAGTTATCTATTTATAGGATATCAAGGTTGTGTTTCAACACTCAAGGATTCAAATTCATAAAAGTTTAAGGACGACAAGATACATGTCAATTTCAAAGGGATACAAATTTTTCAAACATAAATAGTATAGAGGATATTTTTCATTAAGATATGGCTAAAAACATTCAAATATTAACCTTAAGACTTATCTACATCGAGATATGTATCAATATCTAGTTTACTAGTAGATTTACATAAAATGTGTTATCTTAGCAGGCACACAATAATAGGATCAAGATCTTCATATATGTTCAACCTTATCTTATCCGTTGGAAGATTTAAACAAATATATCAGCAACATTGTCAACAGCAAGGAGAAAAACCTAAACAAATCTCATCTCAAATATTCAAATCATCTCTTTATCCATTGAAGTCTTGGAGTTTAAATATCAACAGGAGTTATAAAATAAAAAATACAAAGAAGCTCTCATTACTCTGAAATTTTACTCCAACTCACAATTGTGCTAAATACTACTAGTTTATAATTTCATTCCTTATACTGAAATTTGAGGGGACTTTAATTCTTAATTCCTCATTTGTTTTTTATTAGTTATGTGAGATAGATTACAAGTAGACTCTAAGTTCAGAGATAGCTAATATTAGCATGAAATCTAACAAAGTAAATGGAAGGCATATTTGTATCTCTTTTTGATTGGATATAGTGGAAGATATCGGTGTAGAATACCAGGTCCCTAGTTTGGAGCTGGAAGAGAGGACTAACGCTCCAGATGGAACCTCTATAAATTATTACGCAATTTTCTCTCACCCTACCCTTATTTATTTTTGTGCATTTGATTATTTATTGTGATTGCAAAGTAAAATCAAGCCATACTTTATAACTAGTTGGGGTTTGTTTAAAATTTACAAAAAGCAAAGTCTAAGTTTTGTTTTAAGAAACCAATTCACCCCCTCTTGATCCCAACAATATGAACTTTTAAAACCCTAGAAAATAAGCATGAAAAAAAAATACAAAAATTAGTATGCCCTTCGATATGGGCCTATATGGATTTATATGCCTTGCAATACCCATATCGTTGATGGTGGTGTCTTCTTCTCCTCGCCCTGGCTATCATTGTCTTCCATACGGCCTCCTATGAATCAGCATATGCTTTCAAAATGTCTTAGATGCTCCTACTGCCTTTCATATGGCCCGTATGAATCAATACTATCTTCTACATAGCCCATATGAATCAATTCTTTTTCTTCTTTAGTTTTTCTTCTCATATTGGCTCAAATATTTATCCACAATCTGCTCTGCATCAAGAAATGTGTCGAGTGACCTTAGCTTAAGACTCGCTTAACCATAGCATTCGACAGTTGGTTCCCCAAGCCAGGGAGTCGAGATTCCTATGAGGCTTGAAAACAAGTTGGAGTGAGTTAAGCCTAAACCTAGTAAGCCATCCATATAAGCGATGGGTCGAATTAAATGTAGGAGGCTCATGATCCATATTTAACCATCAATAATGCTAAACTTTGCACGAAAATTAAATTTTGATGTGGTCAATTTAAAAAAATTCAAAAAGTTTGATTGAAGGTGTCATCATTCAAATCTAGTAGAATATGAACCAAGCATTAAGATCGAATTTTTTTCCTTGTACGCTAAGCTTGCAAAATAAAATATAGTTAATGGTGCGCTAGGAGAATGTCCAACACGATCAATGTGATGCCCAAATTAGATTGTATCTTAAATGTGTAAAAGTCAAAGAGCATAATAACTACCAAAGTAACATACTTATCTTTTATAATGCACAAGAAGGATATTTATAGGTAATAAGCTTATGGTGCTTATGCATGTTGCACAATCATAAGTAGTGTTTTGTTGCAAAGAAAAAAACAAGATAAGGAGGGTTCGACGACATAGTACAAAAAGCAGTGGATTGAACAATCATTTTGTATCATATTTGGTATACATGATACTAGATAGCATTAAAAAGATTCTTATTAAGATGTTTTAATTCTGCTAGTTCAATATTTTTGTATCATCAAATATAAAAGACAAAAATTTAAAATTTCATCTAGTCCCATGAAAGAATTTTATCCAGTCTCGTATATATATTTTATAAACCAAATATGACATAATGACCTTTATTCAATTAAGTACATAAAAAATTATGCAACCAAACACTTCCATAGAGTAATAGAAAGTTGAGGCAATTATAATAAACGATGGGACTAAGCCACTAATCCATATTTAATTGTCCTACTCAAAAGGATTGATTGCAATTATAGGGAGCATATTGAGTGGCCTAGTTCAAGGTCCACCTAACACATGATTTAGGAGATGAGTCTCGCAAGTCAGGAAATTGGTGCATTGCTTTGGAAAAATTTTGTAGGTAATACACGTAATGTGGATGTACACATGATGTGTAACTCTAATTAATTTTCTAATATATGGATAATATAGTAGATAGTTTTTAAAATAACAACCACCTACATATTCATGAGTTAAAAATCATGAGAGTTACATACCAATGTAAATTACACGTGACATGTATCACTCATTTATCTTTTCTTACTTTGAGACTTAGAATGAATTATGATAGGTTAGACCTACTACTAGCTAGTAGGTCGCCTTTAACATGTAATAGGTTGGACTAAACTTGGATAGCCTATCCTCCCTATCCAACCATCAGCAATAAGAGGCATTAAATTGATTAGATGTCAAATTAATTTTTCACGAGAGTCATACACTGAATTTCGCATTTCTTTTTTTTTTTTTCAAATTGTGGTTATATCGTACGTCTTCTATCCTGCGTATCTTCACCGTGGGGAGAAAGCAAAGATTGCAAAATGCCAAGTTTGATTTACTTTAAATTAGACATTCCAAATTAAAGTAAAGATGATTAATGATGACATATCCTATTTATCGTATTCGTGTCGTTAAATCCAATCCTAATTAGTTTTTACCTTCCCTCCGACGTTTTAAGTCAACGTTTGCAACCCCCCCTCTTTCACTTTCAATTTCCCTTTATTTAACTTATTATGGTTTTGTTTGTGTTTTGTTTATACGAATTGAGTAAAGTATGTTTCAATTCCAATCCATTTGACGACAACAAGACAACATATTCCAGGATTTTAATTGTTCTATTTGGGCTTGCATCCTATAAGGAAAATCAAAATCCACCTCCTGTTCTTGTCTTTGTCACCCGTTGAATTGAATTCACGATGATATTCATGGTATTTCTTCGTCTCTCTTTTTCTAATCATTCTTCAATTTCAATTTGTAAAACCCTAATATATATATCCACATATATATATCACCGGCTGCAGCTGTTGAAAGAATTGTGTTAATTGCTTTGGTAAATGTAGGTCAATTTGAACTACTCTGTCGGATTTCATATTATGTTAATGTTTTTGTTTATATTTGTGTAATTTTCTTTCGACATGGTTTGGCTCTTTTTTTTTTTTTTTTTGTCCCGATTTTCTATTGTGGTGACCGATCTGATCAATTTTTCATTTACGTGTTGCTTATTCTGCTCAAAGATCAAATCTTTAATTGTATAGTTGCTTTGCTCTCGATGAGATCGTATCAATTATGATCGATTGTCGTTTTCCATGCGATTTTTATTGAGTAAATTGAAGCATCCATGGACATGATCGACACCTTCTATTAAATTTACAATATAATTTTGACTGCTCTTCTTGTCTTCATTTAATTAGTACTGAATGCTAGATAGTGCGATACGAAAGTCTCTTTATATAATACCGTTCGAAAAACAGCAGCCGCCGATTTTATAACTCATGTTTGTCAAGTAGACACAATTTATGTTTTTTTGTTTTTTTGGCCATGACACGATTTATGGTTACATTGGGTTTGATACTTGTTGTTGGCAACCTATGTAATGATGATTACCGGTTTTCTTGTGTCTTTCAGGAACTTTAGACCCCTCTTGATATGATCACTTGTGGATCCGCGGATGAAAGTTATGATAAGTTCCCGATTGTATGTTGTACGCCATGCAGTTAGCAGCTAACGGAAGTCGTAGAGAAGACATTTCTGAAACCGAACCCATTTTACGTCAGGCTGAAGCCGAAACATCCGGAGATACTTCTTCTTCCAGTGAAATTACATCTGTAGGAGGGGAATTTTCAGTGGATGTTGAGGATTTACAGAATCTTGATAATGCTGAGGGTTCCCATTTGGTAAATGCTGACCAGCCACAATGCCGAATTTGCCTTGATAACGAAGGTTCTAAATCCCCATCTTTTTGGCAACATTTGATACCAGTAGGGGTTGTATTTCTTTTTAGGTGATTACTGATTAGGTACCTGGTTCATGTTATGTCTAACCTCAATAATTTGTATAAACACTATGTATACATAATTTCTTTGTTGCAGGAGATGACCTGATCTCCCCCTGTCATTGCAAAGGCACTCAAAAGTATGTTCACAGGTCGTGTCTAGATAACTGGAGATCTACTAAGGTGAGTGGTTGTTTTCTAATGGATGTATTCTCGGCTGATTAGGAGCAAGAGTTTACCAGCTTGGCTGCTTCGCTCATGAAAACTGATATTTCTGTCACATATATGTGAGCTGCAACTTTCATGTTTACAACACTTGCAGAATACCATGTGTCGTGTCTTTTCAAAACAAAGCATAATTTTTAATTTGCTTTTGTTCTTAAAACAGATCTCATTTCTATTATGTAGGCCTAAATGTTGATTCCATTTAAAATTTTGTTTCAGGAGGGATTTGCTTTTTCTCACTGTACAGAATGCCGGGCAGTTTTCTTACTACGTGCAAATGTTCCACCAGACCGCTGGTGGTTGAGATTGAAATTTCAGTTCCTCGTTGCTAGGGATCATGCCGTCATTTTTATAGTTGTTCACTGGTATGGCTATTTGAATGCAGCACTTGCAGTTGATTCCAAAAGTCTGATAAATAGCACCCTTTATCTAGCCAAGTGATAGCTTCATGACTGTGTCAACTTTTAATTCATAATTACTACCCAGATGGTGAAACTAAGCACCTTCAGCTAACTTCTAAAACTGCAGCATTTTAAAACGTTGTTTCCAAGATAGGATTATATTCACTGATGATTTCTTCTAATAAAGTAACCAACATTTCTAGGTCTCTTATGTATGTATGCAATTGTTCTATTGCTTCTATTGATATAAAATATCTTGTCATTATCGTCCTTTTTGCATAGAGCTATAGCATCTAAAAGTTAAATTTAAATGAGCAAATAATTTTTTAGGGAGAATTAATGGATGACTACTGAAGTATGACAATAAGAACATTTATAGTTCTATAATAATATTCATTTTTTTTAATGGGAAAACGGGTGAAGTTATAAAGGATGCATACTTGTATTGTGGAGGCAAATCATGAAAAGAATTCTAGTTTTCTTGTTGATACATATGTTTTGATTTAATATAAAAAACCTGCAGATGTATGAAGTGCAGTAAATTGATGAGCTCCCTTTTTCCCCAAAAAAGGATGGGCTGGTTTGGTGACTTGTCATCAATAATCCAACAATCAAGTTGTTTTCACAAGTTCAGTTCATTCCGTGACTGACTAGGCTATTGTTTGCAATCCCATTATATATGAAATAAGGTTATATGAATGTATTAAATTGATATTATGTATGTGCGGTGCAGGTACATTCATTGTCATATTCCCATTAGGATATATAGACTTAATGAGGCCCGTCTTCAGTTATCTATCTTAAGCTGGAATTTAGATCTCAGTCAAGTTTTGGTTTATATCGATTCAAGTAATAAGTTTTATTCTCTTTAATCTTCTTAACTTGATATTGTGTATTATGTTTTTCTATACATATCAGGTCATCTTTTGGATGATACATGTTAAAATAATAGGAAGTCTGCCTTGGCCTCTATGGCAAGACTGGAAGCAATAACCTTTGGTTGTATGTGGCATACAGAGGTTCTAAAGATATGTAACTGTACTTGATCATAACAGCCAGAATCGAAGACCAAATATGGAGCTATCCTCAAGGAGAAGAGTGTTAGAAAGATGTTTGGGATTATTCCCCAAATAGTGGAGCTCTGTTTTTTGGATTTATTTATGCTATACAACCACAGTATTTCTTAAGAGAAATTCTTGGACGCCTATATATTTGTAGTGTTTAAGAAAAGGGGGTTTATTGGAGGAAATAGTGACAAAAATATGAAATTTTTAATTGTACAATAACGGATTCTATTAACTAGAGGGCAGGACCGTTCCCTTCACCATTAGGATGAATAGAAATGTTTGACCCCATTCACCTCCCTTGAAAATGCTTGACATGCTGGTTCATCACTTCTGAGAATACTATAATTTGTAAAGTTAATGTGCCAGAATTGGATATTAATCATTTTTTTTTTGGCAGATTGTTGCATCCTTGGGTGTACTAGTGTATAAATTCTATGGAGAAGAACTAAGGGAAATGTTTGGCTATGAAGAACATCCCTATGGCTTTTACACAATGGCTGGTGAGTCGATTTTTACACCTTTGAACAGTCAACTTGGTGGATGCATGGATACATGTCTAGATTACTAAGCATCATGCTCTGTAATCCATTCATAATTATGTAATTCTGCTACGTATCTCCTGTGAAGAATATATGATGTTTAAAATACCTCTTCAGGGAGTTCTATTTCAACCCTTTTACATGCTTCTTGCATGCAGCATATCCTGATCCTGTCCCCCATGCCCCACTTCCAAAAAAAAAAAAAAAATTGTTATAATATTGAACATGCTGGAATAGGTCCTCCTTAGCTGGCTTCAGTTGGTCATCACTATCAAAATTTACATCATTTTAACCATGCACTGTGCAAATCTAACCCCTTCGTTTGTTACTGGTTTACGATATTACTTTGCTAGACAAAAGGCCCTTCACACATAGTATTGCTCATATCTGACTTATTTATAGTGTGAAAAACACCAGACTTCCCTCTTCCTTGTGGAAGTTTTTTTTAATTATTAAATTCTTGTTCTTGCGTGGATTATTGTGTTTTACTACTAACTAAGCCTTTACACAGTTGTGAGGATCTAGTAGATCCTAACAATCTTTTTTGATTTGTTGCATATTTAACAGTCTTGGCAATCGTTTTGGTGGGTTTGCTATATGGTTTCTTTATTGCCATAATATGTGGACAGCGCATCAACGAACGGCATTACCATGTTCTTGCAAAACAAGAATTGACTAAGGTTCAGTATTTTACACTGATGGTACCCTCTAGCATAATGATGTATTAACTTCTGCTTTTTGCCTCTTATCTTTCTTCTTATTGATTTCTTTTTGTGCAGGAATATGTTGTAGAAGATCGAGAAAATATGAAGAATGTTCCTGAGCTTGATCCTAGCCATGTTACAGAGTTGAGAATGCTGGGCCTTTATTAGTTTGAGTTGAAGCACATTAGGCTTTGTTTAGTCAGGTTGTTGGTGAGTAGTGTTCTCTTCTCTATATGGTTGGGAAAACCATTCTGTATGTCCTGCTCTTTGATTTTGTATTTTTTTCTCTTCCAGTAACCTCTGCTATAAAAAGACAGTACACTTGGCGTGGAAAAGTTCAATTATAGAAAAATGAGATTTTGGATTTAGGAGCAATCTTTGGCTAATGTGTTTGGAATGTCTAGCAGGGCTCATGCATTCAATCCATGATATTCTCTTTAAAATGTGAAGATACATTACTTCGCATAAGACCCCTTATAAATTACTGGGACAAAGAAGTAATATCATTATGCATCTTTCCGTCTTCTGTACTGATGTTTCTGTATTCTGTATCTTGAGACTTGAGTGAGGGAGTATTGATGAGGATGTAGAGGAATGGGAAGAAGTGTGGGGGTAATGGCTGGCTATGGATGTGCATATACATTGTAGTATTTTAATTTTTCGGCTTTGGACGTGTCGATCCGAATTTTGTCCAAGAGTTTATTATGGGATTTTGATATACATTTGTTGCTTGGTAATTATAGTAGCCAATTTGCAGCACATTTGTGCATCTGATGTTGATGTTCATTGTATTGTTTCTCCAGGTGTATGTGCTACTCAAGTTGTTTATAGTCGTGGCTTTTGCAGGCTGGAGCACATTTGAGAAAACGGTTGTTGCTTTCGCTATTGCTGCGATTGATTGGCCTTGCTTTGTTGTAAACGATAACAGTTGCACAGAACTGGAGCATGGTTTCAGATTTTGGTACATTTACCCACTGCCCTGCCTTTCAAAGATGAATACGCTGTTTGGCTCAGTCGATATTGCCATGACTCCTCTACAAGCTGAATAAAGCTGGTGGTCCATGCCTCGACGTGGTGGGTACATAACTCTTTAGCAAAATGTGTTGTTTCAATGTAAAATTGGTGCAATCTGCAAGAAAAATGTCATGGAAATCGTACAAAATTTCTCGTTCTTCTCTTTGGTATTTTGGTTGCTCAATGTTGTACTTAGGCAGCACACGTGCTATAAAGGCCAGGACAAAGGTGAGCGAGCTAACTCCCAAAAACCCATTCTTAGTAGGCTGCAATTCGCCTTCATTGCTCTGTCAAATTTTAAGTACTATGTTTGGAAAATAACATGAAAAGTGGTTAGAGTAAGCTCTGCTCAATATGAATATGAAGTTCATCTTTTGGAGGGGCAGACGTGATAAAGATAAAAGGCTCGATCTTTTTCATTGGTCTGGTCATTAGATTACTATGGGATGATTCTTCAAAGATTAAGGATTATAGGCTTCATCTTTTGAGGACAAAAAAGGTGATGATCGTGATTTTTAAAATCGATCCAAGCATAATCAAAACGGAGATATTAGTGGGAGGTTGATATTGGAGGAGAGATGCTGATTCATGGTCTGCAGATTTAGGAAGGATTTGTGCATTGCATCAAAATTAGGGTTTAAGGGGGAAGAGAAGAAAAAAGAGAGAGAAAGAGAGAGAATGGAGTGTCAAGGAAAAATTCTATAGAGGAATTTTATTGATAATTTAATGGCTAGGATTCATATTTTATTATGATCACACTATAAAACACTTAATATATAATTGTTATATTTATTTTATAATGGTAAGATAATTGATCAAGCGATATAATTAATGATATCCTTGAAAATTTTGTGTGAATGGTGCTAGAAGAAGTTCAAAAAACCCAAATATTGCTTTGGTTGCAAGGGATATGTAATAGAAACTTTGTAATAAAACCTCTCAAAATCCAAAATTAAACAAAACTTATTTGGCAGAAAAAGAACGATTAATTCATTGCAAAAAATTGAATGAATTTGAATCAAATTCATTACCGAATCAAAAATAAAGAGGGTGATTTGGAGTGCTTGTCCTTTCATAAGAATCTTAAGAGGTTTTTATGGAGATTTGATGATATACTTCTGTATACTTTTATAGATTTATTGGCCAAGAAGATTTTGGGAAGATTTTGTGAGATCTAATTAGCTTGAGTGTATCTTTTAAAGGAAATTATATTTTTCATTTTTTTTTATTTTTTTAATCTATTACTCTTATACATAATTGATAGTTGAGATTATAAGAAAAAAAATGATAGTATAATAATATTAAAAGATTTTTTGAGAATAAAGTAATTTTAATTCTTGGAAATGATAAGGAAGAGCAAACTTGGCTTTGCACGTTGCCTTTAGGGACCACTAAGCATAGTTTTAAGCAACAAGAATTTCATCTTTTTTCATAATAAATCTTCCCTTCGTGTTAAATTTCATGTACTTCACCATTAGTGTAACGTAAAAAAGCAAATAGAATTTGGTGAAATTAGTTAATAATTTGATGAATTAGCAATAATTGGTAATTTCATAATATAACACCAATAGACAATAATCAAAGGGTGACATTGATTTTAATTCACACTAATATAATGGAAGCAGTAAGCAAATTTTTGCAAGAATATAAAACGTAAGGATATATTATTTGAGTATCTCTATTTAGCTTTCAAATTATAAGAGGATTGTGTTTTGGATCTCATGGATGTTACATGAACTTTGCCTAAATCTTTAATTAACTATCTTAACTTTCATTTAACTAATTTACTACTTGATTGAACTTTTTGCGATCAAAAACACTACCTGGTTCAACCACATTACTTTCATTTTTCTAGTTAGCATTATTGACTATAACAAGTTGACACGTGTCCATGGCCTTAAAAAATTTACACCTGGCCTCCTCCTTCTTCAATTCTCCTTCTCCAAACACACTCTCTCTCCTCTTTGTTTCTCTCTCCAAAACTAGACACAACCCATCACTCTCTCTCTCTACAAATCAAACAAAAAATCTCTCTTTCTTATTGGTATGATTTTTGGGATTCTTAAATTTAAATTAAATTTAAAAATGTGAATGATCCATTACCTGCAAAACATAAAAAGAGTTAGTAAATAAACAAAAATACATTTGTTAGTACATGTATATTGTATTTTTCTTTACTTTTTTTTTAATATCTAATGGAAATTTAAATAACAAATAAATTAGAAAAAGAAGATGGCTACACATGGATCAAAGGTTGGGTCATTTACAGCAAAGACCCATGATGGTTAACCTTGTTCTTGTTGGATGATCCAATAAATTGAGTGAGTCTTGAACCATCTACATGATTGTAGGTTTTGTCTTCTTTGCAAGTACAAGATCGTGGTCTTCCTTTCTAGTCATGAAATGTAGAACTAGTGATAAGGTATTGGATGGTTTAAACTGTGTTAATGTTGAGTGTTGGCGGATTTGTTAAGGTGGTTTGTATAGTGGTTTAGTGCCACACCTCGCTCATAGCACGACAATATGATGCTAGGGACACTGGCTCCCATCCAAAACCCCCTAAGGTAGGCACTACTCAGTATTGTTCTCTAATGCCGTAAGCTCAGCTGGTGAAAGGCGCTCCCTGCTAAAAGTAGATAAGAGAGACAAAAGGCTATGTCCTGGGTTCGACTCCTTTGAGCGCTATAGCGAAAGTCTATTGGTAAGTTCGATAATGGTGGATGGTCTTAGATTCGACACCATCTCCATAGGTTTGAGTTGTTGGTCCCATGGTGAGAATTCTTATGTGTTTGCTTTTTTTGAGAGAGAAGATTAGAGAGAGAGTGAACTATCTCGTGAGGAAGAAAATGATTCCTTTTTTATTTTTGTTCTCTTTTTAAAGATTTAATGGAAAAGGATCCTGTAATTATGCTTGAATTCACTTTTTTTTTTAATAATGTATTGTATTTCATGATTCATATTTTAAAATTTAATTTAAATTTAATGATCCCAAAATCCGTTTAATTTGTATAGAGAGAGAGAGAGAGTGTTTGGAGGAGGAGAATTCAAGAAGGAGGAGAGGAGGAGGACATGTGTAAATTATTTTTTTAAGGCCATGGACATGTGCCAAATTATTATGGGTCAGTAATGCCAACTAGACATATGAAAGTAACGGAGTTGAACCAAGTGTTGTCTTTGATCGTGAAAAGTTCCATCAAGTAGTAAATTGATTAAATAAAAGGTAGTTAATTGAAAAATTAGGCAAAGTACAGGTAACATCCATGACATTAGCCCTTGTATCTTTTTTTTTATTCCTTATTATACATGTGTACAAAATCTAGTTAGATTAAACAAGTCTAGTATGAGTTATTGTAAAATTATTATGATAATCAAATCAATTCCTCTAGAATGGTTTAAATATAACATAAAGCCAGTTATACACAAAATAATTGTTGATGGAGATTATAATCCAGCATATTCTAAGTGGATCAAAGAAAAATGTGAGGATCCATTAGATAGACAACTTGAAAAATTGATTTCTTATGAAATTGCCCATGTAACTGAGAAACCTCAGGATTATTATTTGATTTATCAAAAAAAATGACAACATATTATCTCCATATTACCAAGTGATTTGACCAACAATTGAAACCAAATACTCCAAGCTGGTGAACCTTTATGAAATGGAGGAAGGCATGCAAACAAAGGAAATACACAACAAAGATGGCAAAACAAATAAGAAGAAATCAGGCAAATCCAAATACAACCAATGGATAAAGAAAGAATCCAGGCTAAGCTAAAACATAGATATAAACAAAAGACTCGCTTTCTTAAAACGTTGCTTAGACACTTTTTATTGTACTAATATTGTCCATTAAACTTTTACAAAAATTCCCTCAATTATAGAGCTGAAGCAAAGGTATGCCTAGTCGTTCAATCTTCTATTTAAAGGGTTCTCATGTAACTTCACTCTTAATTTCCTTAAACACTTTCCCTAGTTTCCTTAGATAATCTTATAATATCTCTTCTAGACATTTGTACAAAGTTTGGTGTGATCAATAAACTGTTGCACTTACTTTTGTAAGATCTCTTTCTCTCTTTCTTTAAGTTTTTGGGAAACTAATGAAAGGGAGGGAAGTCTGTTCCTTACCTTAAATAATTATGGCTTGTTATCTTGGCACTTCCCTTTTCATATAATCCTGTCTGTCTTTCTCTCATGCCTGGTCTCTGAACCTTCCCCTTGTTCTTGGTATCAAAGGCAAGCCAAGTTTTATTATCTTTAAAGCTACAATACCAAGCTATATTATGCATGTTTGTTGATGTAAGAAGGTGTTAGAAGGGCTATTGTTGGCTTGATGGTTGATGGTTGATGGTTTGATCAATAAGTAGAAGTCTTAGTCTAATAATACTTGTCACTTAGCTTTAATATCAAAAGGAGAAAGGAAAGGCTGAACAAAAGGAGTTTAAGAAACCAAGATTATATCATGGAAAGAGGTATAATAACCTCAATTATTTTAGTAAGTTGAACTGCTTCTAGTAGCAAGTAGCATTAAAGTCTTAAAAAGTTATTTGAATCATAAATCATATATGTTTTTCATTTATATTGTCTCTTATTCTTATGAGTGGTATTGTGAAAGATATTATATATCCAATAAGAAACCTAAAGAATACTTGAAATATAAGTGGTCAAATAGTGATAGTGAATAATTATATGGTAAAAAGATATTATAGATAAGTGTTAATTAGACTAAGAAATTTAAGAACAAAAATACAATCACAGATAGTTAAGACAAAAGAGTAAATACATAGAACAGAAAGATTAAGATAGAGAGAACCTTTGTTCGTAACTTGAATAGTAAATTTATTAAACCAAAGGAAAGACTTTTTAATTAGACATCTAAAAAACGTAAATAGGGATATCATAATATTTGAAAACATCCTTGCATGCATCTAAGAAGACATATACTAATACAACAGGGGATAATTATTACATATCTAAAACATAAAAAAAGGATACTTAATGACAAAAAAGACTTCACTAAACATCTAAGAGATAAACAAGTATTAAAAGAAGCATTAGACACATATACGAACCGCGACTTATACGATAGAAGTTTGATCTTAACAAGGCAGATACTAGAAATAATAGAAAGAGAAAGACAAACTTTAGAAAGAATTAATAGACTCATTTATCAAAATACACAAGATTAATATTTCTAGGATAATTATATAAATAGATTAATAAGAGTATGAGCAGAAGATTTTGAGCTAGACAAAGGTACAAGCAATTAGAAAATGTATTAGAGAACAAAAAGAAGAGATACAAGACAACTTGATAGCATTAGTAGAACTTTGTAGAGAAGAAGGTATAGAAAATATAGATGTCAGAGGTTTCATAAGTAGAGATCAATTTACTAGATTATTATGAACAGTCGTTAGACTTCATTTATTAAATTTAGAAAGTCCGCACCCTAGGTCTTTAGGAACATTTCTTTGAAATTTGCCACCAAATTGGTAAAATTATCATTATAATTTATGATCTCAACAATTATTCCATTGAAAAATAAGCAGGAATATATAAGCATAACAAACTTTATAAATGAATTAGGATATGTACTAAAAAACATTCTCACAAAATCAGAAACATCAGAAAACAATGTAAGACTAGACAATACAGAACCAGAAGAAGACCACATTGACGAAGGATACACAACTGACGCAAGTGCCCACTGTGGCCCACGAGTTAAATGTGCTAAGAATTAGGATATGTACTAGAAAACATTCTCACAAAATCAGAAACATCAGAAAACAATGTAAGACTAGACAATACAGAACCAGAAGAAGACCATATTGACGAAGGATACACAACTGACGCAAGTGCCCACTTTGGCCCACGAGTTAAATGTGCTAAGAAATTATAACCGGTTTAATTAATAGGCCAGAATTTCCTAGCACAGACTGAGCTCGCTTTAGCCCGCGGGTTAAAAGGGTTAAGGTAGATTATTTTTTGAATTTTTATTTGTTATGTTAATTTGTATAGAAATTAGAACATTTAAGTATTTTAATATTTTATATATATCAACAACTAATTTTATTACTATTTAATTAGTTATATATAAATAACTTTTTAAATAATTTATTAGATCCAAACTAATAAATATAATAGTTGATTCTCACAGCTATAAGAGTACATGTAATAATTGTATCATGCATGCTCATTAAACCGTTAAGTTAACGTACTCCTCAAATGTGTCCATGTATTTATCATACAATTTTTTGCGAATAATCATTAGAAGTAGTGATATGTACGGTTTGGGTTGAAACCGAACCGGAACTAAACCTTTCAGGCCTGTTCCGGGCCGGTTCCAGGCGGTTCCAAGCAGGTTCCCAAAAAAAAAAAAAAAAAAAAAACTAGCCGCATGCTATGGCTGAACTCCTAATAATTCCACCAATTGTAACAAATCATATTTTGACAATAACAGATTTATTATATATTGAACTTTTCTGACTTAGATCCAAACAAAACCAAGTTGGTTTAAAAAAAAAAAAAAAAACCTAGCCGCATGATGGGGCTGAACTTCCAATAATTCCACCTATTTTAACATATCATAATCTAACAATAACGGATATTATTATATATTGAATTTTTCTTACTTAGATCCAACTGATATTAAACATATATTTTAACCTATAAATTTATGGAACCCATATAAATAAAAAAAGAAAAAAAAAAAAAGTAGACCATAAATTTAAGAATAGTCTATAAGAAAAAAAATATCTTTTGGCCAAACAAAAAAAAAAAAAAAATTCCAAGCCTTTGGTTTATATAAAGGAAAGAAATATATCACTCAAAATGGTGTCAAAGGCTCACGGATGGGGAGGAAAAAAAATAACTAAAGAATTTGTGGAAGTTAGAAGGTGCTGCTTTATGCAGCGTTCAGACTTTGAAACGGGAAAATAAAAAAAATTTAAAAGAAAATTTGGTGCACAGCAAAATCATCCATATATACTTTTGAGATAAAAATTAAAAATTAAAATAAAAATTAATTCTTTTTCTCTAGCTATTGAAAAAAAAAATTAAAAACTGAACTTGTATGTTTGTAATATATGTATCTTACTCGTTTCCTATATATATCCGACTTTGTTTTATTCTTTTACTAATTTTAAATTTATCTTATTAACTATTTATTAGATGTGGTGCAAATGAGCTCAATAATTGAGCAAAATTGTCAAAGGTTGAAACCTTCAACCTAACAATCAATAGTAAGGAGCCAACATATATATATGTATGTATGTATGTATGTATATGTAAGGCTGCTCAGCAGCCTATCTTTTGTAAGAAAGTTAAAAAAAAATAATAACGGATAATATACAATAATTTGGAGACAGAGGGAGAAGATTAGGTGGGGGGCCTTGGCATACTATATAGGATAGGACAATAAGTGTGGAAAAAATCATTAGCAATGAACGATGGAGTGTGGATGCTGAAAGTTTGAAAAATTGATAGAGTATGTATTTAAGCAAATGCAGACATTCATCAATGCACTCAAAATTTTTTGCTCTCAGACTTTTGTTTCATAAACTTCGTTCTTATTGTTTACGTGTGTGAACTCTTTTTTTTTTTTTTTTTTGCTGTTGACATTACAAAAAAATACATAATGTCATCGTTCTTTTGAGAAGCATCAAGTAAGTCTAAGAAATCGAAGAACCAGACAAGTAAGGAAAAACACAAGGAAGCCGTAGGCGAGCAACATCAGGATAAGCAATACGATTACTATGACTTTAACGAGTTACGAGCCGATGAATTGCTTCCAGAGGAAGTCCTTCCACTCCCTACTCCACCATGTTTTGACGAAGGTAAAAATGATGACGGTCCCGATGCCATGGTGAAAACATTCAAAGTAAGCCTCCACAACCCTTAAAATCAGAAATTTTTTCTAAACACTTTCAAAAGGCACATGATCATATGGAAAAGGACGAGCATATCGCAACTACTATAGTGGCAGTTATGCTTGGAAAACTGGAGACGGATATAGGACCTTAACTAAACATATGCTGTCGCGCCATGCATCTAAATATGGCGTAGACCCGTCTTAACAACAATTTGCTCGATCATCATCTAGCGATCGTATTGCTCTGTTTCGCTACGCAATAAGAGGTACAAGAAAGGCCTAGCGCAAATGATTGCAGGTATGCACTTATCTTTTACAGCAGCTGAACATCCTGACCTTAATTATGTTGCTCAAGACTGCCTCAACTCGAATACATGTAAAATAGTGCCACAACGATCCACCGTGAAACTTTAAAGTTATATCACAAGGGTAAGCGAGAGCTCGCTTTTAAGTTTCACTCTCTTGATACATGTGTGTCTATATGCTCAAACATTTGGTCAGATAGTTGGCAAGAACACTCATACATGGGAGTAGAATGTCATTGGCTTGATGAGAAATGGGTTATGCATAAATGATTAATTACACTGCAAAAAATGGATGGACGACATACTGCGCAAAATATCTACACAATTATAAGTACTCTTAGGGGAATATAAGCTGCCAAAAAAAATCTTTTCGATTGGATTCGATAATGCCTTGGTAAACACAGCAAGCATATCAGAACTACAAGAGTTATGTCAACCCACTCTAAGTAGTACATTTTTTCACATTAGATGTGCATGTCACATCCTAAATCTGTGTGTAAAGGAAGAAATGGGCATCCTAGATCTTAAATACTCACCAATCAAACAGGTGATCGACTACATAATTGATTACCCGCAGGTACATAAAGCTTGGCATAATTTCTGTAGGAAAAATGGAATAAGATAGAGGAAATTTAAAAAAGATGTGCACCACAGGTGAAATTCCACATACGAACTTCTAAATAGTACGCTTGAGTACAAGGATGCATTATGCAGTCTTGTCTTTGTACATATACCAAATATACCATTGCATCCTAATGATTGGAATGTATACAGTAGGTTGTTGCAGGTCCTGAAAATTTTTTATGACTGCATAAAAACTTTCTCGCAAGTGTACCATCCAATTATGCATTTATTTTTTGTCGAGGTTGTTAACATTGTTGGTACTTTGAATGAAGTTAAGCATGATTTATTCTTACAGGCTTGTGTAAGTGACATGTACAAAAAGTGGTTGGAATACTATCGAGAAATTCCGAGGATTTTTCTTATTGCTATGCTGCTTGATCCTCGTTGTAAGAGTGACGGACTTGTTGGTTATTTAAATTTGTATTATGAATTCGTGGATAAACTATCAGATACCCAGCATGCATATACTGTGATTCTGACTCAAGTAACTCGAGAGGCAAGTAACATTCTTTCAGAGTTGTATTCACAATTTTCGTTATTTATGGGCGTCAAGTCCTTGTTAGTCCATCACCCACGTTGACATCAAATCAATCACTGATAGGCGGTCCACCTCTTGCTTATCATTCATGAACAAACTTACGAAAAAGCATAGAGGAGTTAGTGGGACAGGTACTGGTTTTGAAATCGACAAGCATATGACAACATCCTTTGAGTTTGGTGACAACACAGAAGCACGAGAATTCGACATATTGGAATGGTGGAAGGGGCATTCAAAGACATATCCTAAACTTTCCAGAATTGTGAGATAGGTTTTAACGGGTCCCTCCTTCAACCGTTGTTGTGGAACAAGCTTTTAGCATTACTGGCCTTATATTAGAGAAGCATAGGTCAAGACTAACTCCAGTTGTCGTAGAAGCTATTGCTTGCAATGATGATTGGAACAGAGCAGCAAGGCGGTTGCAAGATATGGTATACGCAACAAGTGAAGAAGATGAATATTTTAGTGACTACAACACATCTGGCAGAAGCACGACCGACTCTACACCAGAGTAAGGTTTAGGTAAATCTAAAAAATATCTATAAATAATAAACCTTAGTTTGACTTTTGTTATCATTTTTGTTAACTGCTAATGTACTTGCAATATTTGCTATTGTTGAATGTAAATTACCGTACCGTTATGAGTTATGATTACAAGTCCATAAGACTACTACTGTGGCTGATAAAAAATACACTTTCAATATGAAAACAGAAGCAGAATAAATATTGAAAACATGAAAGTTTCAAAGAAATAAGAGATGAAATGGGACATCAGCAACGAAAAACGAGATAGGTAAAATCGCATAAACATTCTCTAAAGTTTTATTGTATTTGTTTAAATTGTACAACGTTATATTTTTAAAAAGTTTGCACATGACCTTGTTTTATGAACGGACAAATAACGATGATGTCTCAAATTTTTCTGATTCAGCTACAGACAATTTGACTAGGTGAGGATGCAAGCATACTTCTGAATATTTTCGAAAGCATTTGGTTTAGTTTTGATAGTTTTGGTGTGTAAACCTTTAACGTAATATATTTTCAACTTTATTTCCAACAAAGAGGGCGAAGGGGAAGAAGGTTTGGTGTGTGCTGTGAAGGCAAGGAAATTGGTCATCCATATTTTTTATTATGTTATGATGTTTGGTATTGAGGATTATTGGATATTGTACAAACTCAACTTCTTCCAAACGTGTTCCTGTCTTGTGAATACATGTGAACGATGTTTATATCTTTCCATAATTAATTATATATATGTTTGATTTTAGTCTTAAAAGTTGAGATCAAATATAATTTTCTAGGATGTTCTCAAATAGATAAAAACAAGAATAAATAAACTTGGAGGCTCTATTTTTTTCTTTTCATCTTTTTATTTGGACAATTTTTTTTTCTTAATTTTTTCATTTCTGATTAAGGTTGGTTGTTAGAGTTAGGAGAGGGGCCAAAAAAAAAAAATGGTTTGCCACTTCCAGAACCGGACCGAGAACCGGCGGCTCTGGTTCTGGTTCCAAACCGGTGGCGACGTCTAAAATTAGAAGACCATGGCCGAAAAAAATCAATTGAAGACCGCTGAGTAGGCATATTATAGATAATTCTACATTAAATGCTTAACCGAGAAAGGAAAAGCCAATGTAAATAAACAATACGGACACACACACACGTACGTGTTGAAGGGACACATAATCCGGGGATAAGTTTTATAAAAAAAGGCATATGTAGATGCGGGGTTCTTGATGATAGCTGTCACGCACGCGTCACGTGGATTTCGCGCCTGGCACGTGACTTCAGAATGCTGCTGAGGAAATGACACTTGATGACGGGATGGCTTGGTGAGTATGACAAGGGAGGAGGAACAGGCAGTCTCAGTGTCTCAAATGCACAAGTGACAGATAAGGGAGCTTGAGTAGACCTCGCGCGTCAACCTTATAGTTCTTGAGCAGTTGGAGTAGAAATCACTTAAATTGCCTTGTTTAATCTTCCTGAATAGAACCTCCTTTACAGACTATTGTTTGTCTTTTCTCTCCAAAAAGTTCCCTCCTGAGGAGGAAGAGTGACTGAATATTTATAGGCTTGGCGTGGATGACGACCGTCAGATCACCTCAGTGATTGACGGATGAGATGGAGCAAGATCAATTCATGCTTATCATGAATGAGCTCCTCATGGGCCAAGGCCTGTAGTCATCTCCTATGTGTGCATGAGCCTAACTGAGAAAGGTTGGATACGGCAGACCGGCCCAACGATCCCTGTTCGAAGCCCACCAAGCCAAGTCTCCCCAAGCCATCCCAATAATTAAACTGGACTCATTAGGCCCTGTCACTCAGCCCATGAGTCAAGTCCAAGTAAATAATATTTATATTTATATATATGTTTAAAGCCCTTTACATTTTGCCCCCTGACCAAAATTTCTTGGACAGGGTTCAAGCATTTTGGGCATTACTTGATCAATATTCGGTGCATGATGCTGCCAAGTGCTTTTCTAAAGTTGAAGACTTCAATTGTCGTTGATGAATCGTTGACTAAAAGGAAAGTCAAGCATCAACACTACAACTAATTCCATTGTACATATAATTATACTGTAGTGCGCGAATTCGCAGCACCAGTCCAGTTGCACACATCACTTTATATTTATCATGAGGATCTTGCCCCCTTGAAATCACTTGACATGTATATTAGGCCATGAAACCATATCGGACGTCCATATTATGAACATGACTTTTCACGCGGTCGTCGTATCTTATAATAATAGAAAATCCAAGAGTGGGCACGAGAGTTGCGAAACAATTTCTCATGACAATAAATATATATTCTGGGTCCAATACTCCGTATAATTTCTGAGCACTCTTCCTTATCATTATATATATATGTGTGTGTATATGCCCCATGCATGCCAAAATATCTCCTCATCAAATCTTCTTGCGAGCATGCCAAAATATCTCCTCATCAAATCTTCTTGCGAGCGAGCCGCAACAAGCGGATATGCATGTAATATATATATACCGACTTCGGATATTTCTTGATGGATCATAATCTCATCTTAGATGTAGATATATCTCATGAATCCTCATGGAAGTTGTACAAAGTTCATCCAATCCTAAATTCGAACTATTCATCCCTATCTTGACGATCTCCTTATATCATCTCTCTACATATAAATATACACACACACACACATGCATTTTGGGGCTACCAAATTTCTCCAATGGTCGTAGACTAAAAGGATATGTTCCAGATGGTAGCAGACTTCAATCGACATGAATTATAACGGACCTGCATGATCAAACTTCCTGCATGCAGACGCAACACAGTCTTTCTAAAGAAATTCCTGCCGCTCTTGATAAATGAAGCCACTATCAAGTTAAGTAATTGAGAGTCACCAATTTGCCAAAAGACCACCATCGGAGTCATCCAGCATCCATTCACGAATTGAGGAAGATGATCACATGAAGAAGACTAACCCGATTTACCAGATCCTAGAATCCAAAGCTCGTAATTTTCTTCTCCAAAATCAATATGGTGATATATATATATGTATAACCATGATATTCCATCCTGTTTCACTTCTTTGCATGTGCATATAAGCATAAATATACACACATAACATCCGCATATTATAGGTTGAAATATCCCGATGAACGTTATTTGAATGCATTGTATTCTGAAATTTGATTGCGAATCCCTCACCCAATAGAATGTAGATGTGCCTCGCTTTTTTTTTTATATTAATTTACCCTTGAATCATATCGATATATTTCTTCAAATACCATGTTCCAGTGCCAGTGAATGGTGGTTATCTTCATTCCCCACAAATCTCTTTTTGTATTTTATTTTTAATCTTGCTCCTTCAACTCCATCGTCTTATTGATTCATGAACTTATTGTGATAATCTCTCTTTCTTTTTCTTTTTTTTCTTTTTTTTTCTTTTTTTTTTGCAAGGTGTATCAGGCGGTCTTGATTGAATTCGAACAACTGAACAAGAAACCCAGCTGAGGTGTAGTAGTAATACCCGTGTCTGTAACGAACTCTTGAATTAAGGATCTCGCACGCACGGCCGCAAAACAAAATACAGCAAGGTTCATAATCTTTCTTTATGGCGAACATGTATCTGAACTTGATTATTGATGCTTCCTTCCCGTTGGAAAATTTCGAGATGACTTTCTTCTCCTTTATGTAAATATATATACATATATATATACGCATTCATCCATGTACGTATGCGGTTACATGTACGACTTTCCTTGAACTTCATGTTCGGCATTCCTCTTCTGATCGCTAATGTCTGGGTGATGGGTGATAAACTCAACATAGGATTAGTGTGAGTATGGGCAGATGATAACAGGATCGACCTCTGCATGGTGTTGAGTTTCGTGGATTCGTACATATATATTATTTATATACATATGTTTATGCATGGTGTTGAGTTTCGTGGATTTGTATATATATATATATATATTATTTATATATGTATATATATATATGTTTATCGTGAATTATGGTTTCGTAGTTTTTTTTAGTGTGGATCTATGGGCTTAGTTCTAATTATGTTATGGTTGGTGCTATTTGGTTGTCAATCACGTTGAGTTGTGAATATGCTTTATATATTGGATTAAATAATATATATTAAAAGTAACATTTTCGTTGCGTTTTGTAATATGTAGGCTTAGCAAGTGCAGTATATGGGTGTGTTTGTACAGTAATTATGGATAGAATTTCACAACTCAAACCATTAGGATTTTAAATTTCCAATGGTGATGATGATGGCTTTTATGAAGCATAAGACGCATACGATGAGGATGGTTATGACTATTCTAAAGGAAACTCGGTTGTCATACATTCTAGTATGTGATGGTTGATCCAGTTGTTGATTTATTTAGAATAGGTTTTTATCTTGCATCAAGAAGTTTAGTGAGTTGTTTTATGAAGACTTAAGGAATCGCCTACAATAGTCTCCTTTTCCAGTAAGGTTTTATTTTTGTGTTTTACATTGCAGTATTACTGTATGCCGGCATAGTGGCGTGCTTGGAACATCACGCTTCCCCCCTTTTGCTAGTTTGCACTGGTGTATCTTGCCTGCAGCTTTCCTCCTGCGACATTGCTGCTCCTAGCCAATCATTGTCCCCTTGTTTAGCATTGGCACCTTGCCTCGCCAATAGCATCTAATGCTAGCATCCTTTACCATCCTCTCTTTAATGCTAGCATAGGGGGCAAAATGTTGGTAGCATTGTGTTCTTCTTCAAGACCGAAGTTGCCATAAGGATCCAGGCACCATAATTTTGTAAAGGTATTCATATCTTTCTCGATAGACCGAAGTTCGATTCTAGCCGTAGGCGGCATCTATCAACTTTGTATAGCAGAGACAAAACAGGTACATTGTTCCTTCGTATATTGGTAGGCCAATTATCCGATTTTCTTTCTCCATCAATTTGTTTATTAATTTCCGTAAATTGATACTAACTCAAATTTTGAGCAACCCCAAGCTTCTCATATACCAGACATACTCATCTTGAATGATGAATGCAATGCTTTTCTTTTTTTTTTTTTTTTTTAGGCATTAGCTCACCATAGGACCAATAAAGATCGATGGCAAAAGAAGGGAAGAATAGTCAAATTCAACGTACTGCAGTTGTCAAATCAATGGAAAAGGGAAGCAATCAAGCCACCGGAGTCCAAATGGCCAGAAAAAAAGAAACCAAAGCTAGGCAAGCACCAGCTGTTGAAGTCATCAAACAAAGGGACTTGCTGGTGCGCCAGGATGGTAATCCACCACAAATTCAGCTTCCGCGAGACCAATGGGTAGACGACACAATTTCTGAAGATACGTTTTGGGACAAGGCTTCTCGCCTCAAGTTATGTGCAACTCCCCCTACTGATGGTGACTTCCGATTAATCGAGCCCGAGCCGCGCGCCGATTCAAGGAACACCATTAGGGGGGACTCAGTGCTACGTTTCAGAAACGAGAGGAAGGAGTTGCCACTTTCCAGTACACACTTCCCATTTCTTAAGGAGCCGCCACCTGGATGGAGTGACTGGGTAGACTACATCACTGACCAACTGGAATATGTGAAGCTGCTGAAACAAGCCAAAGTCTATGACACCATCATCACCTCTGCTCGCTTGTGGCTCGTCAGCACAAACAAGATGGAAGTATGGCGTGCCATCATTTCTCGCTGGAGTACGCAGACTCATACATTTATCACTGCATGGGGAGAGATATCACCAACTCTTGAAGATGTGGTCATGCTTCTGAACCTACATTGTTTTGGGATGACTAATGCCACTGCAGTTGCAACCTCTCGTGAAGAACGTCACCTCGAAGCATCTTTACTAGCGGCTCTAAAGCTCGCCCAAGATGATAAGAAGAAACCGTGTTTCTCTGCCTGGATAACACATTTCTTCGAAGAGCGGAGAAAGAACACGCCCCAAGCAGTAGGACCAACTCGTGGAAAAGAGTAAGTATGTTCATGTTATTACTTCATACTTAACTTCTCTAACTAACACGTTTTTTTTTTTTATACAGGTATGAGCTCGCAGGCTTCATTGCATTTTGGTTATCATTATTCGTGTTCCCTGGTGGGCAGAAGAAGGTGTAAGTCCTCGGATCTTTGCTTTGGCTGCACGTATTGCACGGGGCCAGTGCTTTGCATTAGCTTCTTTCTACTTGGGGTCTTTATACCGACGTCTTGACCTATACCACCAAGCTTCTGTGCGTTCCAAGGGTCGATATGTGAATGTGTCACATATAGACTTACTTTTCTTGCAGCTATTCTTCTGTGAGCGATTTCGAAATCACCTTGCACAACCAGTCATCAACAAAGATTCGAATATTACTGCTCCTCGAGCATGGGCATGGATTGGAGTAGAGATCAATCGACCACTTCTTCAGCTCATCGATGTCGAGAAGGAGTTTACGTTTCGACCTTTCGTAGAGTTTTTTGAAGGTTATCAAGATGGTGATGGGCTTTATCCTCCAGGTTCTGAAAGCGAAGTTATCTTAGTTGATAATCGTCGTAAGCTAAATAAAAATCAAGCTAGGTTCATGCTTTGGTGCATCCCAGGGGGCCTGCCATCTTTGCTTGACAAAGGAGATTCAAATGGGCGATTCTTGGAGCAAAGGGTGATGGTATACTCCCCTCACAGAGTGGCGCGCCAATTTGGTTTTGACCAAGGAGTGCCGCGTCTTCTCAATATTGCGCAGAGTTTCGATTCATGCTGTCAATCGATCTCACCAAGTGACTTCAAGTGTATACATCCTACGGTGCGACAGCTATTCTTTCCTTCTGTGGAGCGTCGTGGGGTTGCTTCTGTTGGTTGGCTGACGCATTGGTCGAATTGTATAGCCATCTTTCGTGACTATGCCTTTGCATCCGTAGATGATACGTTGCAAGCCCCACTCATATATCGTTATGAGTTCTATCTCAGGCTACCTAGGAACAGGTACCATCGGCTAACCGGTAATATTCAAGTGGTTGAGGAGTCTGCATCAGGCAAATTAGAACCTTCTACTAATGCGCCTCTTTCTAAACCGAAGAGTAACCATCCACCGCCTCAGCTAGTGGATTCTAGAGCAGCAAAGCGTGCACTCATCGAGGAGGTAATAAGTTTTTTTTTTTTTTGTATGACTTGCTATTATTACTCTTCTTTTATTGTCTAATGTTTTCTTTATTCGTCTTTTTTAGGTCGACACAAGCTCCTTTCTGAGTTCGCATCGCTCTAGTGGTGCTATTACACCAGTGATGGTACTGGATGATGAAGATGACGGTTTAGAGAAAATTGATTACGAACCGTCTCCAAACCCCCATGATGACAATGGAAGTGATGTCGACAAGACTGAAGAGCTCGATTATAAGGATGATGGGCATCCTGTTGATGATGAGATCACGAGTGCACCTGTTGTCAATGCATCTATTGAGCTCCTTCCTCCCTCAGTTGCTGGCGTGTCTTGTGAAGACATGGTGGCAACTTCAGAGGACTATGTTGCATTAGAGGAGATGACTTCCTTCCATGGCTTTACCGTACCATCTCACTTGATAGCACCTTTGGAGAGTCTGAATGCCATGGACAGGGAATTCTGGGCCAATTCTCCTATGTTGGGAACCGAGGTAGCTACTGCAATGATGAAAATGATTGGTGAAGCCATGTTATTGATGGACAAATGTTGGAGCTCCTTATCAACGATAGAGCTAAAGCAACTTGTCAAATGTATTGAGGGGGCTCGTATGTTGCAGTTTAACATTGATAGCTTATGGCCTGTTGCAGACAAGGCTAAGAGAGTGCTGAATTACAGGGATGCTAAGGGAGATTATGACAAGTTGATGGAGAAGCTGCAAGAGATCCAAACAGAGATTGCGACAGTGAAGACTAAAATGGAGGCTTCTTTAGTAGAAGATGATTTAGAATTGGTAGTAGGCTTGGATTGTAAGCCTTAGTTTGGATTTGTTTGTTACTTTGTTTTCATTATAGAGCAATCATGCTAGCATTGCTGTTTTATGTAATGAATGAATTTGAAATTATTGCAATCATTGCTGTTTTCTTTACATATGTATGTGTATATGTGTGAATGTCAACATTTGACTGAAGCCGTTAGTGGCATGTGCTAGTGCTTAGGAAATACTGCTTTCACTTAACAATTCGCAATATAATAAAGGCTGTATGAGTCTTATGTTGCGCATTGGAGTAGTACTCTCGCTGGCAAGCAACAATATTATTATTATTAGGGTAATAGATCAATCGCGCTTGTAGCAGCAATAGTATTACGTGCCTGATAAGCTTACCACCCTAATAGTCGAGGTTAATTGGTTAAGAGGGTATTACCCAATACTTAACCGTTCGTTGCATATTTCTAAAACATTTATGCTATGTTAGGTATGATAGCATATTGTCATGCGCCTAGGAGACGATGCTTCAACTAGTCAGCATGTCATATTCGTATCGTCGCGCACTTAAGAGACTATGCTCTTACTAAGTGGCAGCACATATATAAGTAATGCCTTTACTTTTTTGTCGTGTTAACTAATCTTTGTGCGCTAAGGAGATATATCTCTAACTTTGCAGCAACAAAGAAAATTAATAGAGTAATAAAAGAGAGATACATGGAAGACATGATGAGAAGGGCTTTGATAATGCAAGCCTTAATTTTATTCAATAATGTATTCAAGGTACATCCATTGTACTCACATATGAAATTTCTTAACATATTGAAAATTGATAGGTGCTGTGACCTTGTCATTTGTTGGATTCAAAAGTTTGCAATAGCCACTGTCATGTACTTCATGAATGATGAAGGGACCTTCCCACTTTGGCGTGAACTTGGGCGCCGGAATACCACGCCGCACATGCTCTGCTGCGCGAAGTACAACGTCGCCTTGTGGAATGAACGCTTTCTAACCATGCGGTCGTATGCAGTACTGAGTCGTTGTTGATAATTAGCGAAGTTACGCTTGGCAGTGTCTCGCCTTTCTTCTAATGCTTCCAGTCCAACACACGTAGAGTATCTGGTTCTAAATTTGCGTTGATAGCTAAGCGTGCAGATGGAACCAAGATCTCTATGGGCATCACTGCTTCCGACCCATATACGAGGGAGAACGGTGTTGCTTGTGTAGGACTGCGCTTAGATGTCCTGTAGGCCCATAATGCTAAGGGAAGCTTGTCATGCCATTCTTTATGATTGTCATGTACCATACGACTGAGTATCTTCAAAAGCGTCTTATTGGTAGCTTCTGCTTGTCCATTTCCCTTGGGATAGTAGGGTGTGGACTTCACATGATCAATATTATAGGAGGTCAACAATTGCCGGACATGTGAGTTGACAAAAGGCGTCCCATTATCTGAGAGAATGCGTTTTGGGATTCCGAAGCGACAGATGACGTGTTCTTTCATGAAAGTCACTACCATTGGTCCGGTAGCTTGCTTCAATGGGATTGCTTCTACCCATTTAGTAAAACACTCTGTCCCTACTAAAATCCAAATACACCCCTTCGATGGTGGATGGATCGGACCAATCAAATCAAATGCCCAAGTGTGGAATGGCCATGGAGTAGTTAAGCTGTGAAGTGTGACAGCGGGAGCATGGATTGCATGACCATGTTTCTGACAAGCAACACACTTCTTTGCAAAGTTAAAGGCGTCGGTCTCCATGGTAGGCCAATAATATCCTAGATCCAACAAATGATAATATAATTTCCTTCCTCCTTGATGCTCGCCACCATCTCCAGAGTGAGTTTCGCTAATATAGTATCTGTTTCAGGAGGAGCGATACACCTGAGAGGCTTTCCCATGAATGATACCCTGTATAGCTCATCTTCATGTATGATGTATTTCCTTGCCTTATGCTTGACTAACCGCGCGTCCGTGCTATTTGTGGGTAGGGTGTTATTCTTCAGATAGTCAATATATGGTCGTCGCCAGTCACCAGCGCTTGCTATAAAGTTGCATTCACCCTGATCTGGTAGTTCAGAACATTTTGGGCAAACTCATCAGCTGAGAAGCGTCTTTGGACATGGTTGGCCAATAATACCCTGCGCGCTGAATGCGACGATATAGGGGTGGTCCTTCCTCTCCACACCAGAGTGTATGGTATTTATCCAACTTAAGACGAGCTTGCTTTGCACAGATGCAACGTGCTAGGATGCCATCTGGCCCTTTGAAGTAGAGGACATTGTTGATGCGAGTAAAACTTTTCAAAGTTGACACAGAAGCCGCATTGGGTTGTGCTAGCTGCATCTTGATGGGCGTACGCCAATCATCTTGCGCTTCCTCTTCTTCGTCCACTAAGTTTAAAGTTGTACAGGGGATAGATTTCTTGATAACCTGTACATTCAAGTAGTCTTCCTTAATCTCCATGGGAACCTTAGAAGCCAGTGTTGCCAGTGCATCTGCATAACGATTACTCGATCGCTTGGTGTGCTCATATCTTACTAGATTGAACTTCCCAACGAGAGCTTGCACTGCAGCCCTGTAAGGAGCAAGTGTTGTCTCTTTGAGGGCGAATTCACCATTTGCTTGCTTTATTATCAGATTTGAGTCACCGCGGATGCATAAATGCGAGGCTCCGGCATTCTGAGCAAAAATGAGTCCAAGAAGGAGCGCTTCATACTCAGCCTCATTGTTGGTGCAATGAAAGTCTAACTTGAATGCCAGGGGTATCTCCTGACCTGTTGGAGATGTCAAAACTACTCCCGCTCCCCGTCCAGTACTACTAGAGGAGCCATCAAATTGCACTTGCCATTCTTCATACGATTCTACATCTTCATGTCTTCATGAAATTCTGCCGGGATCTGGCTCGTGGCATGAGTTCCATCTGTAGTGGGAAATTGTGCCAAGAGATCAGCTAAGGCTTGAGACTTAATAGCCTTAGGTGGTATGATAGTGATGTCAAATTCTGACAACAAAAGCAACCATTTAGCAATTGCCCGATAAGGCCGGTCGTGACAGCAAATATTTGATGGGATCGGAATTTGTGACAAGGTTAACTTTGTGTGCCAAAAAGTAGTGGCGGAGCTTCTGTGTTGTGAATACCAACGCAAGACAATGTTTCTCACATGTTGAGTAATTGATCTCGCTTCCTTGAAGGGAGCGACTCAAGTAGTACACTGGACGCTCGATACCTCAAGTTCTTGAGCCAATAAGGCGCCAATGGATCTATCTGTGGATGTTAGATAGAGGATCATTGGCAAGCCTTTTACTGGCATGGTCATTGTCTGGGGCGAAGTAAGTATTCCCTTAATCTTTTGCATTGCCTCCTCCTGAGGCTGCCCCACTGAAATGAAGTTCCCTTCTTCATGAGGTGTTGCAGGGATATGAAATTTCTGCCAATGCAGGTATGAATCGCCTGATGTAAGAAACTTTCCCCAAGAATGTCTTCAATTCCTTTGGATTAGTTGGTGAAGGCATGGACCTTATGGCCTGTACCTTAGTTGGATCGACGTCAATCCCTTGTCTATGAACAACGAATCCAAGGAATTTTCCGGATGAGACTCCGAACATGCACTTCAGTGGTTCATACGTAGCTTATACAGTCTGCATCTTTCAAATACTTTATGGAGGTGAATCAAATGATCAGGTGCCTTCCTGGATTTGATGACTATGTCATCAACATAATCTTCAATGAAATCATGCATCATGTCATGAAAGAGTGCGGTCATTGCTCTCTGATAAGTAGCCCCGCATTCTTGAGCCCAAAAGGCATGACGGTGTAGTAAAAGTTTCCTACTGGTGTTCTGAAAGCAGTACGTTCAGCGTCTCCAGCAGCCATCTTGATTTGGTTATACCCACTAAAACCATCCATGAATGAAAATAGCTCGTGGCCAGCTGTGGTCTACCAATGTGTCTATGTTGGGAAGTGGGAAATCATCCTTTGGGCATGCCTTGTTGAGGTCACGAAAGTCAACACAAACACGTATCTGCCCATTCTTCTTCTTTACTGGCACTATATTAGCTAGCCATGTAGGGTGTTCGATTGGCTTGATGAAGCCAGCTCGAAGCAGCTTTTCAATTTCCTCCTTTATTTGGAGTTCAACCTCTGGACGAAAGATACGTGGTGTTTGCTTGACAGGCTTAGCTCCAGGTGCGATGTTCAATCTATGCACCACTAGCATGGGATCTAGTCCAGGCATTTCGTCATATGTCCATGCAAACACATCTCTATAATTCTTCAATAATTCTACTAAATTGACCTTGATCTCCGGCAAAAGGCTTTTGCTAACGAAGATAGGTCGTGGGGCTTCTCCTGGTCTGCTAGGTCCAACTCTTCAACCTCCTCTGCTTGAGGTTTCATCTGGTCTTGCAATTGTGGGGGGGCGGGTTGGGTTTCTTGTATCATCATGGGATCTGAAGATGACATGAAAGCTTCTTCAGATCCCGTAGACCGTCATAAGTAATATACCCTTTTCCGTCGGATCGAATAAAACTTTCGACCTCGGTAACTTGCTTTTGCTTCTTCCTACCACCACGGGAGCCACGTCTCCTCTTTTTATTTTGTTTCTCTTGAGTCTCCTCCCAGGTAGGTAGTGGTATGCCAGAAGGCTTTACCATAGCTGTCTCTCCTTCCTCAGCATACTCATCGAAGAAGCTAGCTTCAACAAGATATGATTCGTTGTACTCAAAAGGATTCTTTGCGGCGGGAATGAATACATCTTTCCCTTTCCAATGACCCTTCATACACTGATGCAGTGTCGAAGGTATAAGGTTGTGATCATGCAGCCACTTCCTTCCAATAAGCAGGTGGTAGGATACAGGCGCATCAATCACATGAAATCGCGTGGAGCTTTGGATTGGTCCAACCTTGAAATCAACATTGACGTATCCCATTGTATTTGTGATGATCAGTAAAACTATTAACAGCAATGGGTTGCTTCACGAGCCGCCTCATGTCTATATTCACAGCTTGAATGTAGACATTGGCATGATATTTATAGAGGCACCATTGTCAATGAATGTCCTCTTGACATGATGTCCGTTGAGTGTGCTTTCAACGTATAATGGGCGGCTGTGGTTGGGATTCTTCACACATGTCTGCTTCTGTAAATAAAATTGCATTCTCATGTGCATGTGCCATTCTTCGTACAGGTTGTGCTACACTACACTCCCCGTATTGTCTTTTAGAAATCTGGGTAAGTGCGGTTGCTGCTGCAATCCGTGCCTCTTCATCAAATCCTAACAAGTCAAAGAACTTCTTGAAGTTGGCAGTTTTTAACAAGGCGCAGCTACTGTAGAATCTGTGCCTTGATCATCATTTACTAATAATTCCTTTCCTTCTTGTGCCTCGGTCTGTGGCACTTCTTCCTCTTCAGTCCTCAGATCATGGTTAACAGCACTTGCCGTACCCCGTTGGGCATTGTGTGTAGGGAGTGGGTTGTTGCGTACATCATTACCTTCAATGATGAGCTCTCCATTGTTGACTCGCTCATTGAATATCTTCTTGAGTGTCCAACATTCCTTAGTGGGATGACCCACAGTTCTGTGAAATCTACAAAACTTAGGATCACTCTTTTCAGTTGCATTAGGAAGGCGATCAACCCTTGGGAGCTTGATGTTTCCATCTCTCAACCATTGGTCAAGTACAGTATGAACCTTTCCCATGGGACAAGGGAACGAGAGTGCTGGTGGAGCACTCCTTGACTTGTCGTTCCTTGGCTTCTTAGTATCCCTAGGACCTTCTCCTGGACTGAGCTAACATTTGTAGCTCTCTTTCCAAACCTTCCACCTTCTCCACGTTGTCTGGATACGGAGTTGTTGGTCTTCGCGCATTCTCAACGAGAGCAGCAAAGGAGCATAGATTGAGATTCTCGAGGTGGACGGCATATTCAGTGAACATCCCTTGGATGCAGATCTTCACTAGTTCTTTCTCATCACAGATGTCTGAATATCTAATGAACGTTCCCTGAAACGCTCGATGTAGTCCATAAGATCTTCCTTCGGCTTCTGTCGTGTTCTTCCCATATCAGTGATGGTGACCCGCTCTTGAGTAGAGAAGAATTTCTCCAAGAACATCTTGCACATGGTTCCCCATGAATCAACTGACCCTGGGGGAAGATTGACATACCAAGTGTATGCCTTCTCAGTCAGAGACTTAGAGAATTCTTTTAGCTTTAAGTCATCATCAAACCCGTAGACTTCCAATGTTTCAATGAATTTGAGCAGGTGTTCTTTAGCACTACCTCTCTTGCCATCGAACAACATAAATTTAGGACTAACATAGTCCTTTGGATAAGGCTTCGTGACAATCCGGTGATGGTATGGAAGCTTTAAGTCCAGTACTCCTGCAGAGGACTTAGCTTGAATTTCTTTTAGATAAATGTCCAAGTCTTCCTTAGTTATAAAGGATTCCCTTGGCATAAATACTGATGGTACAGCTGGTGCAGCTGGGGCAGTTGGCATAACTGGTGCAACAGGTGGAGTCAATGTAGTCGGTGCAACTGATGCCACCGGTACAATTGAAGGAGTTGATACATGAGGAAGATTAGAATTAGGAGGGAGCGGTCTCACTCAGGCTGGCACGAGAGTGCACATGTGAGGATGACGACCCGCCAAGTTGAGCTCTTGCGTTATCTGCTTCAGGGCTAGTGGCTGCTCAACTATAACTTGTGGTGATGGGGTTTGCACATTCACCCCTTGAGGCATATTTGCCTGAATGGTAGGAGCAGTAGCAAGCTGGGATAAGGAGGGGGCGCTTTGCTGCACAACCGGGTGGGTCCTGGTAAGGCTGCACCTTGGAGTGCATCAGCATTAGCAGCCATCCCTGGTATGAGACAGTGAGTGCAGTCAAGAACTGGTTTAGAGCTCGGGTGTTCTCTTGAATGGTTCGTGTCGTCTCTGCATTGCTTTCTTGTATAGCACGTATTACTTGTGCATTGTCAACAATAATGCCTTGCATGTCAGCACAGGATTAGCATTGACATTAGTGTTGGCATCTTCCAATGCTGGCATGTCTGGATCAATAGTGTTGGGGTTAGGGTTTGATGTCTTGATTCACATTGTCATCAGTGTTACTGGCTTTCTTCTTGGAGGTGCCATCACGACTCTGTCAAAATCCTCAGTCCCCAGTGGAGTCGCCAAAATGTAGATGCGGGGTTCTTGATGATAGCGGTCACGCACGCGTCACGTGGATTTCGCGCCTGGCACGTGACTTCAGAATGCTGCTGAGGAAATGACACTTGATGACGGGATGGCTTGTGAGAATGACAAGGGAGGAGGAACAGGCAGTCTCAGTGTCTCAAATGCACAAGTGACAGATAAGGGAGCTTGAGTAGACCTCGCGTCAACCTTAGTTCTTGAGCAGTTGGAGTAGAAATCACTTAAGTTGCCTTGTTTGATCTTCCTGAATAGAACCTCCTTTACAGACTATTGTTTGTCTTTCTCTCCAAAAGTTCTTGAGGAGGAGGAGTGACTGAATATTTATAGGCACTTGGCGTGGATGACGACCGTCAGATCACCTCAGTGATTGACGGATGAGATGGAGCAAGATCAATTCATGCTTATCATGAATGAGCTCCTCATGGGCCAAGGCCTGTAGTCATCTCCTATGTGTGCATGAGCCTAACTGAGAAAGGTTGGATACGGCAGACCGGCCCAACGATCCCTGTTCCAAGCCCACCAAGCCAAGTCTCCCCAAGCCATCCCAATAATTAAACTGGACTCATTAGGCCCTGTCACTCAGCCCATGAGTCAAGTCCAAGTAAATAATATTTATATTTATATATATGTTTAAAGCCCTTTACAGCATACAATATGTTATTATATTACTTTTTTATCACTAATATATTATTATATTATTTTTTTAAACTAAAAATTTAGATGATTTTTTATTTTTTTTGTTCGCGCACAATGGATAAAATTGGCTAAAGCTGATTCTTTTAAATGGGTAAATGAGTTGGTCCATAGGCCATAACCCATATGCCCATCCCTACCTAAATCTAGACATAAAATTTACTCATTTGTTTAATATTTTGAATTTTGGAAAAATATAAGCAATATAACTAGAAAAATATAAACAGTAAGATCAGTAGTATCAATATAGGAAATAATCTTGATAATGACTAGTACTTAGACTCAAATTAATGCTTCATTACATAAAGTATATATAACACCAAAAACAAGTCATTACATAAAGGTCAACACAATTTACTAAAGACATTGCTATTTCAAAGAAAAGAAAAAATTTCAGGCTTTTGTTTTCAAAATATAAAAGCATTGCTTTAAATGTGCATATATAGCTGAAGTACAATGTCACATAATTGTGCGAAGATATACTGCTTAAAAGCATTGGGTTCAAAATTACTTAAGGGGTAGAGAGAAGATCCTCATTTAAAAGTACTAAGGATTCTATTTATTTGCTACAATACATGTATAATGATAGAAGAAGCAATATCTGAATTTATGTACATCATCTAAGGCACAAATAATGGCTACCAAGTCAATTTTAACTTCCTTTTAATTTATAACTGACAACTTTAATATTAAAGAAGACTTTATGCATGCAATTTTAATCCTGGGCATTTCACAAAATATATATATAGATAAATAAATATGGAAAACAATCTGCCTTTGACAAGTTTGCAAAGAAACATTACAATGAGTTATAAATTTAAAGAAAAACTGACATTAAGTCATTTGAGGAATTTTTTTTCTCAAATAAATTCCATTCCACTAAAGGGGTTTAAAGCCATATATATATATATATATATATATATTCTAAAAAAATAAAATAAAATAAAATAAAGCTTACCAAATTTCGTTGCATTGGTCAAATCGAGAAAGAGAATCATATTTAGTACGTTGTGTCCATGTTCTGAGTTATGCTTTTTTCCACCTTAAAAGGTGCAAAAATTAGCCATTTCGAGGGTGGATTAAGGAAAAAAATAACTCTCTTTCCAAAAAAAATTACACAAATCCATATGATGAAAAAATAATCCCAAGAGTAGGCAAGTTGAACTCGTCTCTTGAAGAGACGAGGTCATTAGTGGCCGACCTCGTCTCTTCAAGAGACGAGGTTAAAGATTCAACCTCGTCTCTTCAAGAGACGAGGTCAGTGGAAATACACTAACCTCGTCTCTTGAAGAGACGAGGTCGGCCACTAATGACCTCGTCTCTTGAAGAGACGAGGTCGGCCACTAATGACCTCGTCTCTTCAAGAGACGAGTTCAACTTGCCTATTCTTGGAATTATTTTTATCCTAGTGGCATTTTTGTAATTTTTTTTAAAATAATAATATTAATTTCCTTTTCCCTTTCGAGGGTTTACTTATTTTATCCTTTTTTTTTAATCTGTTTGATATATTTTTTCCTAAATTTAAGTGCGAAGAAAATTAATAATTTCCATTAAATAAAAATGAAGTATAGATTGTAATGTAGGGAAATTTTTAAAAGGATAATTTAATAAAAAATTTAATTAAGTCTAATTAAACTTAAGGTAGGATTTGGATATATTTTGCAAGGAGAAAAGAAAATCTAACTACTTTTGATTCAAATAAGGAAAAAAGAAAAGGAATTTCTTATGTTAATTTTTACATGCTAACCTTCATATCCATATTCATAGTTGTAAAACATAAGCCGATAAAACAGGATAAAATTTTTTTTTTTTTTCTCTCTCCACCGAAAAAAAAAAAAGGATTTTTCCAACAGTTAGATACTAGAGAGACAGAAAATATATAAAATAAATATAAAAAGATACCAAAAAAAAAAAAGGAATCCAAATAAACCCAATGCACAGCAATTAATCCAACGGCAAGGAGAATTTCTATTTCATCATAAGATTGTCTGATCTGACGGCAAATTATCACACTGTCATACTCGTACCCGCCGTAGATTAATCCAGATGAGACATCGCATCTCTTCACACTCTCTCTCTTCCCCTACCTTATAAAATTACCAGGAAACAACCTTAGGACGAAGAAAAACCCAGAAACAAACCCCAACACCAACTGGACGAACATGGCACGCTCCACCTCCCAAGCCCTAGCCCTAACCCAATCTTACCACCACCGCCATACCCATCTTCTCTTCGTACGATACTCATCCTCCTCCTCTTCGTCGTCGTCTTCCCCTAACCCAGATCCATTGCTTCGTAAGCTCGAGGACGTCATCCATCACATCATCGTCCGGAGATCCGAACCCGATTGGCTCCCCTTCCGACCTGGATCCTCATATTGGGTCCCGCCCCGATCCAAATCTCGCGGTATCGCTCAATTGATTGGGAAATTGGCCACCACCACCTCCACCGCCGCCTCTCCTTCATCCCTCGAACATTCCCTCTCCGTCCCCATCTCCACCCCCGATTCTCATCCTCGCGGCTGGCCTTCCTCCGCCTATTTCATCCATGGTAGCTTCTTCTTTTCACACTCCTTTTCTTTTTTATTTAATTAATTAATTAAATTTCCTTGAAGAACAACAAAATAAAATAGCATCTTTAAGCTAAAGTTGATTTTTTCTTGTTATATTTGTTTTGTTATAGTATAGATGCGATAGGAGAATAAAAATAATAATAGTAATTGTAAGCTAAAGATGGAATTCTTAAATTTATTTATTTTATATATTTATTTGTTATTTTATTGGTGGCATTGGGTTTGTGGGGGCGGCGGCGGGATAGTATCTTTAAGCCAAAGATGGGATTTTTATACTTTTGTTATTGTATAGATGAAATTGGGAAAATAATAAAGATGGGATTTTTATTTTTTATTTTTTTTTGGTTGATAGGTGATTTTTTTTTTTTTTAAAGATGGTATCTCCAAGCTTAAGAATGAAGATGGGATTTTTATTCTTTTTTTTTTTTTTTTGGGGCTATTGTGTGGATGCAGGCACAACTCCACCAGCTCAACCTGTGCCGATTGAAAATTCTGAAGAATCTTCTGATCCCGAGGATGATCAATCTTAAAAATTCTTCTTCTTCTTGCTTCTAGCGTCTTCAGGCTTGGCAGGTAACCTAGCTCTTCTCGGTCCTTCTATTCTTCTTGCATTTTAGTTTCCTTCGTGTTGTGATCATCGTAATTCCTCTATAATGTGTTGATCTCTCTATGGAAAACATGATTTTTAAGCTGTCGATTCCCTTTGTCCTAGAACCAGCTCAGCAATATAGTATCACTTGAGGATGGTGATATTTGCTTACCCCGTTGTTAATTTACCATTGTTTTCGTTTACTTATGTTTGTATCATGATTACTATTGTTACTGCATTAATTTTCAATGATCAATAATTTGGTAAGCTAATAAATGAGGTTCGTCAATTTGCGTCCAATCCAGATATTACTTTTGCACAATTTTTAAGCACATGATTTTGCCTTCTTAAAGTACAATTATCACGATCCTTTCTAAAGTAATTGAAAGGCTTTTGAAGGTTTTTTACTATTAGTTTTAGACATGGAAACATTGTCCATCAAGTCAAAATGATCAAAGTTTACATGTGATATGGTGTTGGATATAATGTGAAAAATGGAGAACACCAAGAAAATAACGGTTCATATGGATTAAGGTGGGAATGTAATGACATTAAGAATCACATCAATGCAGCTTTACTTCATCTTCCTTATAGAGAGCTGTGAAAATCCTATGCCAGCAGATATATTCTTTCATAGGACTTGTGTTTAGGGACATCATAATGCTTTGAGGCTTGGTAGAACAACAAAAGAGAAATTTCCACGGTTTCTCATGGCTAATCCTCACATCTAAGGTGTATTGAAGAAAGTGATCTATGTAGACCTTATAATGCCATTTGGATGCTCCAGTGATATTTCAATAAACCATGGGTGATCTATGTAGACCTGATCTAAGGTGTATTGCCGTCACTTTCTTCAACAACATCCTTGTTTAAAGCAAGGATTAGTACACTTTGCATTGTGGATTGTTCTGGAATATCAATCCATTGCTTGTAAATAGAAGTGTTCATTTGATGGGACAGTGATCGGTGATTCTTAAGTGCAGGGTCATCTACATGACGAGCTTGCTTGTGATGTTTAATCTCTTGTGCAACCAATACGTTTGCCAAAAATAAGGTACTGATGTAGCTCAATTTATAGTCCAATGGGGAAAGAAAGTTGGTGGTTGGCCCAATACTTTTGGCTCCAATTACACCATCTCTGCCTTTGGGATGAGGCTTATCTTTTAGCAGGAATGGCATTGGTATATTCTTTTGTCCACCTCTTGTGAAAGTGTTCGCTAGGAGACATGAGGGGGAAGAAGTGTAGGGATGGGACATTAAACGAATAAATAGTAGGATAGGGAGTATTTAGTAAATAAATAGTAGTGTAGAAGTGGTTGATAATCAAGAAATGGTAGTTAATTTTGCTGGCTATACTTTCATATAATGAGGAAGTTAAAGGAAAGAGGGTGAATTCTTTCATTTGTGGAAAGAGCTAGAAGCAGGTTTGCTGTGGTTAGGATTTGTGATAGGATGATAAAAATTTGTGGGACAGTGGCCCTGACCTGGTGCAATATCACATTGTGACTTTGAGTGTGTAATCTTTTTTTTTTTTTTTTTTTTGGTAAATAAGGATCTGTTTGGATTATCTTTTTTTTATCATTATGTTTATCTGTATCAAAACAATATGTGTAAATATGTCTGATTTATACTATTTTTTATTTACATTTGATCTATTTGATCTTTTCATGAGAATTACCAACTATTTTTTATCTATATTTATTTCTTAATAAATAATTTGTTTGAAAAAAGTGTTTGTATAGTCAGAAAAAGCTAAACAAACAGACCCGTGTGTAATCTTTGCATGGTCTCGCGAGGCTTTTTTCTTTCACTCCTTCTCTTTTTTGTGTTTAAGGAATTGGTAAATACACAAAAACTACATTATGTGTCGATTTGAGGACTAGGGTGTGATTGTGCAGAAATCGTAGTAGTATGTACTATGTAGCGATGTAATCAGACAAGTCATTATGGGGTACCCAACCTGCTAAAAACCCTATAGGGGTTACGGGACGGGTTTTGGGTATTATATTAAAACCCTATAGGGTTTTTGGGTCATATATGTAACCCAATGAGAGAACCCGATTCAGTATAAATATAAAACAAAATTTTAAAAAATTAATAATAATATGTATACACATGGTTGATTACAAATTTCATAATTTCATTTCCATATTTAATGAAATTTATATCTAATTTTTAAAAATTTCTTATATTGATTATAATGTGATATAATTTACGTATTATTGTTGAAATTACACCATTGCATTAAAAGAAAAAAAATAATGAACTTCCAGTTGGGGCAGGTTGCAAATCAGGTTTGCAAAAACTCTAGAGGCGGGTTTGGGAATGATGGAAAAAAAACCTTATAGGGTTTTTCTCAGGTTTTAGGTGACTCTATAACCAACCAGGTCAAGTTCGGGTTTTACATGACCCATTCCAAACCCAATCCAGTTGCATCCCTAGATGATCTCTCGAGTCTATTAACTCTTCAGTTGGGATTATTTTGTACTCTGAAGTCTTTTCTGCCAGTAAACTGTAATTGATGGACAAAAGATCATATTAAATTCTGTATAGTCAAAGCTATTGATGATAGGTAGCATATGATTTCCTTGTTCATTGATGACTTGTGCTTCGTTCAGAGCTTCAAACTTGGAGTTTGATTCATTCTTGGTTATAAACGAGAGGCACTAACATTGCAACATGGAGTACCACCATATCATTTTAAATGTTTGATTAATCTATGGAGAACTGTAATGTAATCGTGCTTTCATCCTGCGGTTATAAAAATAAGACCTTCATGTAGCTATATATTGTCATGTCAACTCATAAAGGTTGTTTCCTTTCTTATGTAGACAAGATGGAGAAAACGATCTATCATCTCTTTACAGAAGAAGGGGGGTGGGGGGCTTCAGGATATAAGGAGTTAGCGGTGATGATGTACATATTTGACCTGGTGGTTAGGGGGGAGCAAATAATGGTTTGGTTTCATTCTAGATATACTTGGTTCCTGATGCCATAACTGTGTTGAGAACAATCGATGCAGCTCCACCTCTTGTTTTTTGTATCATAGTATCATCACCAATGCTTGGTTTGGGATCTTGTACATACCTGTCTTGTACTTTGATAAATAAATATATCCCTTGTATAATTATTCATGGTCTACTCCCTTTTTTTTTTTTTTCCTGCTAGAGCACTTGCTTGGGCTTTTACCGTAGTTTATTTTTGTACTATGTCTCTTTCAATTCATGCTGTGATTGCCGATTTGGGATGTAGAAACAGAGCGTTCTAGGAAAATGTAGTGGCACTGTGATACCCATCCATTTGCTTTGCTGTAAAAACAGTTATTACAGCGGTGATTGCTATCTTGAATAGTTGGCATCTAAAGTTGTGCCTTCGCCTCAACATTGTGTTGAAAGCGATTGTCTATGGCCAGCAAAATTGAAGACCATAGTCTGTAATTTGGAAAAAAAAAAAAAAAAAAAGTCGATTTTGGGTAAAAATTATATATATCATTATTTGTGAAGATTTTTTGGCCTAGATTGGTAGGGTTCTTCCAACCCCGCCCCCACACACACCCCACCAACACCCCCACCACCACCCCCACCCCACCCCCCCCCCCAAAAACAAAAAAAAGCACCCAAACACAAACCCCCCCACCCCTAAACCCCGCCAAAAAATAATAACAATAATAAAAAAGGGAATCTACAAGTATCACAATATAACTAGGTAAATTCAGAAGCCTGCAACGCTTGATCTATAATTTTAGGTATGAATTTAATAAAATCACCTCATGTAAATTCTTTACAATCCAAAATGGCCGGTTCTGTTCCAAACTTGTTTATGGACCAATTCATCTGTCCAACGACATGGCTCCTATTCGATAGAATTACAACGCGGATGGACGATTCTTGCAAGCGCTTTAACTAAAGAATTAATACTTAATGTCCTCGTCAAGTGCTGCATCTGTGTTGTTTTTGGAAATTTAATACAAAAGTTCATTAAAATTTTCATAAATTCTTTATCATTTATTTATAAAAAAAAACTCTATATAGTTAAGATTTAAATAGAAAAGGTTTTATATGCTATTTTTTCTATTTTAATTTTAATGCAAATTAAAAGTAATGGATAAATCAGTTTTGTTAGAAATAACAATTAGATAATGAGGGAGTAATTATTATTTAATATTTAGTGTAACAACTATGGTGGTTTGTATGTGAGGAGAGAGAATCAGGTGGGAAGGAAAGAAGTAAGGAAGAGAGAGAGTGATAAGTGGAAGGTATTAAAAAAAATATTTTAAATTTCAAATATATAAAAGTTAAAAATTATTAACTTTTATATTGTGATGGCCGAATTGAAAATGCAGCATATCACAGAAGAATAAATGGTGGTAAGTGTGTTGGCTAATCACTGTGCTATGGGTGGTTTTGGAATTAATTCCTTATTTAGTATATTAATTGAAATTAATCCTTTAAATAAGATCAAAAGAAAAATAATTATCAATTTATTACATGAAAATCATGTTTTTATTAGAAGATATACAAATGAATAGTAAATGCATGTATATCGTATCTCTAAATCATGATATATGCATGCATATTGCGATTATAAGCCGCGATATATGTTTGAATATATGAAGTAATATCGAGCTTATTTTATATCCTTTTACCTCCCACATTTAAAAAAAACAATAATTGTCTATTCACTTCAATAAATAAAGTTATAATAAAATTACTAATACTAAAAAATAAAATAAAATTATAACAGAATTTTCATTTGTTAACTTTTTATTTAAATAACAATATTTTAAGAAAAAAACAATATCTAGTTAACTAATAAAATAGAAATATTCACTTCAAAGGTTTAGATTATAATTAACTAATAAATAATTTTTATAATTGAGATTCTTTATGAAACCAATTACAGTCACTTGAACAAGTTAATAGCTTTCATAAGAAATAAAGTTGTAGCAGCAATGCCTGAACGAGCAAGAATGGCTGCATTGCACAATTTCAGTATCCCTTGGCCTTGTTTTATAGATCTCATTCTCCTGAGCCACAAATCAAGTCCAAGTACTTTAGAGTCCACTACTGGTTTTCAGCTAACAATACATGACTTTGAGTCTATTTGAATAATCTATTTTTCTTCTATATCTGTATCTTTTTCAAAATGATGTGTAAATATAGCTAATTTACATATATATTTTATCTATATTTAAGCTATTTGATTTTTTTATATAAACTGTCAATATTTTTTTATTTATATCTATTTCTTGATAAATAATTTATTAGAAAAAAGTGTGAAAAAAATGTGTATCTGCCCAAAAAAAACCAAACAGACCAAATCAAAAAGAAATAACTGAACTGAAAAGTCGCAATAAATTAACAACTAATTAATTAATTAATCAATTAAAAGTGTCTCCACCATGAGGTAAAGGAGAAATGAAAAACCTGATAGCAGAGCCACTTTCCTACAGGTAAGCAAAACACACACTATATTTACAGAGTTTTCATTATAAATAAGATAATGCAGTTAGTATACTGATCCAGATTCTTCATATGAATAATCACAACCAAAACAAGAAGCACCCATCTCTACATTACTGACTCAAAAAATCCCTACACCACACCGGCCATGACCAAGTATAATCAATGCCTTGAACGGGTCCGTGCCCTGCAACAAATACTGCTTTTAATGAAAGGTCCAAATCAAACACCAGTTCTCCGCAGGGCAATCCCGCAGAAGCCGGATTGAGATGATGGCTCAAAATATTATTACCTCGGTGAACGGGATGCTGATTGAGAGTGCGAACGAGTATGAGAACATGAAGGAGAACGAGACTGAGAAGGAGAACGAGAGCGGGAATAGTGTCTTCGAGAACTCCTACTTGGACTTCTGCTTCTTCGATACCTCCTGCATTGGCCACATTCTTTAATGATTTATAAATGAGGAATACTAGTTTAGTGAAGCAATTATCACGCCAGAAATACACCATGCACAGAAGGTTATCACTCAATAACAGGTAGAAAAAATACTGTGCATCAGACATCTACTTAGATAAGTGGAAACACTCGTGTGACAGCAATGGATAAGAGAACAGTAAGTTCATATTGGTGTAAAACAGCTAAAAAGAGCTCAAACATAAAAAAATAAAACAAAATAAAAAATCACCACTCCACAAAAAGCTTGATAGAAACATTAGGAATTGTTTTATCATTAAGAAGTTACATTTATATCTTCTTTATTTTCCTCCTCGTGCATTTTATTTCAATTCAGGAAGTGTTAGGGCCAGCAACCTTTTCTGATAAATAAGGGATTTCGCAATAGTAATAATCAAGCAGAATAATTTTAAAAAAGTGGAAGGTTCTCTCTGAAACAACTAAAAATATCAGAAGTTATCTCTAGCAAATCTCCCATCACCCAGAAGCCAACTGCAACTATGGCTATAACATTAAGATGATTGAGTACTGAGCTTGAGTCCAAACCGGACATGAGAATTTAAAGCTCGAATCCAATCGAGCCTAACTTTTAGCTCGATTAAGCTAGGATGCTTAGCTCAAGCTCAACTAAAGGTGATATATAATAAATTCGAATTCAACCCCCATAGCTTCTCATTTAGGGAACTTTATTATTAAAAAAAATCATGATAGTTTTATCTAAATTATATTAAAGTTCAATCTAGACTTCAAATCAATTTACAGCTGAACCAGAGCTCGTAGGCTTGAGCTCAATGAGCCTAATTTATAACAAAAACTCAATATAAACTACTAGAATAACTAAAGCTCACGTAGCCCAATCAAATCATGAACTAATATCACACTAAAACTAGGAGCATTCAAAAGCAAATATGTTCATTTGTACTCCTACTCCCAACCACAAAGGAACTTTAACAAACAGCAATACATTCAAGGCACCAATTCAGTAGTAAGTAGCTCCTTCACTAGATCCCTCGCCAGTTTCACAATAAATTGACAGAGCCAGTCATCATAGAGGAACCTAGGGCTTGAGAAGAAATGCTTTGGCCTTCTTAAAGCAAATATTCAATTGCTCTAGCAAAGGAGGCCAAGGAAAATTAAATCTAACCACTAATAGAAGACCCTGAACACCGAATAGGGGAAATGAAAGTTGAGATGGCTCAACAAGAGGGATTGCAGCTGATGCCAATGCTGGTAAACATGCAGCAACCAATTGCTTGCTCAAGTAGCAAAGCAAAGAAAGACATGGTGGTAGCTAACTGGGCACTGCAAGCCTAGACCATGAAGGTGAGTAAGAGACAATAACCATAACTTTGGGCAATGGAAACCAGAATGTGACACCATTAGGCTACAGCAGAGCAGAGTTCAGAGAACCCATAGGAATCTCCAGCTCACATTGCATGGCTAGGGCTCCATTGGTCATCATGCATGCACCACCAAGTGCATGATTTTGCACAGGAAAATGGTTGGCTATATAATCTTATGCCTGAACAAGCACATAACGTTTTTAGTCCGTGAATTAAACAAAATGAAATTCTCAATTCTCTACATCGTTTAGTGGATAAAATTATTTCAGGAACAATCAAATCATAATGACTTTTGTTTCGATTTTCAATTATTCTGTGATGTCTTGGAATGGATCTCTCAAAAGGGTTCTTATCAACATACCTTCTTTCTCGGTATCTTTGATTAATTAGGGACTTATTCTTATGAACTAATGACCATGCACTGAGGTCAATCTAATCATTCCTTCACACCTTGCTGCTTTCCTAGACTACCAGTGTGTTTGGCACGGTGGAAATCTGCTGATATAAAAGGAAAGGAGCAGAAATGGGAAAAAAAATTTATGTTTGGCTATTTTTTGAGGATGGTAATGGAATGAATTCAATAGAAATAGCGAGAATTGAGTACATTTTTAATGCACTTTCTTTCTCTCGAAAATTAGAGAGAAATCAAGTGAAAAGAGTGGAAAGCTAATCAAGTTAAAAAATGCCCTTGAAAAGAGAGGGAATTTTTTTGGGGGGGCAAGTTCAGAATTCCATTAATATATGATAAAGTACAAGTAAAGGTAATTAAGTCATACGATCATGTTGTTTCTCTGCTCTAATTTCCTTTGTACTGGCCAAACATGAGAAAAGGAAATAATTATACCAATTTCTTTCCATTTCCACTTTTTATATCCAAACAAAAATAAAAGTTTCTTTTCCTTTGATTTCCTTTCCTCTCTTTACCTTTCTACAGCTTTCCATAAGTTTTTACTTCTTTGAAATGTTGCCAAACAAAGTATACATGACCATACTCATTTTTGTAACAAATCATTTGTAGCTATATCAATTGAAATACATCAAGTAAAATTTATTGGAACAAATTTGTAACATTTTTTCCCCCAAAAAAACACACGATCAATTCATGAGTGGGAGGAAACAGAGGGATATTGAAAAGAGACCCTCTAGGGTGGCACATATGAATCAAGCAAGGCCTCTAAACTTCAAAAATCTTATAGTTATAAGGTTTGCCCCATGTATCACACCTCCATATCAGGTTTTCCTAATAACAGATCAGTTGATGTACAGGGAGAGAGGGGGGATTCTGATCAAGTTCATACAGGTGAAACCTGTAAAATATGGATTTGGCTCCTCTCAATTTACTTTTTGTCAATTCCCCTCAATTTGTCCTCTGAAGATGTTACCACACGCAATCAATAGATTAGATAACATTGAAGTTGATGGCATCACAATGATGTTTCTATGCAACTTCAACAACTGATCTATTGTAAATTGAGGGAAATTGATAAGATGAAAATTGAGAGGATCCATTTCCATATAATATATATTTAGGCAGTTCAAAATTGTAAATATCGAGACATGCCCTCCAAATTGCCTATGTTAACTCTCAGTTCCCATACCTCTTTTTCAAATATCAGTTTCCTCAGTTTAAAAGCGATAAGCAGCAAGCACTCAACTCTTTGAAAGCAGATACAGCAAAATGGAACATGAATAAGATGATGCGGCATGGATGAGAAATTTGATTGCAATGCACCAATGATGGGAAATCACGCGTAAACAAGGAAATAACAAACTTAGAATAACCAATACAGGCCAGCCAGAGGAAGTAGAATCAATTAATTAATATCTGAATTTAACCGAAAAAAAAAAGGATGCACGAGATCTTAGGTCATTTTCTATTATTCTACCAAAATATGGCAGGATAAAGTACAGCAGACATAGCCAAATGATGAGTACATCAAAGAGAATTACAAAATATAGTATAAGACACGGGCATAATGATTTCCCAAGCCTCCATCCAAATTTAATGTGTTTAATACACGACATAAGTTTACCTTGGAGGTGAGCGACTATGGCTTCTGCTGCGACTCCGATACCTGTAACGACCTAATCGGTTTGTTTCTGCAAGTTTCTCCAGCCTCTGACGCTCCTGTTCTCTCTTCTTAGCCATTTCAGCGGCAGTATCTTTTTTAACTGTAGTTGCATGTTATCGTTAGAATGCACAAATGCAACAAATACACACACTACCTCCTACCATTACCCCAACATGCAAGTAAGAGCCTCTACTAGAAGAGAGGCCTAACATGAACAAGTCACATTCTGTGTAACATCTGGGAACGTGCGCATGGAAAGACAAGGAGAGACTTGGCATGTCATACTTTGTTTGTTCAGCTGCCTACTCATTATCCTTTTCAGTCGCTCCTGAGGAGTTTCTTTTTTCTCTCCCTCTGGTTGTTTTTGAGTTCCACCAGTTGCTGTAGCCTTAGTCAATTTTGCTAAAGCTGAAGATGTTCCAGCGCTGCAAAGAAAATTAAGATTTAAGATGAATTAGAGAAGACCAAAATGCTGAAGGTATGCATAGATGGTGGACCCCATTAAATAAAGACCTGGAAAGAGTAGAAACAAATACCATGCAGACATTTAAATACCTTGTAGATGGTTTCTGTCCCTTTATGTCCTTTTCCTTGTCATGGAAAACACCAGAAGCAGGATCAACATGCAGTGCTTCAAGTATATGACTGGATGATTGCCTGAAACAAAGCAAAGTCATTAGAAATTGCAATCCATCATGCAGCTTGATTACATTAATAGGAGGTCCGCAGTAAAAAGTATTTGCTTCTCAAAAAGAAGGATCCTTCCTTTCTCCTGTGGCAGTCACGCCGACAACCTAAACATCTTCTATACTAATATGACCAGAAAAGTTAGATCTATGAAGGACAAGCTGGAACCAGTAAAGACTGTCCAATTATCTTTTGCAAGAATTAAAGGTCCAGTGCTCCGACCGGCTCAACACATCAGCATGATAAGGAGGAGACGATAGTGGAGTAAGTCCTGCAAGCTTTGGTCCCTCTGTGTCACCAGAGCTTCCAAACTCGGTAATGTATTCTATCTTGGTAGTCCTTGGCTTGCTTCTATGGCCATCATCAACATTTCCTCCCCGGGAATAACGCCTTGAGAATGATGGTGAGTAAGAACGTGATCTTGATCTGGACCTGCATGATAGAGCAACAGATTTTGTAACGTTCAACTTTCGGGATGGGAAGGAAGGAGCGAAATTTGCCATTCGAATCCAGTACTAATCTCATGCTGCTTTAAGAGTTTTGTTTAAATGAACCATGTAATGGGAGTTTCATACATGATGAACAGTTTCAGGATTAAAAGACAATTACTGTAGCAAAAAACCACCACAACCAAAAAAACTGCTAAAAAGCAATTGCTTGCTCCATATACCTCCTAGAACGAGGATAAGCATCATAAGTTGGACTTCGCCGGGACTCCCTGCAATACGAAGGAAAAGTAGACATAAGCAATCTGGCAATTAGTAGCATTCCAACAGAGGATATTTGAGTGAAACAAAAAAAGTATAGCCAATAGAAATATGCTCTACCTATATGGATGATGAAGCACACGAGTCCCAGTAACACGCGCTGCTTCCCTTTCCCTCTCCCTTTCTATTTGAGAAGCCTTTCTTCTCTCCTTTCGACTAAGTTTTCTCTGGATATCACCAAGTCACTTCACTTAATTCTAGAGTTATAACACCATTAAAAGAAAGAAGTTGCTTCAACTAGATAACAACTTACAATAGCAGGATCGCCTTTGATCACTTCCTTCTGCCTTTTTTCCTCCTCTTTAGCTTTTTTATCCATATGGACAAGCCAACCATATCTTTTCACTCCAAACTCTTTAGCGATAACATCCATGCCTTCATCATTGCTATCATCACTATTAAATTCACCATCATCATCTTCCTCATCTTCTTCTTCATCATCCTCATCACTATCAGAGTAGGTTCTATCCAGCTTTCCATCTGCATCGTAAGAAAAGCCCACCTGAGAGTAGGAGCCCTTGCTTGCAGGCTGTTGTGGCTGCTGGGTCCTGCCAATAAAAGAGGATTTAGATTAAATTTGATAAATTAAGCACCCACAGTTAGCTAGACAATCATAAAAACTTTGACCTGTCAGGAGGAAATAACGCAGTAGCTTTTGCTTCCATTTCTTGATTGACATGTTGTAAACCCTCCCCATCAGTAACTGTGTATGTACAGAATTTAGCTAGTAAAAACGGAAGAGAAAGGAGATCCTCGACAATCTGACTCTGATGGCGAATAACCTTTTTCATGCATTGCTTTCATATCTATGAGTTAGACAATGAAGAGAGTGCATCTAGAAATTTTCAAAACACAAAACACACTATCGAATTCAAAAAAGTACCGACATCCTCTACGCCGATGTTTAATTAAATCCCGATAACGCTCAAAATTAACAAACTCTCTAATTCTTCTTCTTCCTCGGACTTCTCCTTAACCCGAGCATGCCGTGGCTCTCGAATGAAGTCGAGAAGGGCACGGCCATCAAATCTGTTTGCATTAACCACAAATCAAGAAGCAAGTTCTTAATTGATTCACTAAGCCAAATGAAATCTTAAAAAAGGGAAAAGACAGTGAATAACTACAAAGGTGTATAGGGATTTTACCTGTCAATTAAAATATCCTCCTTGCCATTCCATGGTATCCTGCAATAAGAAGAAGCAGAGCAATATCAAATTTCTAACAAAATGATTTCCTATGCAAAACGAAGATACTGACTTGATCAATCAATAAATGAAGGAATACTAATGAAAAGGAAAATTAACCTCGAGGGTATCTTTAGCACAAGTACAGATAACAAAAAACTATGCAAGTCCAATGTCCTTGAAAGTGTCTAGAGAATAGGCTAAATGAAAACTACACAAAAGAGATCATGAGCATTGCTCCCCACAGTTGAATACAACAACGAGAAAGCTATTATCAGATCCTTATCGCATGGAAATTAAAGAAATTCAACAAGCGAGCTACGAGAAATGCCACACGAATATTCTTCTCCTTCTATAAGATTGTACTCGAGCAAACACGACTCAGCGACAAGATTTACATCCCATCCAACTTACCACCACCTGTTTCAACCAAATTTACACACGGGAAAGAGTTCATCATTATTCATTAAAATATATGACCCCTTCAAAAAAGGATTAAGAATGAAATTATGCACGGCCTCGAGAATTTCCAATTCCACAGTCCCCTTATTGCTCTCTCTTGGTCACCAACTCCTTCGAAAAGCAGAAAAGTCCATTTCACACCAAACAAACATGCAAATGGTACTTTCTCCAACTCACATACAACTGGGAAAATAAACTTGATAATTCACGTGCATTATTCTCATGAAGCAAGCCTGGTACTTGCCAAAGATTGCCTTTTTCTTCCCCCAATTCCTCATAATAAAGAGTTCTTTCATGCACCGAACCCTAATATGAAGCTTAGTCCTCTAAGAATCCCAATTCCAACTCATATTTATTTTGTTACTAAAAGCAAGAGCACAACTATTAAACACGATCAAACTTCAAAAACACAAAGAACCGAATCGATAAGCCCAAACAGAAAAGAAGAAGAGAGAGAGAGAGAGAGATCGTACAAGCCTTGCTGATCCTGAGTGGCTTGGTAAAGACCGTCGTCACGGTACATGCGACAACGAGAAGAAATGACCTGAATGGATTGTTGAGGATCGCCACGTCTTTTCGCTAAGAAAACGGCTCTCCTTTGAGCACGTTTTCGAGCCGCGTCCATCATGTCGTGGACTTTCCTCTCCGATCGTCTCGCCTCATGCCACATCGTGATTTGTTGTTCCCACTTTCTGGTTTGATTTAGCTCACAGGAAGAAGAAAAATTGAAAATAGAAAATGGAAACCCTAGTTTTTCTCCTTGAGTGTGTGGGATGTTGAAGGAGAAGACGAAGTGACGAACGTAACTTTGGGAATCGAGAGTAAAAGGAAGGAAGAAGACATGGGGCTTTGGGCTTTGGGCTTTGGGCTTTTGTGTAAAATCTTTGTTGGCCACCTCTGTCGTGCTAGCATAATTGGACTGCACATTCCGTTTTCAGTTTGAAGGGTTCGTTTGATCGTCTGTTGAGCCATTGTAGCGAATGGTGCACCGTACGGCAGCTTTAGGCCAGTTTAGATTATTTGTTTTTTATCGTACCTATACTGTTTTATATTAATATCAACCTATTTGAATTATTAATAAAATTATTTATTTTCTATTAGTATTTTTTTTTATAAATAATCTATTTTAAAATAACAAAAAGATAAAACCAAAACGATAAAAAATAACAAAAAATAGACCATTTTAATGAAAAAATAGATAATTAAATAAAATAGATGTTATAGCCTATAGGGTTGGCTTATGAGTATAGTGAAGAGGTCTTCTCAATCCATATCAGGTCTAAACTGAGATCCGATCCACTAATCTGGTCCTCAAATGTGGATTCGGAACCATCTCGTCTTCGTGGCAATGGTTTGGAACTATGGACTCGCGAGTTTATGAGGAGAGTCCAAACGGGTCCAATCTTTTAAAAAATTTCACATTTTAGATAAAAAAAATTATGACATAATTATGCAATAACATGACACTTTAGAATTCCAAACTATATAGCATAAGTAATTTATCTTATGAATTATTTTGATTGATTTCTATACTTATTTTCATGAAATAATTTTTAATTACATGGCCCACATAGTCCAACCCTTTAGAAAAATTACATATTTAAGATAGAAAAAATAATTAACACGTTTAAAAAAACAAAATGAATCTTTTCTATTAGAATATAATATGGTTAGCAGGGTGAGGGGACATTGTACATTACCTACTTACCAGGCATTGAAAAAAAAATACGAAATACAAGCTATTCGATATTTTTTTAGTCGTCCTGAAGGTGCCTCATATTTAAAATTCAGAATCGGACCATCGTTTCATGTATTTTTTAAATTTTTTTTATAAAATCTTTAGTGTGTTTTTTAATTTTAATTTTGAAATTCAATGATGACTTTAAGTGATTAATAATTTGTAAGTAATTTTACAAAAATGATTTAGGTCCATGTAATTTTCAAAAAGTATATAGACCTATGTCTCTTGAAAAATATCAATTTATATTTTTTTTATTTTATGAAAAAATGATAAGTCTTTTATATTCTATTTTATACATAGGAATTTTATGCTTTGCTTGATATATTTTTAGATAAATTCATATGATTCTGTGTTTTTATTGGTTAAATGTTGCTTTTTCAACTCCTAAGATGAAGAAAAGAAGACAGAGTGTTTTGAATTAAGATTGGAGCCAACCAATAATAATTTTTGAAGATAGGTTCAATTGTAGCTACCAAAGACCCCAAAGCAAGGTAGAACTGCAAATCGCGCCCTCAACCGCACCCTCGACTTACATCGGGGTTTACACTAAGACAAATGTACCTTATAACTCGACCAATTGCGCCTACGATTCCACCTACTGTTCAAACTACACTAAAATCATGCTTCTTGTGAAAAGACATAGCTTAGATCGTGGCCAACCTTCAAACTCGCGATCCAAATCGCGAAAAGTGACTCTATCATTGTAGTCACGGACATGTTACCTTAATTTAAAGCGCATGAAGGTAAGGATAAAATCTATTATAAAAGAATCTGTCACGTCGATAAATAAAAATTTTATGGTTTCCATGCCTCATCATCTATAAATAACACATGCATAGAAGTGTGATGGTACGTCGTACCATATGCAATGAATTCTTAACGTATGATGGAGTAGTGAGAGAAATCTTTCTTCTTGCTAGAGATTCGAGTATTCTAGGTAAATTCATATTAAATCAGACATTCGTTCTTACAAGATTTTTATGTTTAATATTTAATATTCATCTTTAATTTTATGTTATTTTTCTTGAACCTATGCTTAATGTTTACATTTATGGAGAAATAATTATCTTGACTTATGGTTTGTGAATCAAACACCTAATTCATGTGATTTCAAATGCATTTTATTAAATATTGACTGAGTACTTATATTTAACAGCTGAACTTATTTTTCGTAGGTCTAGTTATGTGGTACCTTTTATATTCATGTTTAAATTTAAATGAATAGATTGATAGATCATTCTTTTAAATAGATCCGAGCTGCTAATGAAGTTGCTTATAATTACCTAGAGATAGAGATGGTGAAACTTTATATCACTTGCTTTTTAAATTCATTAAAATGGGTTTTAATTAAATGATTCTTAATCTTTATGTAGATCGAGAATGGCGATAGCTTGTGAGCAGATTCTAGTAAGTTTTTGACCTTAAGAGAGGCTTTAACTTATATTGGTGAATCCGACAATACAAGCATATCCAGTAAACAATCATCTGAGTTTGTTAAAAAATCACATTATAAGGATCTGCTGTAAAAAATCCTAAGATCTATCTTACATTAACAAACTTATATCATTAATTTGCCCTGAAAACATATATATAATTAGTTTTTAACCTTAGCTTAGATTTTTTATATTTACAGTGTTATTTTAAATCTTTCTTTGGATAGATAATAGATGAAGAGTAAATACGATAAATACTAATGATCCTCAAATAATACAACCTAATACTTTCCATGCTACTTTGGTAGGTACGCTTACTTATGTTGTAGACTACAACCGAAGTTGAACATAACTTATTAGTAATATTATAAATTTTTAGAAGACTTCAACTTTGTTTTTGCTTGTTTTTTAAATGACAAACCAAACAGACCAACCCCCAAGTCATTTTTTATGTCGTTGCCAATGATCGACATTAAATTCATGAATAGAAAGCTCAACAAAGCACTACATGAAAGCTTAGAATCTATTAGACCGGTCACTAACCTTATTGAATAGTGTAAATAATTTTCACTTTTTGTTTGTTTTTTGTTTTGTACGTATTCTTAAATTTATTTGTAGGTATTACCTTTTGTACATTCTATGTGAATACTTTTCTTTTCTTTTATTTTCATTTTTTTTCTATAAATATCTTATGTTTATAGTACAAACATTTTTGTTATGTTTTATGTATATATGCAAATATCTGTGTGCAGCTTGTGTTATAAATAACATTGTATATGTTTGTAAATATACTTAGGTAGTTTTTAGTGTTCTTTTGTACAACTTTGTTTGTTTATTTAGCTTTTATTTTGTTTTCTCTTGTCTTTTGTTTAATTCTTTAATTCTTTTGTTCAGGATTCTCTTCTTGTATATATAAGCTATTTTTGTATATCAGTCCTTTTGCTATTAGTTCATAGTTTTTGTAGTTGTTTTTGTTTGTAGTTTGTCTACTGTAATATAGGTTTGTTGTGGACTAATCCTTTATCGTAATAGAACTGTAAGATTGTAACTAGGAGTCAATCTACCCTTTGTTTCCCTTTAATCCAGAGCCGCAACGAATAGGAAGAACCTCCAGACGCTTGACTAGGAAAACAAATCAACTTTTCAAAGAAGCAATGGCTCATGGAGTTAACCCAGTTAATAGCCATGACGAGGAGTTTCACAAGCCAAATGAGATTTTAAATGGAGAAGACAACATGGGTAGGGTAAACCATCCTCCTATAACTATGTTGGACTTTTGTAGGCCAAACTTAGAAGGGGCTAGTACAAGCATAGTTAAACCTAAGGTTCGTTGCAAATAATTTCGAAATAAAACCCAATGTTATTTAGATTGTGCAACAATATGTCTAGTTTCATGGTCTATAAGATGAAGAGCCTAATACCCACCTCCAATAATTCATGAAAATTTATGATACCTTTAAGATAAATGGAGCCTCTGATGATGCCATACGTCTAAGATTGTTTCATTTTTCTTTAAGAGGGAATGTAAAGAAATGGTTCAATAGTATACCTAGACAGTCCATAACCACTTGGTAGCAAATGGCTGAAAACTTTATGAGAAAATACTTCTCACTCTCTATGATAGCAAAGTTGAGAGTGGACATAGCTTTGTTTCATCAAGTAGAAATGAAACCCTCTATAAAGCTTCTAAGAAGTGGAAGGAATTACTAAGTAAGTGCCTACATAATGGACTGCTTGAATGGACACATGTCTAAACCTTTTACAATGAGCTAAACTATGCAACTGGACAGCTTATTGATGCAACAATGGGAAGGAACCTGAACAACAAATCCCTATAGGAGTACCTGAATCTGTTTGAAGATAGAGCCAATAACCATTACCAGTGGTCTTCTATCAAGGCTAGGGAGGAGAAGCCTGGAGAAGTGTTTAAACTAGATGCTATGATAACCCTAACCTCCAATATAGAAGCTTTATTTGTAAAGGTTGGCAATGTGACCATGGGAGGTGCTAAGTGAATATGGTTGATGAAAATGTTAAGCAAAGTTCTGGGGGTTGACTTCTGAAAAATGTAGAGTTTATTGGAAAGTATAGAACTAAGAACGATCAATTTTAACACTTACAATTCCGATTAGAGGAACCACCCAAACTTCAAGTGGAATAACAATAGTTTTCAAATCCAAGTTTTCTTCTACAAAATTTTCAAAAACAACAGGTAAAGAATCACATATGTCCTAGGGAAAGAACTCTTTGGAGGAATTAATTCCTTAGTTTATTAAGGCTTATGAGGCCAAGCAGTAAGGAATTGACACTACTATGATAAATCACCCGGCTACCATCCATAACCCGAAGACATAATTATATCATATTTTCAAGCTCTTATCAAAATGACCTAAGAGAACTTTGCTAGCCAATACATAAGCTAACTCAAAGGACTAAGCTAAAGTTGAAAGTGAGGATGAAAGACTCCTATGATGGTTAATCCTAACCTTTCATTCAATTGTTTTGTTTGTTTGGAAGATGTAATTTTATTTGTTCTAAAAATACCTTAAGTATGTTTGCTTTGTTAGTGAGTGTTTGATGGACAAGGAGACTTTAACAGGTTTTCTAAAATCTTTTGTAAATGCGATTGATGTTTTTGAATGGAGTTTTTAGTTAAATTATTTGTTGAAGCTTGAATAATAAAGATGCAATTGTCTTCATGCCTCAATTTATGCTTTCGTATTTGTTTTAAAGTGTTTTTTCAAGAATCTACCTAATAATTTTGGCCACGAGCCAACCCACAGTTAGAAAAGGTAAATAAGATTTTTCGCCACAGCCTGTATCGCAACTTAAATCGAGCCTGCGATTGTGATCGCGGATACCTTTTGCCTTAATTCTTTATTCTTTACAGTTTAAACCGAAGGTGAAATAAAAGCCACGATTCTTTTAATATTCTTTTGTGCAAGTTTAATAAAGGCCAAATCAAGGCCTTAGCTCTTTTATTTCTTAATTCTTAATTCTTTATTCTTTTTAAAATAAACCACAACTAAAATAAAAGGTCGCAAATTCTTTAATTCTTTTATAAACGTTCTCTAAATCGTGCCCGCGGTTGAACCCGTGATTCATTTATATAAAAGCTTTAATATTGTTGTTTCTCTCTCATTCATTGCTTTATTCAAATTATAACAAACCCGATAAACCTTCTCAAAACATTCGATATATCATCTCCCACAAACTTGATGAAAATGGCCATTTAAAAGCAATTTCATTATCAAACAGACAAGGAAAGCATTTTTCTTCGCTTTTAAATTCAATACTGCAATTTATATCCAAATAGATACTTGTTTAATCTTATTATTTTTAGGGTTTCAAAATTTACAAAATTTTGAAAATTTGTTGTTGCTGATGCTAAGAAGCTTTCTTAATGGCTGAAATAGGACAAACCGTCTACATTATACTTATTTCATTATAAAAATTATGGATTTACCTTAATGGTTTTAATAAACTCCATCGTGACTCTTGAACTTCATTAAAAACCTGATAAGGACTTAGTTAGTTTAGGGCCGTTTTAAAAAAATGATTCTTTTCATAATAAAATTACAAAATAAAAAAAAGACAAGCTAAAATAAATTTGAAATTCTTCTAGGAAGGTTAAGAACAAGAGTGCCATGAGTTTGTTCTTCAAGCATGCTTGATGGCTCTGATTTAGGTTTAGTAAAAAAATAGGTGGAAGCTGATTATTTTATTATATTATATGTTTCTTTTTAAATAAAGGAACTTATGTATTTATATATGTTTTGTAGAAATGGTATCTAGAAGACCCTCAACTGCATAATCACCACAGAAAACCAAAAAGGTCAGAACAGAGTCTAGTCTTCGTCCTCACAAGTAAGTGTATCTAATCAACCTCCAGTAGGATAATGTACCGATGATAAACCAAAATATAAGATTTTCATGATAAAAAAGACAATAGTGCTTAATATTGTGATGGAGTGGGGGCTGATAAGGAGCTACGGGCTAGGGCTAAGAAGAGAATTTAAAGAATACTTTGAAGACCAGGCTTAAGAAAGGGTGTTTGAGATTAAGGAAGAAGTATATGAAGAAGTAACCCTAACCTATGTGGCAAGCTTTGGGTCTGGGCACCAGGTGTTAAGTATGGCAAATAGTGTCAGTTTTTACACCTTTGGAGAGTACAGGAATGTCCCTGTGCGATGGTTTATAGTAGCCATCGGTTTATATGATAACGAGGAGGAGATCGATGTGGAAGTATTTAGAAATCTTCTTAAAAAAATTCAAAGGAAGCAATAAAGGTCTTTATAGTAGAAGCAATAAAGGGCTCATTCTTACCCTAAAAAACAATGGCTTCTAACTTTAAGAGGAAATGTGCTAGAATTCTGCACTACATGTTAGTCAGGAGCATATTCTCCAAGCCAGAGTGGACAAGTACCACAGCGAAGCTAAGCTCTACCCCTTTTTACAGCATGATGAAGAGGTAGAGAATGAATGCAGACCTAATAGTAGCTTGGGGGATCATACATCGGGCTAGCATGCAATGAAAGGGGATATTTTTAGCTGTTCGATCACCAAAATTTCAAAGAATTAAGATTCTTGCTAAGGTAAAGGCCTGGGGATAAAATGCGTAGCTTTAAAAAGTTGAACAAGAAAGCCTTTTTGAGCTAGAGGTTAGTGGAAGTGGAAGCTCGGTCTTTTCAAGAAGTAGCAAGGCAAGAACTGCTACCCTTGCACAAGAAGCACCACAACAATACTCTACAACAAACTTTAACAAGTTGGAGAATGAAGTAAGAGAATTGAAGGGGAAGCTAGCTACACTTGAGGAGAAATATAATAAGGACATGAGTAGGTCGAAACAAAATATGAAGCAGTTAACGAAGATGTTCACCTATGCTTCGCCACAACCAACCATACAGCTCAAGAAACCACCATATGAACCTACCATGGCTGACTCAGATCACGGTGATGATGATAAAGATGATGACAATGACTTCATGTCTTCTTCACCACATACTATACACACACCCTCTCTTATATACATCCAAACACAAAAGCTTACCTCAAACATAACCCTCTTCGCCATAAATCTAACCACAAACATAATTCTCTGACTCTCCTATTCTCGAACCCCTCCCTAAAGCCACTTTCCCTCTATGCCTCAAACCCAAATACCTTTACTAGAATCATCGTATCAGTCACCAATACAATACTAAGAAGAAGAAAGACTTGTTCCCTTGGTTCAACTAAAACCCAAAGACTTTACCATAATGAATAAGAGGGCTAAGTTCCATGCTCGAAAGACAGCTTATAGAAAAAGGTTCATCATTAAGAGTGAGCCAATGGAGCATGACCTGACCCCTATCACCCTTGATGCTGTTTTTGGTGATGAGAGTGACGGCCAAAAAGAAAGGGTTGCTCATGAGGGTAGCATGATAAATTTCATAAGATGACGTTATTTTAAGTTTTCCTTTTTGACAAAAAACTTGCTTTATTTTGAAAACATGTATTAAAGTAATATCTTACATAATAAAGAATTATCATTCTAAAATAGTTCGAACTTTATTTTAACATAACAACATCACTATGAAAATTAATGTACATGAACATAAATACTATATTTTAAACTCACAATTCATGGAGATAAAAATAAAATAAAAGATTACAAAGATAAGAAATTTGATGTATGGGAACCTTAGCTTGTGATCAAGGCTCCACGGGACTTAGAAATGGACAAATCCCCTTAAATAACAAATAATCAAGAGCAAAATAAAATGAAAATGGAAGTCTTAGAATTAGGATAAGACTTTCCCATGACTTGAAATATTATAGTTACCGTGTAAATAAAAGCAAAAAAGACAAAGCAAATTAATAGTAGAGCCTTAGAATTTTTAGACAAGACATTCCCAAGACTTAGATTAAGAACAAGTCCCCTTTTGTTTTAAATTGATTAATGATAAGTCTGGGACTTAGATTAAAGACAAGTCTCAACAATTAAGAATTAAATAAATTACAAAAGATAAAAAAAAGTGCAAGAAATAAATGTTATATTAGTGAGCCTATATGCTCAAATAGATAGATATGTACATAATCATATATATATATATATAAATAGTTAGATTAGATAACAAATAATAGAAAGAAAACAACATGAATATAATTTCATCATGGACATGGTATGCGTCGCATTATTATCCATGGTATTACCATAAATAATACCTTAAATACATATAATAATAACATAGGTAGTATGGGATATGTGTTTACCTTTGAAATATGAAACAGAGAGGAATTTGAGAGTTGAAAAATGGGAGGGGCAGTAGCCTAGGATCACGATAGCAACGGGGAGGAAGAGAGGAGAATTTAAGAGAAAATTAAGAGGATTTGTGAAGTATAAGATGTGTGAATGAGAGGAGGTATTTATAGATGAAAATTAGCGAACTTTGAGTGTAAAAATAATTGAAAATAAAAAGATAAATGAGCTGTAAATACCATGGGCAGCAACTGTCCAAATTTCTCCAAGAAGGGGAGGAAAAAAAAAAGAAGAAAAGAAAAGTCAATTTGATGTAATATAGTAGGTACATGTTAAAGATTATGAATTATAAGTTTTATGTTATGTTTTATAAGAAATTTACATAAAAATATGGGGATAAAATACTAGCTAAAATTAAATGTAAATAGTGATAGTTAGTAACAGCAAAATAACAGATAAGTTATCGATATCAATAAAATATACGTTTTTGGGTTATATCTGATGTTTTTATGAACCAAAAAAATTTTTATCTGATAGTTTATGATCATCTTAATATTCTTTTAGTATAATTTGATTGTTGAAATTTTTTTCGTTATTTTGCATATCGGTAGTTAAATATAGAAATTAATCTCGTAAAGGTTCGAAACGAATGAATTTTTTTACCAATATGATATTCTTAGGTTTCATACTAATTTTATTAAACATAATTTGAATTTATCTTATTTTTATTGTTTTAAAACTTTAAGCACTGTCTTGTTGGATTTAAAGCTTATGCATTCTGATTGGCTTTTAGGCATTTTGATTTGTGTTTTGGTTATGCATTTACTTATAAAATCTAGGGGTTTGTAAATACAGTAGATGCTAATGATTCTCAAGGAATACGAAACTAATACTGTCTATTCTACTTCGATAGGTGCGCTTGCCTATGTTGGTAATTGTAACCAAGATGGAACATAACTTATTAATACTTTTATAAATTTTTTGAAGACTTTAGTTTCATGTTTGCTTGTTTTTAAAAAGAGAAACCAAATAGGTCAAAATAGTTTGTTCTAGCATATATATTATTTGTATCATAACTGAATTATAAAAACTATTCCCTTGGGTTAGATCGGGGGTGCCTATTGTAGTGCTTCCTCCCAACGAGTTTTTAATTGCTAAATTATTCATCTTTCTCACCAGTACCACAACGACATATTGCAACCGTCTTTTTTCCATACTCTAATTGCCAATGCAAGTAACTACCTCAACCGTTACCAAGGTCATACATGTCTTGTAGTGATCCGATATATTGCTTCTATAACTAAATATCTGCTCTAACGCAACCGTTGAGACTAGAGTCACAAGCACCTATCTAGCTATACATGGTAGAATTGGGAATGTTCTTTTGTAACGTTTTCCCCACTCCAAAATGTCAAAGTCCAGAATGTTGATGTTGTCATTGAAATAAAATTTTGTGTTAAGGTATCTGTCGATTTCGATGCATTTGGAATTGCCGCTTCCACCTTTATACCTCTTTCGTGCGTGTGATTACATAAGTACGAATAAATCTCTCGGGGTAATGTCATTCGCGATTGGTGTTACAAATGAGGGTGGCGACAGACTAAATGGTCCTTAACCTTCATATATATTATTGAATTGTTTATACAATTGAATTAAAATAAACCTGTCTCACGTACAAAATATATATAATTAATAGAATATCTATCAGCACCGTATAATAAAAGCATTAATATGCTTGTAATGCTCTTCAAGGAGTTCACCAATACCCTCAAACTTGCGATGTAAGTCTATTACCCATGCAATATTTTATATCATTTGAATATGGCGATAGTAGGAAAGCCACTTGCATGTCATGTCCTTAACACTCAACTGCAACACTGCATTGTATTAGAATTTGGTTAAAGTGCCTATGATATTAAGTGCTTAGAGCAAAAAAAGGTGAACAATTGGGGTACACACCCAATAAAAATGTCTTCGTACAATCATAAAAAACTTTTAATATAGAAATAAATTAGTACATGTAAACCAGTTCTTAGGATGCAGTGGCATGTTCGCAAGAGCAAATTAGCATAATAGATTTTTACAGTTGATCGTACTCATAAGAAGTTGATAAGTTAAGTTCCATCCGTACACTACATTTTTTTAAAATTTCTTAGGCTTCATTCCTTGTTGAAGGCAAACTTTTTCCATGCTCTATTTAACGATGGATGGCCAGTTATGTAATCAACGGTCAAATCAATAGGTGAATATCTTATTTTTAGTGAGTTCATTCCACTTTTCATTTTGGGTGAAAACGTTTGGAAAAATGGTTCACTTCAGGTCATGGCAGACACATGTTCACAAGAGAAGGGTGACATGTGTCAATTGGAGAAAGTGATATGTGTCCATAGTGACCTTGATTGAACCATTTTTCCAAGTGTTATGACCCAAAATAATCTTACCCCCTAAACGTTGTGACCCAAAATAAATTTTTCCAAACATTATGACTCAAAATGAACTTGCCCCCAAACGTTGTGACCTACTAGTGTAATTTATCCAAAATAAATGCTTCTGAGAACTTATCTAAAGATTATCAGGTCTATTTTATTATTTATGCCAACTTTTCAAAAAGTGATTTATTGAAATCAACTAAATCTCCAATTAAGGCCTCCCAGATATTTAAGTTTTGCAATATTCTCCCATTTTTTTTCTATTAATTTTTCCACTTGATGAGTCACCTCCGATAAATCATGCTTATTACATCCTTACACTAATCCAAAAAATAATAATAAACTTATGACATGTATTGGGATTACAAAAGTTACTAATTTAACCAAGACTTCTTTGCCACTTTGAGATGGAAAAGAGTTTCCCCCTCCCCACAATTTGGAGGTAATCTAGTTTTGATTGCTGACAATGCTTCACTTTTAGATCTACCCTACTTTGATAGTAGAGAAGATAATTTCCTTATAAATTTTCAAGTCAATATTTAAAATTTCAATACAATCCGTCTTAACAGGATCACTAGCATTTTAAAAAAATGATAAAAAAAAAAAAAAAGAAAGTTGTAGTTTTCAAAAATTAATTATCTACCTAAAGATCTAACGAAATTCATCAGGAGTCTTTTTAATATTTAGCAAACTATCCATTTTGTCCCCAATAAAGGAAAAAGAGTCATTGGCAAAGAGAAATAAGTTGATTCATGTATATTCTTCTAATCTCAATTCCCTTTAATTATCATAATTCTACTCCTTATTTATCATTATGAATAGAGCATTGGCTATTAACAAGAAAATAAAAAGAGATTTGGTCCTTTGCCTAATACCCCTTGTTGGACTAATCTATCATACTCTCTTGCTCTTAAGCAAAAGATTAAAAAAAATGGATATTGCATAGTGTCTTCATTTAATAAACCCAAGTATCATCAAAACTCACTTTTCTCATAATATTCTAAAAAAAAAGTCCATTCAATCCTATCCTTGGCTTTCATTATATCTACTTTTACAACATAGCATATTTATTAACAGAATAGTAAATTTTAAGATGGTAAAAAACTTCATGAGTCACTTTTACATTAATTTGAGTGAGCTGACTAGGTATAAATGGACTTTGAAAAAGAAGAAATAATCGACTCCAATGAAGAAAGATTAAAGTCTGTTAGCCGATATTTTTTAAATGACTTTTTATGAGAAATTGCAAAGGTTTATAAGTGACAGTAACTTCTAGTCTAGATGTTTTAAAGATTAAAACAAGGTCAAAATCATTAAAATGAGGAGATATAGTACCATCATGGAAAAGGTTTCTAATCACATCATTAAGGAAAAAACGAATATGGCTTTGGTGAGTGACATAACATTGATAGAAGAAATTGTTGAGGCCATTAGGATCTAAACCCTTTGTTGCACCTGATTGAATAATTGCCCTCCTAATTTTATCACAAGAAATCAATCTAATCAAATTGTCATCCTGATCTTTTGTCATCCCTTGCATTTATGTACCACTTGTTACTCCACCAATCCATGAGTTTCGTAAAGTTGTTGATAAAACTTAAGGAACTCAATTAATATATCTTGTTACTACCTATGGTTTAGCTCTCATGAATTTCAACAACTCTTTTGTTTCTTCTCTCCATAAAGGAGACAAGACAATGTCTTAATTTTTGGATACTTCTTTATAGCTTTCTAACTATTGAAGGCTAACCTTAAGTCTAAAAGCTCTAAAAACGCTTATCATGTCAATATTATAGTAGTATTAGGCCAACCTCAACTTGTAACATCAACATGATACACTACCTCAATATTCACACCTATCAATTAGAACGTGACGAGCATATTTTTAATTTCAAGCAACGTTATTCAAGTTGTTTGACATGGGAATCGAGACTAAGCAATCCCTTTAAAAGTTGCTTAACCAATAAAAGAGAGTAATTAGCTTTAGTGGGTTGCTCTCCCAAGCAACCTAAAAGGTTTTTTTTTTTCTTTTTGTCCTTTTGATGTTAATTTTGTATAATTTACGTAATGTGAAACCCGTAAAAATTTTTAAAAAATTTTAAAAGTACCTTACTAAAAAAACCTAGGATAAAGTGAAGAGTTTCTTAATAGGGTGAGTTACTTAATACAGCGACGTGATATATTGAGTAACTTATTGATAAAGATGATTTTACAAGTATAGAATTAATTTTCCATTTCTAAAATCCACCCACCAAAATGGTGTTCCCTCAAAGCTTTAATACCAGTGATTCCTTATGACTCCAAGATAAATTGATAATTTATTTTGATTTTAGGATTTTCAAGTAATAGAAGATATATATATATATATATATATATATGTTTTTATTGGTTTTGGATATATGTGAAAAGAAAATAATAGGGATGCACATTATTCTCACAATGAATGACATTGGATTAGATTTGTGATCAATATAACACATGACAGATGAAACGATATTTCAATTTCTATATAGATTTATAATCTAAATGTATTCTAAATAACAAATCAACCACGAGCTATATAAAACGATCAAAACACAAAAAAATATAAATAAATAAATTACACAAACACCTAAAATCTTCTAAAATCGCACAAACCACCTCCTTTCCAAAATATCTATTCTATCACATTTGTCGCCTCCCTTCCAGTGAAAAAGATTCTAAGCAATTTAGGAAACATCTAGGAAACAAACTAAGAGCCTAATAATTTAGGCAATAAACCATTACAAAATCTAATAAATTAAGCAACTGATCATAATAGCAAACAAAACAAACCAGAGGAATTAAAAATAAAAGATGTAGATGTACATCTATATACATATATATGCAACTGACAAGAAGTAAGAACAATATTAAGCTTTTATTTAGATTGTCTAAATTTTATGTATACCGTATCTGTGTCGGATTTATATTTAGAACTTATTTATATTATATTTATATCATATCCATTTGATCTACTTATGAGTAAAACTGCCAATTTTTTATGGACATCTATTCTTTTTTAACGCAATAAAATAATGACATGAAAATGAACAAAATATGATGAAACAACTAGAAATGAAAGTCATCCTAGCAAAACCGATCGACCGCCCTAGTGGTGATCCTAATCAACTGCCGTTTATGTTGGAGTATCCCAATCAAACCCTCTTCCATTGCAAAATCCATCTGCAGATCGGATGGGTAGGGGTGTGCACAGTACGGTTCAGTTCGATTTGCATCTCAAACCGAACCGCACCATAATTTATGGTTCGGTTTTTCTTTTAAATTCGAACCTAACTATATGGTTCGATTCGTAATTTTTTCGAACCGAAAAAAAACGATCCGATACGGTTCGATTTGCGGTTCGAACCGTTTTTTCAAAAAATAAAAAATATATTCTATCGAAAAAGTTCAATTACATATTTCTTATCATTAATACAAATATAAACAATAATATTTAAAATTATTTATCAAATAAACATGTAAAACTTATAGGTTATAACTATGACTAATCTCATTTTTTTTAATTATCTAAACTTAATCTAGACTTTATCTCAATATAAAACATAAAATGTAATTCGTTGTATGCTTCTAACTAACATATCACAAATTATATAACTAAATAATAAAACTAGATTAATTAGAAAGACAAATGAAAAAGAAATATGCAGAATTTAGAATACTAGAGGTTAAATTCTAAAATCTACCTTACTTATAGATAACATAACAATTAAAACATATTATAAAAAATCTAATTTTATTCTAATAAATAACATATATCTAAGTAAGAAAATTTTACAACAATTAATTTTTTTAAGTTAGAATACTAGAGTTTAAATTCTAAAATCTATCTTACTTATAGATAACATAATAATTGAAACATATTATGAAAAATCTAATTTTATTCTAATGACTAACACATATCTAAGTAAAAAATTTAAAAAACAATTAATTTATTTAAAAAAATTAATTGTTTTTAAAATTTGTGACATAGATATGTACCATTAATAAAACAATTAAGAGTAAAAATAATATGTTTATTTTTTTAATATATAAAACGGTTCGGTTCGGTTCATGGTCCCGAACCGAACCGCGAACCGTTTGCTCTTCAATGAATCGAACCGTTTCAAAAAAGAACCGAAATTTCGGTTTGATTCGATCCGATTCGGTTCAGTTCACGGTTCGATCGGTTTTTTTTGCACAGGGTACACCAATATGGACAAAGAAACTGCATCCCAATCATTAATAACAAATTCTACCATTACATGTTTCTCTCGTTAGTATGCTAACTTGCTAAGTATCACCCGAGATCATAAGCTATTTTCTTTTTAGTTACCATCTATTACAACGCTAGCGTTGAAGAGATCAAACTCACATTCTTTTTAGTTACTATCTATTACAACTTTAGCATTGAAGAAACTAAACCCACATCAATCCATGTATTCATGTCACTCTAACAATAAATAATCTAATGTTTATTCAATCTCTGTTGACGCAGCAATGTTTGTGAACTTAGTCTTAGTCAATCAAAGCATATAATGAGCAATTGCGGAAACTGGAAAGTAGAGGATGATGTAAACTTCAATCACATACTCAAATAACTCAACATTTTTCATCTTACAGAGGAGAAGATCGATCCGCTCAAACACGAGATACCTCCATTTCACCAACACAACCCCTCATTCCAAGGACTAACAAAAATTAACATGAAATAAAATTTTCAAACAGCTATACACAAGCTTAGAAAAACAAAAACAAAAACAAAAAAAGGGGAGGGAAGAAACAATTTACGAGTTATGCAACCAAACGAGCTGAACTTATATCACAACAGACCAAGATTAAGTCCCAGTTCCGGCCCCTAAAATAGTAACAGGTGTGACCAGAGTGTATGAAAGAAGTGTAGGACAAGTCCTTGAGTAGATGCTGCTACACAGGAATCACATCAATTTTCGATGTATCCTCGCATCTCAAAACGATACCCTCAAGGCTTGCTGGAAATATACATTGGGTCCAATTGCATCCTGTTGTCAATGGCTCAGGTGGAGGAACAATCATAAGCACATTATCATTCCTCTGCACAACACCCATCACACTGACTGTACTTCCTTCTTTTATATATCTATCAGGTGGAAAAAATAATAATAATACACAAGAAAAAAATAAAAGGAAGTCAATAAATATCCGCACATAACATAGCTTTAGAAGAAGATATGCAGCTCTGTAGTCATCAGCATAAGCATTTAACAATTTAGTCCAACCAAATAAACAGAAAGCACTGAACTAGAATTTCAAAGGGAAACAATTTAATAATAAAGAATACCTTGCAATTATAATCATAAAGCTAAAGAATAGCAATAGATATCCAAACATAAACTTTATCTCAAAAGTCCATTTGTATTCACATAATCACTGCATACAACCAGCAGGAATGGCATCTCATCCTTGGCGATGAACATAAAGAATGGTTGTCAAGTCCTGTTGTGGACGACAAATTAAGGAAAAAATAATGAGGAATATGAAGTTGATTCTTTGCATGATAAACATATAGTAAGAATAAGTCACACGTACATTGTTGAGGTGATTAAGAGAAAAATGGCACAGGTGAACATTTATTCATTCATTTTGTCGGAGATGGTCGGTTGTGGTCCAGGGGTGGAGCGGCGGCAGAGAGGGAGGGAGGGAAGAGAGAGAAGGGGAAGGGGGTGGGGTGTGTGTGTGTGTGTGTGTGTGTGGGTGTGTGGGGGTGTGTTGGGGGTGGGGGAGCAACTTGAAAGAAGGCCCAAGAATAACAAACCATGACGTCTCCACATATAACTAACCCCATGAAACAAAAGAAGAGTTTATATAACAGTAAAAGTTCCAAAATACAACTAGTAACGAGGGTAAACAAAACAAGAGTAACAAGGCATCTTGACATAGCATAGCACATCTTGATGCTGAGAGATTAGTACAAGTGCTGTGAGTAAATGTGATAAATATTACACCAATTTTTTTCTCTAGTTTAATTTAGAAATATGCTGGTCATTGACTAGCTACATCAGCACACATGAACCATCCCCACAAGAACAGTACATGGGTTAAATATAGCTTGCGCGTTATAAATAGTCCAAAGAAGACTTTTCAATGGGATTTGATCCCACAACTCATGCAATGAGATCTAAGCCTATTGTAGAAGCAATCTTCATAAATTGTCCAAAAACAAGGTCTAGGCCTCAACCGCTTGATGGACCTTTATAAGGAAGGTTGATTTACTATTAGCTTGCCAATACCGGGAAAAGAAGCAGTAAAATGCAGGCAGCAAAAAGCACACTTAAAAAAGGACTAAGATAGTTGGATGAGTTACCAAACCTCACATAACAAAGAACAAAGCCAAGAGATCAAGCCAGCTGTTTCTTACCCTTCTTTAAGTCGCATTACACGATCATCACTGGATAGATTTCTCTCCGCCAACCACCTGATAAACTCAGGTGACATGTCCTTGTTTGATGGATTAATATCTATCACAACCGAGTCATCAACATAGGGAGTCACCCGAGCCCCGTAACCAGTCTTTACCAATGCTCTCAGTCCAGACTGAAAATCGGAGATGTAGAAGTCGACCACATGCTTCTGTTAATACAAAAACAGTGGTCAGTAATGCATGCAAAAATTCAAAGGTCAATAGTCTTTTGATTATAAAGGGAAGTCAGCCATCAAAGAAACAATAGGTGAATCTGGCCATTCAGCAATCTGCAGGGAAACCAGATGGATGAAAGCCTGACAGGTGTGGAAGTTACACAATCAGGTGAAAAAAATCTCTCTCCAATTTAAAAAGGAACTTATCAAAAAAATTAAAAAGCAAGATAAAAGCTTTCGGGCAGATTTCAACATCAGATTAAGTTAATTTTGAAGCAAAAGATCATTGGCAGACATGAGCTCATGTCGCATCCATCTTAAGTGGAGATAAGAGTAAAATCACATATCCTTATTGAACTACAACATTTTGAGAATATCAAGGAAAGACGAAGCGGTATTAACAATCCATCCTTGCAACATTATCCCTCTTACAAAGAAAAAAAATGCTAACAGAAGGCAATTATCAGATGCGATAATGATAATAGAAAGTATATGCTATAACAAAATGCTCACTTCTGAAGATCTGACCCCCCATGTAAAACGGCGATGTGTAGGATTGGCTGCTTTTGAATCCCAACCCCGATACTCATATAAGCTGGTAGATGTATAGACACACCTAGGAACCTTCCGGAAAGATGATTCGAGGGGCACATTACCACATGTAATCACCTGCAGGTATCAGCTTTCACATAAGGGGGGGAAAAAAAAACCCATGATAATCAATGATGCTAAACCTATGGCAAATGGAGGGGCATGCAGAAAAAGAATGTTTCACTAGTGAACAAGTCTTTCGACCTAATGCCATTACCAGAGTAAAGTTAATTAGCCAGTTATATTAAGGTAGAACAAAACCTCCATTTCAACATTTTGATCTATCCAGCCCGATCTATACTATATCAACCACCACCATCACCTTCACATACAACATGCATACCCCACACGAAAATTGCAGTGGGCATGACAAGAGTCTCCTTACTCAATCCATTCAGACAATGACAATGTAACACTACTCATGGTTCCACCTTAAAAAAAAAAAGCTTGAAGGTCTTGGCTCAAACCTTCTCCTCCTCTATCATCCTATCTGTTGTTGGTCACTTTCAGCCATCATAGTTGCAGCACTAAATGACTAATAGTTAATTTTCCTTTTTACTGGGCTTTTGTCTTATTTTGTAAACTGCCCCCGCACAATCTTATGTTTCCATTTCACAACACCCTCTCAATTACAGATAAATGTGACTAACTAAATTGATATGGGAATTGAGATGTGATGATGCAGGATTAAATGACCATATACTCCACTTAGGTTCTCTAATCCAGCCAGTATCCTGGGAATGATTATCAACCATGAGATATAAAAAGCTTAGAGTTGACTTTGACCATTGGATTAGTGAGACTGTGCATTGGACAAGCAAATTGCAGAGACTACAACCACGTCACAGTGTTTATTAGAGCAAATAGGTTAAACACATAATCAATTGTCCCAAAGAGGATTTGGATTGAGCACACTTGAACCATGGTACACCCCTCCACAAAGAATATGATGGAGGCACTGACAAAACCGATAGCTACTGCTAACCAAACACCAAAGCAATAATATATAATGAAAATCAAATTTGATTGTGGTGGATTGGCATGTATGGCACAAGCGTAATTTAAAAAGGGTTGGAAAACCGGTATTTTTTTTACTTAGATTATATAGAAGAATCTTGTTTATATCAAACCTGTTAATTAGACTAGTCATCTGGTTTTCCATGATTTCAGTTTAGGTTTAAAGCAATAATATATAGTGAAAATAAAATTTGGCTGTGGTGGATTAACATGTATGGCACAAATGTAATTTCAAAAGGGTTGGAAAACCAGTATTTATTTTCCTTAAATCATAAAGGAGAGTCTTGTTTTTTCTATCAAAACTGTTAATTAGACTAGTCATTTGGTTTTCCTTGATTTCGGTTTTGGTTTAAGGACTTGATGTGGTGAGTAAATTACATTTTTCTTAACCTTGAGTGCATGTACATGTAAAAATATGCCTATGAGGCATATAGCCATCCAGCAAATCTTTTTATTAAACATTGTGTGTGCACTTCCTTAGTTAATGCAAAATAGAAATTAGCAAACCCATGCCAGAGCCATGCACCTGTGAAAATATACTATGAGATAGCTCCAGACAATCAAACAGCGAAAAGGATGTGAAGTAAACCAAAAACATATGCAGATGCTTACCCCAGAGACCTTCACATATTGCCCATTTTTGGCTGTTCTAAGATCTGTATCAGGATGGCGTGCAATATATCCTGTGATAGCTCTTCGTCCCCAGCAAGTGTTCCATGTAAAAAGGGTGGCAACAAAAGCAAAAAGGATCAAGACCACTATGAGAAGAATGGGATTGTGAACAGCTCCGAGGATGAAACCACCAGCAATGAACCCCATCACAAATATCAGAATCACCGACCACAAAATCGGCTTTGGCAAGCTCCTTGTAAAGGAATAATCATCTTCTTGGCTAATAGTAGTCACTGCTTGATTATGAGCAACGGAGCTATGAACTTTTACTGATCCTGTACCATCCAAGGGACCAGATACCTTGCGAGGTGCACCAGATGAAGTGAGTGGACCGGATGAAATAGGCCCTGACGTAATTAGACCTGTTGTCGGAAGAACTGGGGGAATAGAACCAGAGTTTTGCCTTGTTGCTCCACCAGATTGAGGACCAGATCTCTTCATGGGTTCACCATGTCTATTTAGAGGCCCAGAATTTGTCTTCTTCATTGAAGTTGAGCCAGTCATTCCACTGGAAGTTACAGGACCCGACGATGTATATCCTGCCCGAGCAGAAGCATTGATGGGCCCAGAATGTGAAGCTGCTCCTCCAAAAGACCCAGTCCTCATAGGAGGACCATACATAGGACCAGATTTCCTGGACTTGGAACCATCAGTTGGGATATCAAACATCTTACCCAGTTCTCCGGACTTTTTAAGGTCCCCGCCAGTATAGGGCATGGCAGCAGAGCTCATTGTCGGAGCCCTTTCCTTAGCCTGCTCAGGCCGGCCAGATACATACAACCCATTGCTGAGCTGATGAGATGGGAATCTAGAACCCATCTAGGCCTTCTAAAAATTCCGATTATGCCAAGAAGGAAAAGGGAACACCTGATTAAAATTCAGAGCACAGCAGTAGAACACCGAAAACTATCCTGCTAATATCGAAAAATTTAGAGGTGTTAGATTATCAGAGTATCATTTGAGATTAGAGGCTCCATACAAGAAGAGAAATTACACATACAAATAAATCCAATCAATCGATCGACACTCGGAAAAGCACCATAAGTAGAACCATCATTTACATATAAATGAGCTGTCGAGCATCGTTACAAGATCAAATACACCATTAACTTACGAGTGAAACCCTAATAAAAAAAGTGCAAGATCTCGAGATGTAATAGTGATTGTGAGTGGAATACATCAACGAGGAGGCTTATTAGTGAATAAAGTTACGAACTTTACACGTCATTCTTAAATTAGGAATACAAAATCGAAAGCAAGATAAATAGAGTAAACACGAATGCCAGTAAAAATTGAAGGAGATCTAAGAAATGATATGTAGGGAAATGGAATTACAATCTACGAACGAAACATAGTGAGAAGAAAACAAGATCTGAAGATAGAGAGAGAGAGAGAGAGTATTCATCTTACTGATTGTAGTAGTTTGTTTGTTGTTCGTAGTTGTTAAGGAAGAGACTGGGATTGAGATTGGGATCAGTTAAAGTTGTTGTTGTTGTTGTTCGAGTGGACCGCCATTGCGTTTTCTCTCTCTCTCTCTCTCTTCCTCACTCACTCACTCACTCACTCACTCTGTAGCTTTCAAAAGTTAGAAACTTGAAAGAGCCGCAACAACGACCATCTCAATAACAGCAAACCCAACAACTGGTGGTTCGTGTGTGTATTCTCTCTCTCTCTCTGTGGCCTCTTTCTTCTCCCACCAAACTACTCTGTTCTAAAAGATGATTAGAATTGAAATACAATTAATCATTAATTTTATATCTGAAAACAGACCTTCCACCTCCTCTCTCTCTCTCTCTCTCTCTATGTCTCCTCGTGTTCTGTTTGTAGTCGTAGTAGCACTGGATGATGAGTGAAATACAACTCTTTATTTTTTTAATTTTCCAATTCTGTCCTTATTTGGTTAAAGGAAAAAATTTTAATATATTAATAAAAAATTATAAAATACTACGATGGAAAATAATCTCGATCTTAAACTAAAAACAACTTGATTGCATTATTTTCTGACATCATATTATAAATAAATAAGTTTAAAGAATTCGTCTCTTGAAAATTATAAAATGAAATTATCTAAATAATTTTAATTACATAAATATTAATATAAATCACATGTAAACATATAATTAGACATGATTCCGGATTGGTCTAAATCGAGACCCGATCCAAATTGGCCATGGATTTGACCTGTGCTGATCTACCCGATGGGGTAAGTCTTACCCGTGAAGCAATCCAACCGAGTTCACAGGTCCAAGGTGGATCCAATTGCTGGACTTGCAGATCAGGTGGGTCCATACAGGTCTACCTATGAAAAAAAAAATAAAAAAATTAATGTAAATGAAATAGATTGGACCGTCCCTCTCTCTGAGGCGGTTTTAGATCTCTTTTTTTTATTCAGATCTGATGAATCGGATTGCGGGTTAGACCCGACCCGTCTCAAGTACATGTCTACATACGATCCTATTTGTTGCAAAGAAATTCATATAACATGAGATTTTAAATTTATAATATATTATAAAATCAAATCAACATATGATCTACCACTAATAAAAAAGTAGAAATATCTATCATATGAACTTTCATAAAAATCATAAATTTTGATTTATGTAAGGAAATATAATCAATATTTATACAATCAATTTTACATCATTTATAATTATGTAATTAAATTATTGATATGCAATGAATAAATAAATATCTTAATTATTTTTTAGATTACTTCTATTTCAAAATACTTTTTTCTTTTCCTTATCCTGTCTATATTTATTCTAAGCAAGCAATGGATTTGGAGATTATAGAGCCAAGTATATAAAATCCTTTTGATGTATTTACAATTTTATCCTTCCAGGGACAATAAGAAACAATCCAAATCAATGTCAGTGTCAATATCCGCTCTCCCTTTTTGCCCAATCACGGGATGAGGCACTAAGGACATGCCTTGTCTTTTTACATTTCCCTTTTCTAATATCATAATAATCTCCCTTTTAACTTTAGAGTTTTAATTATTAGTTTAATTCTTACATGTGCCTAATTTTTCTTTTTTTTTTTTAGTAAAGCATTCAATCAACTTGTTACCAATGTATGATGTACCGTGCTACATGTGCCCAAAACAAAAAAGGGAAACAATTATTAGAAATGAGAGAAGAAAAAAAGAGAGAAAGTAGAGATAAGAGAGAAAAAGATAAAAGAATAACTATCATAGCTTAATGTATATTTTTTTACACCAATAAACCAGTATTCCTTTAATATTAATACATACTATAAGTAAATATACATACATACATATGTATATCAAATTTATGTTTAAATATAAATTCAAATTTTCATTAATCATAAAACTTGAAAGAAAAATTTTAAAAAATATGCTTATATTTTCAAATATTTGAATAAACGATAAATGATTATATGAATAAAATAAATTGGAGATTAACCAAATGATAAATACATTCTCATATCTAAATATATCCATAAAATGAAAAATAATGATTATTTAGGACGTAAATGTAATTAATATAAGGTATAATGGAATTACATTCCCTTAAAGTTGGAAATCCAACAAATCACCACTTTGCTTGTAAAAATGTACTGAAATATGGCAATGGGAGTGAAACTACAAATTGTGATTTTATTCTAATCAATTTTTGCAAATAAGTTAATGTTAATTAAAGAATAGGTGTTAACTTTTGATTAGTTTGTAATAAATAACTTAATTGAGTAACATGATTAGATATGCTAGATTAAACCCCCATTAGAATCAATTAAAAAATTGATGAAATCAAGTATAAAAGAAGTGAAATACCCCTAATTTTACCAACCTAAATTAGAAATGTGATAATTAAATACTGTGAAAATACAGGTGATTTTGAATCTTATTTTAAATTTAACCTAATAATTGAATTTAGATAGTTTAGTTAAATTGAATTTAATTAATGATAGAATATAATTAGAAAAATTAATATAATTGGATAAGTAAATAGATTTAATCAAAATTAGAAATTCCAATATCACAAATACCCACTTCAACTTATCAAATTACTTCAATTTCCTTTCTCCAATATACAAGCTATTCAATTCCTTTCAATTATCAACTTGAAACCAATTTCTCAAGTTGAATTATCTAAATTCCTAATTCACTAAAATAAAATCTTAATCTAAATCTAGATTAGACTCGAATCAATAACTCACTAATTATACACCTAAGGTTATAAATATCAAGTGTAGTATGACTAATTAATTTTTAGGGTCTATTAGATAATAAATGATAGTTTAAAGATGAATCACTAGGGTTGAAAATTTGCGATAAAAATAGAAAATGATCAATATCTACTAAACTAGAACTCAAATCAAAATTCTAAATACGTAATCATGAAATTTAGAATTTTTTGAATCTTTTTGTGCGCAATACCCTCATTTGACTTATTGACTAGAAATCTTAATCGCTTAAGAGAAAAAAAATTTGATAATTTAACATAATCATGAATAATAAATGAATTTAATTGAAAATAGAGATTATAATACCTTAAATGCCCAATTTAACCTATTAAGAAACATCAATTAGCTATTTCAACAATTTCAAATTAATCAAAACTTTCCAATTATCAAATGAACTTTATTAATCAAGTTTAATTATCTAAAACCCTAAATATCCAATTTAGACATTTTAGCCTAAATTCCAACTCCTTAAATCGTAAAAATTTAAAACCAAATATTTTCATTCAAATCTCAATTCCTAAGTTCTTAAAATACTAAATTCAAGTAAGCTATTAATTTTTCTTTAATTAGATTTCCTAAAATTAACTTCTAATGCCAATTAGCTAATTCTCTTTCTTATTTCTTAATTTCTAATTCTAAATGCCTCAAAACCCATAACCTAAGACCCAATTCATTATCTAAAAATCTAAGTCCATTAACCAAGCCCATATTTAGAAAAGCCCATTAGCATAATCAAGCCCATTAGACCATATTCTTATCATGCACACCCACGCATTCAATAAAAACCTTAGAGCCTAGAAAATTTAACAAGTAAAAAAACTAAATTGACCTTAGCTAATTCTTGAAGTTTCTTCACTTAGGAAAAGACAAAAATGCCCCTTAAATATCTTCTAATTCTAGGGAACTCTAATGCATATAAAAAGACCAAAATGCCCTCAATTAATCAAGCTAGAGTACCAAAATGTCCTTAACTTTAGAGACAATTACAAGATATTAAACAATATAAATATACCTATTAGAAAATCCTAATTTCTTCTACCATCTATAGCAGCCCACATCTCCCTAAAAATCCTCTCAAAAACATCTCCCAAAACTCATAAAAATCCCATAAAAATACTATGGCAATCCTTCTTCAAGATGAGTCTTCAATAGATAAGAAAATCTATCATATTTTCATCATCTAATTACTCAATTTCTTCACAGATATCTATAATTTATCTCAATTGATTCTTAGGTGGAATTTGAAGATAAAAATCAAGAATCAAATTGAGAGTTAGCATTAGAAGCATCAACAATCTCTTGGGATAGTAGAAATAAAGATTTACATGGATTATTTGCTAATTCAAGTAATTTATTATAATTAATTTGTTTGATTATGTTAATGATATGTAAAATTCATGTAAATTTCTAAAAAAAATAAACTTATATTTAAGTATTGATTAATATAAGTATATATAAACATAAAAACCGGTGTTGTTGTGTGAATAGGCATGTGTGTTAAAATTTCAAGTAAATTATTGTGAGTCTATAATATGTATGTGTGAATGTATATGTTGAATTGATATGTTTTATTATAATGAAATTATCAAATATTAAAACAAATTGTTGAAATATATATGTTATGTTTGATATGTTGGGAAAAAAGAAATTAGTGTAGATAATGATGATTTAAGTCTTGATTTATGATTTTAGTTGTAAAATATAAATATAAGTATATAATAGATAATGAAACATAGAATAAACTTATTTTAGATGATATAATATGCTAGAAAATGGATTTATATGCATATATAAGTAATCTAGCAAGTTTAAGTTAACAAATTTAAACAAAATATTAAATAAATTTATTTTGGATGAAATTTATAAAAGTGATAGTTTAACATATATATATATATAAATATTGTAAATTTTCATGATTTTGTCGAAAACATTACTATTAAAAAAATTAAATTACAAAATAGCAAAACAAGGTAAACAGTGTTTTAGCCAGCATGGCAGCGTGAATTCATAGGCCAAACCGGTGACTTTTTCTCTTCTTTTTGGCGAAATTACAACGTTTTGAAAGATTAAGATGTCTGCTTTAATTTGGTGTAAAGAACGGGCAAGAATCGGTCGGGTTAATGGTCAAATCTGATCGAACTCGCTCGCGTCATTGCCCATGCCCTGTTGGATAGTTTTGTGTTATCAAATTACAACCCTAATTAACTAATTATTTAGGCCAAATGAACTTATAAACATGTAAATATGTGTTAGTAAGTTTATATAAAAATTTGAGCTAAAGAACCTGAGTTAAGATAGTGAACCAATTTATTAAAGTTATGGTGCATGCTAATTTTCTATAGGAAATGAAACATTAGAATTTAAGGTAAATTATTTGTAATCAAATAAAAATACAATAAAAATAAAAATTATTCAAATATTAAAATAACAATTTTAAGATAGATAATTAATGATTTTGATTATAGGAATTTATTTAATAAAATAGGAATAAATATGATCTTTTAACATAATAAAACAAAATAGTAAACTAGTTTAAATTCTATAATATATTCAGATGTAAAAACATATTATAATTTTAAATGAGTTATATAACTTAAAAAAAGTTTATTAGATTGAATATAGGATATTTATTGAAATTACCATTTTAGGAACCTAATTACCATAAATGGGTTTAGTATACTAAGTTGAATATATAATGAATTTGAATGATTAATTCTATTCGACTTGGCTAAATTAAGCTAATAGATTTATTAGCTACTATTGGTTTGTAAATTCTTCAAAGACCAACAATTTATACTTATTTGTTATCTAACTAGTAAACTATTATATGATCAGAATAACTAGTAAATGGCTTGAAGATAATTATAATATGATAGACCATGAATAATAAAAGAAATATGCTGTTTCAAATAATATTTGCTAGAAAATTAAGTAGTTGATACAAGTTTGATATAAGTTGATAATTGATTCAAATGCTTATATGAATTAATCTTTGAAGCATATATTGATCGAGAGTCTATATTCCGGTATATCTTCTGATTGTTCATAGCACATATTTTATACCAGGTACGCAGTGACTTATGTGTTGCTTGTTAGGATAGGCATCTAATCAATTATACTCGAAGATGGCCTTAATGATTGCTTGCTGTTTGTGCGTGGCGTTTAACCGGTTAGAGGGGTGACAACCTTGCTAGGCGGTGCCAGCATGGTAGTTGGGTGCTTAGGCCATCTCCCATCATTGGCATTGGACAAATGATGGTTATTAGTGGCTCGACGAGTAGCTGATGGGGGAGACGGTCTCGGGGCAACGTTTATTCATATTGGAAAGAAGTTGTATTAAGCAGTTTAATATGTGGGCTCTATTACTCTGCTTAATCACAATGGACTAATATAGACAGGGATGCATAACGACCGTAGCCCCTAAACGAGGCTATTTACCAGATGATCCTATAGGAGATATAGGTGTTCAGGCTACCTATTTCAACCCCCTGAGCAGTTGCTGCTACTCAGGACCTCAAAGTTCCAAGCGTGTTGCCGAAGCGTGAGTGCTCCACTGTTGTTTGTTGCAATTTAATTTAAAGATATAAACTATTGGTTGTTGCATTGCATATAGAATAAGCATGTGTGTCCATCTCATGTGTGCTTATGTTGCTGTCATATTGGGCTTCGGCTCATTCCTTTGTTTTTCAGGTGATGATGTGGATGCTTGTGATTATTGGGTATGGGACGACTATAAAGGAGCATGTTAACGAGTTGAGTGCCTAGGAACGTTGAACTATTTATGCTATTGGCAAAAGTTATCGATAATCTTTTTCAAACTTATGATTTGATAAGGGCATATCTATGAGCCCATAGTTGTATTTCGAGATAATGGATACTATGTTTTTTGAAATACCTGATGATGATACTTGTTTATAAATATCGATCTACTCATGGAAGTAGACTATTCGAAAGTCTTTTGCAAAAGTTTATATTTTCTGTTGCAATTTTCTACTTGTTTATACAAACTAATTAAAAGATTTTTTAATCTAAAATTTATTTAGCAACAATTACGATGAATTATAGATTAGGTTAGCCTTAACGTATAATGCGTAAGTATTATACGTGGCGGCTGACATGCCTTGAACCTAGTTTAGGGCATGATAAGAAGAATAAAAAAATATAAAAAAAAAGTAACGCCTCAATGTGGAAAATAGCTAACTACCACCATTACAAGGTTGTAAATGCCTTAAGCCACCAAAGTAATCATGACCATTTGACCTTAATGTTCTTGGATTTAAAAGTGATAGCTAATTATATACTGTTGTGGTTAGGTCACGACCTTAAATGATTAAAGATTGTTTCATCCTACCTATTGACTAGTGAAATATTAGCCATCTTAATTAAGAGGGTTACAATACTGCCTTTTAGTAGTGGTCAGCTAACCCTAATCTTTAGGTAGTAAAAAACTAATCCAGGGTTTAACCTTAATTTTTCCAGTTTTTAACTTCCACTTATCCTTTTAATTTTTTTCAATAAGTTATAATCATTTTCAACATGCTATTTAACTGAATCAAATTAGTAATTTTATTTATTAAAATAATTATCGATTAGAAATTAACGCATGTCAATTCTAACATTACACTTAACAGTAAAATATAATGATGTCAAACCCGGATCGATCGGTCGGATTAGACCAGCTGGTTCAATCAGGTTAATTACAAACCGACCACCTTAACGATCCAATTAACCTAAAAAACCTATATTTCAAAGAAACCGATGACACATCATTAACCCAGACGATCAGACTGGATTCCAATGATAACCAACTGGGTCAGACAGTCTAAAATGCACTTTAAAAAGTGTACTGCTGCGCTAGAATGCAATAATTTCAACACGAGCAAGAAAAAAAAAAACTGAAGTCCAAATGTACACTGGAAAGAGGCATGCGAGATTTTATGAAGTAGGGGTCACAACATTTCGGTGATTATGAAAAAAGAAGCTCCTACAAATTGTCTCCAATACGACAAATCAACAATGTTATCAGCACCCCAACCTTTCTATACTTGGCTCTTCTCCAAAACATTTGATGGGCTTCTGATGTTGGACTTACAAATAGCTAATGCAGTTGAAGTGACATCTTTTCCTGCAAGCCAGCTTTCTATGTGGGAGAATATTATCACATTCCAAGTCCGTGTGGCATGAATGTTCAATCATACATGTTTAGACGTTAATATTTCTATGAAGCAAAAATATTCATTCTTATCTTCTTCTTCTTTTTTTCTCTTTTTTCTTCCTCCTCAAAAAATTCATGTCTTGTTAATAGTCAAGTCATCCTTGATAAACAACTCAAAGAAAGAAAACTATAAATATACATATTATAAGGCATTTGCAATATGATAAGATTCAACATAATAATAGTTTATCTTGAATATGTGAATATATATGGTTTAATGTAGCTCATACTTATAATCCACTAATTTTTTAATATTACGATATCGTTTTGGAGAAGATGGAAAAGTTTTTTATAAATGAAAACATCAAAAGTTGGAAAAAAGTACTATCAGTCAATGAATTTTTAGCTTTATATAGTGATTTCTTACATTTTTAACATAAGGAAATAAAATGTAAATAATATATTGATAAATATAATTTAAATTTTTATTTTTCATTGACCCCGGTTTAATCTCTAGTCGAACCTGATCCGACCCCTCGACCCCTGATCCATTAGTGTGTCCGGATCAATCCTAGTCCGATTCTAACAATATTGGTAAAATATAGTATATGTACTTATCAAAAAACCAAACAATAGGTCATTTGCTTACAAAAGCCTCAAAGTAAAAACACATGCCTTTTTTTTATTTCCTCAAATTCTAATTGATAATAAATTTTACTCTCAATTATTCATCATTAAGATGGGGGACTTCAATTTCTCTTATTATATCTCTTAAGCCTGATTGGATTATCTTTCTTTTCTTTTTCTATTTGTATCTATTTTGTATTGATTTATATCTCTATAAAATTTGGCATTTGGAAATCTACCTTATAAGTATTTTATTGTTTTTATCTCGTAGTGAAGGTGATAAATGGGTTATAAAAATTGAAAAGTGAAAATCCACCTACTTTTGAGAGAGAGAGTTTTCAATAAACATTTTATGTGCTAGAAAATAAAATTTTAAATAACGGTAACATAGGGACGCTCGAAAATCATCTAAGTAGTCTTACTCTAATTTTTTTACAGCAACACTCTAAAACCGAACTCTAAATATTTCAAATGAATGAAAGATAGTTTCCCATAAATAAAAGGAACTTTAACACAACGACTGGGTTTATAGATACAAAATGCAAATAGACTTCTCTTAAAGAGGCATTCAACTGTTAACTTTATTTTAGTTTCTTTCACTTTGCTATCCTAGTCAATTGGTGTAGGGCACATATGATTCAATGAAGATCAATCTAAACATCGGTTGTCGTGTCCCAATGGAACCCTAGTGGTAATAATCATAATATGATACTATCTGATGTCAAAAACTTATATGTAGAAAATTTGGGGAAACATAAAAAAGAATCACATAACCATGTTAATACTAGTTTGCCTTGGAAAATGACATAACTTAACAAAATATGATATTTTTGGTTGCAATGATAAGAATGATGAACACGTATAAAAATACATCACCATGCATAGAGCTTTCTAAATAATTATATGGATAATATGATGCTACAAACAACAACTCATAAATAAAGTCCTCGATAACAATGTTCAACATCATATAATACATGACACTAGAAATATCATTCATTTAACCCATAAATCTTTTAGCTTCAGAATCTTACCAGGCCTAAGCTCTGAGAAGCTACTAACCAAGGTCGAGGAATTGACCTATAAGGACTATAGGAGCGTGAGCATAAACCACGGGCTCGGTGAATAACCAGAACATATCACATATCAAGCTGGTTATTATCAATCATCTGTAATGCATCGATTAATCATATGCACAATTATAAGCTTAGATAACCTAAAATCTAAACAAGATGGAGATTTACGCCCTCTTATTGAGGTTGAAGGAAATCCTCATCCGTAACCCACTTACCCAAGAGAAAGTGAGCATACAGGAAAACAAAAATCCTCATTTTAATTATCTCTATATATTAAACATGTCTTAACACTCATTTTCTGTTTCAAGACTTAAAAACTCCTTTAAGTGTTTGTCATTTCAAAGGAATACCGCAAGTAGCATTGTTCATTCACCAATTAATTCCCATGAAACTGACGGAACAAAGGTAGTACCGAGTAAACTACTAGCTTTCTGCCTATAAAAACTAAGTATTACCCGATAATCGAAATATTAACACGTAGTAGGCTGCCATCTTTTATAACGCAGTACATGCATATGCATGTCCATTCTATCTATAGTATTAGTAGTTTTTAGTCAGGTTTAAGGTAATCAAACATTGTACAAACAATCAACATGCTATACAAATAATAAATTTACAAGGAATTCCATCATCGCTGTTATTGGTATAGCTTAGCAACCAACAAACTCATACAGCATATAATGCCTATATACACATATTCACAACAATTCTGTTATTATATTTTCATTATAAATACAACTAAACTACAAGCACAAATAATATAATAAGTCTAAGTTACTCACTTGCTCATACTGTCTAATCATAGTAGTCAATTGGGAAATCCTCAATAGTACTAAAATCATCTATTGAGATGAATATAAATATTCATCAATAAGACATAAAATTAAATATATGAACTTCTATGGTGTTTAAGTGTCTTGAAATTGATTTTCACTGTTTTTAATCCTGTTTTCTCATTTCTAATCCAAACTTGGCCTATAGATAGTCATTTTGAAGCTCTTAAAATTTCCTATTACTTAATATGGCTCCAAAGTACGAGTAAAATGGTTTATCCTTCAAAAAATGGCCTAAATGATTCCAGTATTCATTTTTTATTGTGTAATTTTTAGCTAAGCCTATAATATTCATTTTGAGTTTAGATTTTTATATATGAATAGGTGTTAGAAAGCTTGTTTTGAGTATTATATGATGTTTTATTTATTTTTCCACATTTTGTAATATTTTTTTATTTTACTTTATGGATATCTACGGTATAATAGAGTGTTTTATACTATTGCTATTTATTTTTGTTGTGTTTTTTCTTGTTCCTATTTTTATATTCATATTTATGCTCAAAGTGAATTTTATTAGATTTTCGAGTATAATCTTATTCGAGTTCTATATTCTTTAATGCTTGTATTGATAGTGAATTCTAATTTGTTATTTCTTCATCTGTTAACCTTATATGTCTTCATTAATTAAAGCTTCTTTCATTTATAGGATCTCATTTGAGTTTTTATTTACTTATAGAGCTAATCCGATATCATTTGTGTATTATACTTACATTTTATTTAAGTGCACTATTTGAACCGTGACTTTTAGTATTTAGGGTTTAGGGTTGATTTTCATGCGTACAGTCTTTTATTCTTACATTATACTATGTTTAAGTCACATAATAATATAGTATACTCCATTATCTATCTATAGGGCCAAAACTTAGCAATGTGTTTCCTAGGGGCATATTAGTTAAGTTTTATTTCACGAATTATACTATAGGTATATTATATTAAATCTAAACTATGTTAGGACATGGAACATGCATAATAAACCCTATTACTAGTGAGTGTCGATTATTAGCTTAGGAGTTTCTAGAGTTTTGTTAGTTAAACTTCTGCTTCTTGAATCACTTTAGGATCTTATTTTTGTAACTACAACCTAAGTTAGATCATTACTCATACGTGTTGGTCTTTTTCCCTACACATGCCAAACACTATAGGGTCTTAGTGCTTCGACATTGAAGTTCACGTTCCTCGTGTTATTATCCTCTAAACAAGATGTGTTGCTAGTGTTAGACATGAATGGTTCCTATGAGTATATAATAAGCATTACACATAGATGATTCATTTTGTCGAATTCACAAGATAGATATCTATTGATCTAGACATGTATGACTTTCCGTGACAACTTAATCCATCAACTTCCTGGTCTCTATTCACGAATATAATGTAAAATTTAAGATAGTCTAATTTTTACCTTGGTTGGATGGTTGAATGTATCAAGCCCCTTCCTTTTATGTAAATTATGACCTATATTAATAGAGAGGATAATGAGTAGTTGTATGTCTAGAAATAAATTAGCCAAGTCACCGCCATCCTTACCTCTAGAGCTTGATTCCCAAGGCCTTGTTTATGTTATGCTATTGGGTGTTCTTTTTCCCTCTTGAAGCTTATGGTTGGTGTATAGGTTTTCTTTGCTTAAGTGTTGTTAACTTGATCTTGTGGGTTACAATAGGGTTCAAGTGGGAAAGTTTCGGTTTGTTTGTTGTGTTTTATGTTGATGAGAAGTGGGGTTTGCACAATGGGGTTTATAGGAGAAAATAGGGGCTGTTGCTCTGCTTTTGGTTGCTGCTTATGAAGAGGAAAAAAGTTGTTTTTTTGGTTGTTTGTCTGATTTACAATTCAAGTATTAGGAGAAATAAATGAGTTTTTTTGTATGTTAATAACTCTTATTTATGTAAGTCATATATGAGTTGTAATTGTAGCGCAACTGGAATGTTTAAGATGTGAAAATTGTTGGCCGAAAGTTGTATTTCATGTCTACAAGTTGAGCTCCAAAAGCCACTTTGTGTATGTGTTTGACTTATAGATTTTTCAAGTCAAAATTTAACTTCCTATGTGTCTATTTGATGTGTTTTTATTAGAGCTTCAATGGTTAACTGTCAGAGTTGTTGGCTATGTAATTTCTAAGGCTAAACATGGTGAAAGCAAGAAGAATTTCCAACACATGTTGTCTCCTATTGAGCAGCTATAGCTACGGAAATTAGGGAGAAAATTTGCACTGATTGAGTAAGTTGATCCAAGCTTCTAAATTGGTTCATTAATTACCTAGGTTGCTTGGAGGTTTTTCATTTGCTCAAGTGTCGTTATCATTTAACTTTTTAGACAACTTGACTCAAATTATTTGGCAAGTGGCGTTGGAGCTCTCCTAGATTTAGTTAAGTTGTTTTCCACCGTATGTTACATATAAAACTTAGTTTAGTACTTATTTATCTAAATAACTAATTTAATTTGTTACATATTGAGTTATTTGCGTATTTATATATGTCAGTTATGCAAATATTTTAGCTCTAAAAGTTTATCTGAAGCAAGAAGAATTTCCAACACATGTTATCTCCTACTGAGCAACTATAGCTATGGAAATTAGGGAGAAAAATTGCATTGATTGAGCAAGTTGATATAGGCTTATAAATTGGTTCATTAATTATCCAAGTTGTTTAGAGGTTTTTCATTTGCTCAAGTGTCGTTATCATTTAACTCTGTGGACAACTCGGCTCAAATTATTTGGCAAGTGGCGTTGAAGCTCTCCAAATTTAGCAACTGGTTAGTTTAAGTTTTTTTCCCACCATATGTTACGTATAAAACTTAGTTTAGTATTTATTTATCTCAATAACTAAGCTAATTTGCTAAATATCGAGTTATACGCATATTTATATATATACATCAGTTATACAAACGTTTTATCTTTAAAAGTTTATCTAAAGCCTCTACAAAATCTTTATATTATCTATGAGTTCAAATATTGAGTTTAAAGTTCACGAGATTGAGTATTTTTAGAGTTTTATTTTAAGCAATTAGGATCTTATGGGCCCAATAGGTCAAATTAGGGTCTTAGTACCCATAGGTTTCAAATTAAATTACTAGAACAATGGTACGATCCAAATCTTTATTTAAAATCTAGTTTGTTAGTTATGGTCTTTTTTCATTCTCACTGCATATTTATAATCCTAATGGTTCATCCTTTAGTTATTGTTTATAACCAATAGCTCAATTAAGGGGTTGTCTTTTATCGTTTTTGAAATTTAGAGTTGCTTTTAATTATATCTTGAGTTATTGGCTCAATATACGAAATCTTGTCTTTGGTATCAGTTAGGGTCAAATAAATTTATATTCAGGTTTTTAAATTATAAATGAGTTTACTGCTACTCATAGATTCATTTTAGGATTTTTATTGGGTCCTAAGTTTATAATCCAATTCACATTTTCCATTATATTTTTATATAATAGTGTGAAAATTTTCGGGGTTTACATTAGTAACATCATCTCCATAGAGATCTTAAATAAATGACTTAGTAATAGAGCATATATCTACTTCCTTACCAATCTCTAACCTAAAAAATTATCCACTGTTTCCATCATCATCTCCTCCAACCTATTACTAATACTTTTACCGAAGGAGAGGAAGGAGGGAACCCTTTGTTACAAAAATAGTTATGCTCAATTGGGTTGAAGATGGACTTTAACTCTTGCCTAACACAATTGAAGGATTGATTGCTTGGTTGATCAAAGAGGAGAAGAAGTGTTTCGAATTATTGGAAGGAGGAAAATTTGAAGTAAAAACTGTAGAAAAGGTAAAGTTTAGACGAGGTGGATGGATTTATAAACATTTGGGTGATGATTTTTCAATTTAGAGAATTGGGATTAACATCATTCCTTAGCCATCAAATTCCAAAATATTGAATCCAATGACTACGAACCCTAACACAATGTGGTGCACGACAGTTATGTATGAATGCGATGTATGCATAATTGATTCTTACACGACACATACAGTCCCCTAGCTTTTCATGCCATTATTATAAATGGCAAACTTGTTCCTCACATCAACACCTTCGATATACATATTTCCTGTTAAAATCCTCAGCATGGAAATAAAGAATACAATTGCACGAATTACTTATGACTTAGCTCTATAATAAATTCGATAGACCACGTTTAAGTCAATCTTTGAAATGTTTAGCTCGGTAATAAAGCCAAATGCAAGTTAATCTTCTCCATGAACCTGGATGCCCATTCGTGCCTATTAAGCTTAGGTTATCCACACTAAAGCATAACCTCCACAATTGATCAATTGCTCTGCAAGTCTCTCTATATCAAGTAATTTAGTGTTTAACACGAGAAGCCCTTCTCAAAAGTTACACTATTTGCTGACTCCTCGCCAAGAGAGTAAGTGGAGATTACTATTGATAGGTAAATTTAGACTCAGGAATTTTCAAGATTAGTGCAGCCTAATTAGATTATAGGCCGATATAATAATGCACGAATTAACACTTTAGCTAGGCTTTATATACCAATACAAGTATAAGTAAACCAATCAAGTACTCGGTCTCCTCAAATATGGTCATCCTTATCGAAAAACATAGTAACTCAAATCATATATGTCAACTTCACTCCTGACAATCTTAGGAAGCAACTTAGCGATGCACACATACAAGCATGCACACATGCACATACACACATTCATAACAATATTCTTATGTCACTCTAACAGTATAACCACGACTACAACATTCCCATTCGAGTCACACACTGAATCCATGCGATAAACCTAGACTTCTACCAAATAAACCTAGGTTTTTATATCAGTACAACATGCTTGAGTTTGAATGAACCAAGTAAAATCAAAAGAATTGAATTCCAATCAACAACAAATAATATTTTGCGATTTTAGGTAATAAAAGATATTGACACATATACCTTATTTTCTCATGAAAGCAAGATTGAGTAGTGATACCAAATTGATGTTATGCATGATCTGATGACACCATCTTCGCCATTAGATTGATAATAGTAGCATTTTAAAGTAAAACACTCGATAATGGCCTTAGTAAATGTTAAATTGTCGTATGTGTGTGTATATAAATTTTTTAGTAATGATTGTGATAAGCTATAAGCGTAAAGAGTAGTTAAATAACCTATAATATGAAAAAAAAAATGCAAGAAATAAGCCACCATCTAAACAACATAATCCACGGTCTGGATGGTAGGAGGCCAATACTAAGGTTGATAGCATTTTTTTTACCAACCTAACGGTGAGAGGATTATCATTTAGACGGTGATCCCTCGTTTAGATGCCTTAAGGCTGCCATTGGAATTAGAGAATAGGACACTTTTGGGGTTTGTATATATTACTTACCTCAGCAAGCTATAATTATATAGTACCTCAATCTACGAATTAATTGGAGATCGTTATAATCGATGTAGTTAAAATGAGACCAAATTAGGTGGTTGAATCATTATAAGGCTTTAAAACGATTTGGTTAATGAGTATAGAAAATAAAAAATAATTGAACAACGGGCTAAGAAATAAACCTTGCAGTCTAACCTAGTTTAATCAAATCTAACTAGGTCTACTAAGTTAAAATGAGGAAACCTTTAAGTTTATATATATAATTTGAAGCTCAATTACCTTAGCTTGAAGCCCATTATTCCACATAGGTTATGTACTTGCTCTTTTGCCATAAGAGTTTGCTTCTATTTGCATCTGACTTACACTTATCTTCTTTTTTTTTTTTTATCTATGGTTGATGTTGGAGTTATTAACTAGAACACCACCGAACAATCAAATTGCATTATATTGAAGAAGAAGAAGCATGTTTTTTAGATTCAAATTCTATGGAGATCTTTATTGGAATTACTCTCATAGTATGTTTTGTGCCATACTTATTATAGTCAACTCAACTATAGCCAATCCAATCATAATCGTGCCTTTAGGTTAACCAATAAGGATGTAATTGGAGGAGCTAACACTCATTGAAATATGAAAAAATGCAGATGTAGTAAATAAAGGCTTAACTAAAGAGCATCTTAAAGTATGATCGAATAGGTATAGATTATTCAAACATGAATCACATAACAAAAACATAAATCTTTTATTCCACAAAAGACTACTTGGAGTTGTTATAGGAAAATCAAGTATGATTTCAAATATGAGTAAATCAAATTTGTAAACTTGTTCAAATTGTGGATTTTCATTTCTCTCATAAAGAGGACCATGGCCTTTCATGTGTATGGTAAAATCTCCCATTTTTTAGTGGAAGCATTTCCTCTTTTGTAACTACATATCCAAACAAAGTCCATCTGAATAAAATTATAATGAACACTAAGAAACATATAATAAACATAAAAGGGATCCTTTGTTTGCAATGTTTCATCTAATGCTATTCTCTTTTTTTTTTTCACAAGTTAAAATATTATTCTCTTATTCGCACTACTCTGTGTCACATGGATCCATTTTTTTTAACTACTTAAATATTGAAATCTTATTCGAACTACCTTAAAATGCTAATTTATCTTAATATAATTTTTCTCAATTTTAAGTACGCAAGCTGTGGTGAATCAACACATAAAGTTAAGTTCGACTTATTAGCATAGAGCACGTTCAATTATCTAGTGTTGCTACCATTCGAACTTAATATGTTGTTTTATTTGAGCAATTGAACTAAAAAATAAAGAATAGTGAATGATTAAGGCCAAATAAAATTGACTTTTAATTGATGATATTCTAAAAATCAAACATCTCATGGGACTATTTTAACTCATATATTAAAATATAACCTTTTTATTTTATAATTATTAAGAAATTATTGTTTATACTATCTTAGAAAAAGGATGCTTCGAACAAGTGGTCCTTGCAAGATATCTAATATATGTATATTTTTTAACTATACCAAAGAAAACAATGTGAAGCTAAATTTAACATCATATTGATTTGTATCGTATATTATGTTATTCTTAATGATATATTGTAGGTCCTGAATGCACGATCAAGGGAGGGGGTGTGAATTGATTGTGTTAGAAGAAAACATTTTAGACTTAAAAATTTTTAAATGGTTCTCTTAATTTGCAAGTTAATGGCTGGAAACAAATAAATAACAATAAAATAGATATTCTAAATTTAAAAGAGAATGGTAAAGAAGATCAAGCAGCGATATATAAAAGTTTCTCTTTATGAGTTAGTCTACTCTTCTAGCATTATGCTAGGGACCCGGTTGTCTTTGCTGTTTTCATTCCACTGTATAAAAAATAATCGAGAGTACAATCAAGCCTTTTTAGCAAAGTCTTACCGCTAAATCTCCTTAGCTAGTCACTCACTACAGTGATTAAACACTCTAAACTATCTCACATAGTGAAAATTAAAAGCGTCTAAAGGTGAGCAAATATAAGTTTGCATTATAATATAAGTTTTGTAAAGGTTCGAGAATAATAAAATATAAAACAAGTAATGAGCTTTTCTTAAATCAGCATGAAAATGGTTATTGTTCTTGTATATATCTCTTGATTTTGATCCTTCTTCTTTTTTATATCACAGTTGCAATGTTCAAAAAAATATCTAAAGAAAATATCTCGCTTTAACGTTATCTTGCTTATATGGAAGTATCCATTTTTAAATTTTAAAACCAACCCTTTTGCGTTGAACAAATTCATAGTTATCTTAATATTATCTTCTCATAATCAGGTGCAATATCAGTTGTAAATTTGAATTTTAAATTTGTGATAATAATGTTGCAGTTTGAAATAATATCAACAAGATATTCCCCAAAAAATTATAGAGATAAGTCTTCCATGGATAAGGTTGTTGAGTTATCCCATAATTTGAGGAAATGTAGCATTTATCTATAACGACCAAATCATTATCTATCCTCACATGATATTGTTTGAGTAAATCTTCAACAAAATATCTTAAAATCATCATTATAAATCTAATGATATAATTCCTGAATAATAAATCTATAGATGTTGATGAACATGATTTAATATTTATAAAGGAATCTCTATGATATTTAGTCTGATTTTGTGGAACGCATTAAGCATATTACCCAAATATGCTTAACAAGTGGAGCTGAGCCTTTATAATTATTAAAAATCCAACTTATCTAAAGTTTCTTACAAATTTGGAAAAATTCATGTCAAGTTTGGAAAGGTTCTGTGCCAACTTCTGACTATTTTCCATCATCAGTTTCAAACACAAAATTTCTTAAGTAACTTTGACAGAACACTAGTTCACTATTTTCCTTATGATAAATTTCTACAACAACTCCGATCAAATCTTTTCTCCATAAACTTATTAAAATCATCTTTAAACTTACTTAAAGTATTCTTTCTCATATCTAATATCATGTGTTTGATAAACATATTAAATATCTTTAACTCCTTTTCTTATCATCAAAACTCATTTAAGAGAACTTAACGTATATATATTTTTATTCTTTTAAATGTATGCTTGTGTTTTACTTTTGTTTTTGAAACCATCTTGATCATTAACTTGTTAACTGTCTTATATGTTCAGGTCATCTACTTGAGTTAGGTTTATCTTATAATTTTTTCTCTTATGCTTGATAGCTGTAAAACCTAATACTGTTCCATCTTTAAGTGCTCCCACCCTCAAATAAACTCACCCAAAAAACCCTAAAGTTATGTATAAGCAAGTTCTGATTATAATCCAAAAATATAATTAGAATCATTAGAAATTTTATAAACAAAGACACGAAGGATAAGAGACTTTTAAAATATAATGCATTTAGACTTTGTTTCACTCTCGTGCGATTGGGGATTCACACCTTTACGCATAATCATATGGTTTAAAAATAGATTTCATCTAGATAAACATGTTTTATGTGATAATAGCTAAAATCCACAAGTAACACATTTAATTTTACATGAGCTCATAGTTTTACTTATGACTTGTTATTACTTAAACTTAATATACAGGTAATAATCATGGTTAGAGTTCAATGGTTGTGAACTTGTGATCATTTATGGAGAAATATTTGTTGTCCTCAACATATTATCTCAATAGCGTCTACATCGATTATAACAAAACAACTAAGTTGTTGAATAATCCAGTTCATGCATATACTACCAGTAGCTAACTTCCAATACACTACGGTGGTACCATTATAAAGATAACAAATTTCTCCTAACTTACTAAGATAAAGCTTTATTATTTTTGTTTTTTTCTTTGATTACTTCATTTTTCTTAGATTATTGGTAGAGAAGATGTGAATTAGCAAGTCATAATCAAAGGGTTCGTTTGGATTTTTTTTCTTTTACATCTATAAGAACCTAATTTAATGTTTTTATTTGATCTGCATCTAATTTATACGTCATGTATCTTTTGTATTATTTAAAAGGGAGGGAGGGAGTTTGATGTCTTATAATATAACATATGATCCCATAAAATACATTTTTCACAAAAAAAAAATGTCATTAAAAAAATAAAAACAACACATGAAATATAGGTCTATTTCGGTTACTACCTACTCAGATAAATTTCTCATAAAATGCCCCTATAGAATTACCACTATGGATAAACTCATCCATAAAATTGCTAAAATAGATCACTAAAATATAAAATTACATGAAACATATGAATAAATTACCACTATGAATAATCTTTCATAAAATAGTCCACTGCATTAGATATATTTTAGGTTGGGTTTGAATCGACCACGATGGGTCCATCATTGGACGCGGCCTACAAGGGTGGTTCAAAACCTTTGCAAGGACCATTAGGGTTGGCGGGTCCATCCTATGGATCTATCCGAACTGATAGGTCCAAAAGAGCCTACCCCCCCCCCCCCCCCCCCCCCCCAATAACTATAAGCCTATGATGCCTATCTTTATCCTAGCTTTGGTCATGAGTATGACTAGGAGTGCAAGGCCATGTGAAAGTGAATGTCAGACAATTACATTTTTGTACAAGTGCCATGTGAATGTTAGACAATTGAAATTTATCACGTATAGAAGAAGTATAAATTTTGATTGTAAGGCACAAATTTAATAATCCTACATCTTTATCGGTATTTATTTTCAAGTATCAAATGAGTAATGAACACGGTGATTTTCAGCAGGATTCACATATGCATTTTACCAGCTCACATTTGCTAGTAGATGTTGAGAATATTATCAGCCTTTGTCGTTCGTTTTTTAATTGCCAGTTAACATTCTAGCAAATATAGGACCCAAATTACCAAATTTCAAGATTTAAACATTCATCTTTCATGCTTCATCAAGTTAACTCAAACACAACTATCCATAAAATACAAGTGAAATCTCAAAATATTTTTGGATATTCAAATGTTTAAAAAACCTTTCACACTTACAATCAGATCATCAACAAACTTATATTATGTTCAATCACAAACTAATTGCGTTTCTTATATGTTTTAGGCTACTCTTATTCTATAACTTTTGTCATTAGTTTAAACTAATTATAAAAATTTTGTTATAAGCTGTGTTTCATATTTTTCTTGCACTTCAAGTGTAGGGATGTAAACGGGTCGGGTTCGGGTCGGGTCATCCTATCCCAAACCCGACCCGATTTTAAAAATGAGTGTCCCAGAACCCGACCCGACCCGATTTCTTAGAAACCCGAACCCGACTCGTTTAATCTATTACATAATTAAATGCATCATTTTATTATTTGATTAATTATTATCGTAGTGAGGCATGTTTAGGAGGGCAAAAATTTCAATGGTTGATAAAGATCCTAATTTTTATTTTTAAAAAAATTAGAAAACGTTAAAGACAAGTAAAAAATTATTAAACGTGAAAACTGAATATATAAGGTAAAGTCAGTAACTCAAGACATGTCATTGCCTAAAATTATTAGAAGACTTACATATATATATATATATATATATAATACATTCAACTCAAAATAATAATAATAATAATAATAATAATAATAAAATGATGACACTACACAACGATCTATATATTCTTTATTCATTTGTCATTACATATATATAATATCTATTTTTTTTAAGAAAATTAATTTTTATACTTTGTTGTGTTGCATGGGAAAGAAATGAATTTTGAAAAAGTGGGGAAGGTTGCACATGAAAATCGATTTTCTCTGGATAATTGGACAGTGATTATTAATTGTAAATATAATTTATATCCTATCATATGACTCAATACATGAATAATAAAATGATTATATGAAAAGCATCATTCAACTAATGAATAAGTAAATTCCTTAAACTAAATTTTTAATTTTTTTAATTAAATCGGGTCGGGTTTTCCCAACGGGTTATGAGTACAACCCAAAACCCGACCCTAAACCCTATAGGGTCTGACCCTATAGGGTTTTTAGCGGGGCGGCGGGCGAGTACCCTATAACAACCCGCCCCAGTTGCATCCCTATTCAAGTGTTGTATGTTTTGTAAGGTACGACAGGGTATCATTTTCTCATCATAGCTTCTTATAAAAAAAGGTAACGATAAAGGCAAGGCCCTAGCATCGTCATCGGAATCCGAACGAAGATACCATGTGATGGATGAAGATCTTGAGTTCTCCAATTCCGATGACAATCCTACTACAGATGAAGTGCAGTAGGTTAGATATTCTGCTATCTCACCCAGCTTTGAGCAACGAACTCCAATTTATCATCCCATTAATGAAGAAGAGACACATGAACTGGATAATATAGACAACCCAATGTAAGGAGTGGCTGAAGATAACTTAAAGGTTAGTGGTAAGGAGCAAGATGAACCAATTCTTGCGCCAAATTCAGGTAAGTCACCACGTCCTCTTAAATCATTTATCTTTATTGTGCATTTTATGAAAGTCAAAGGTCTCGATGGTAAGATTCGAGGCTATCATAGAGGCTATTATAGCTATTGCATTGCAAGTTATGCGCAAAAGACTAGGGAGGGATATGGTATCTTCACCAAACACCTACAAACCAAACATCCTAACGAGTTTGTGATTGAATCGGGTCAGCAGCAATTATTGGGAAATAGTAGCAAAACCAGGAATGATACAAGGCTATTTCGATTTAATGTCGAGAAGTACAAAGAGACTCTTGTGAAAATGATTGGAGGCATGCGCCTTAGTATAGGTTAGTCAGTATCTAGACATGGGGCATTGTCATGAAGACACATTATATTTGCAAGCACGACCATATGAAGCAACAACAATACATCACCACATTATACGACTTTACAAGGACTGTAAGCTAGAACTAGGAGGTATTTTCAACAACCTTGACACGTGTGTTTCGATTAGTTCGGGCATTTAGAGCAATGGGTGGAGCAAGAATTCATACATGGGTATTACCTTACCACTGGATAGATAATTAATGGATATTGAACAAATGTCTAATTGCATTAACAAAAATGGAAGGCGCATACACTGCACAAAACATATATTCTACAATAAGTCATATTCTTGAGAACTATTTCTTAACAAAAAAAAATACATATCTTCAATCGACCTTGATAATGCATCGGCAAATACTACAAATGCGAGTGACCTTTAAAACCTCTGCCAACCCACGTTAGGTGGTTCCTTTTTTCATATTAGGTGTGCATGTCACATTCTTAACTTGTGTACCCTCCAAACATTATGACAAAAAATGAACTTACCCTCAAACGTTGTGATCCACTGGTGTAATTTACTCCATTTATTTTCCCAAGTCAAGTTTTCTTGCATCAAATAAAGGATTCTGCACTTTTAGGTGTTGGTAGAGTAATTGGAAGGAAATGAGGTGATTGCAAATTATTTTCTATGGTATCTCGGTAGAAAAAACTGAGTTAATGGGTGGAATGATCCTTAAATTTTATAAAAGACTAAAAATTGCTCATTAAATATTCTGCTAAGTCTATTACTTATTTGAGTTCAACTTCTTTGGGTAGATGACATGCCTTAAGAATATAGGTCATATTTGTGATAACATGGGAAGATTTGATTTAGCAAACATGAAATAGGGATTATTACATTAGTCTGTTTATTTACAAATTTTCTTAAGTAGGCTCATGCACCAATGAGAAAGGCTACTAGCTTTACACCATCATAAACTTTCTATGATAACTCCAAATTAAGCGTACTCCATCTTGTTTGTCCATATCTAAGGTAATCTAATGAGTATAATTAGCTCAAGAGTCTATAAATACTCTGTATTTTCTCATCATTCAATATAATTTCTAAAATCAAGGCACTAGTGAGAAAGGTTGCTAGCTTTACACTATCATAAACTTTACACCATCATCGCTCAAGTTTTCCTTCACCCTCTTATTTATTACATATGCATTTCAGATATTAGGTTTGCCAATTCCTTATTTATGTCATTCTCTTCAAGTCATCTGACTAAGGTTTATAACTTCATCACTACTTTTAAGTCATAATAAGTACAGGACTAGCATGACATATGCATAGAAACTTTAGCAAAATTACATTAACCATAGGATTCCATCTTTACTAGAACTTTAAATTGCATTCTATTATAAGGGATGTCGATGTCTTAAACATTTAAACAAGGGACCACAAATAAAGAGTTGGAACCTCAGTGGGTTGGATGAATATCCATTTAGCAATGGAAGGAAAAGCTATTAAGAAAGTTAATGTTGTAGGCACGGAGTTAAATGATAGGTTGGTCGAGTATATGATTGTGTTGGCATATCTCCTAGTTTGTAAGAAGCAGTGTGGGGAATAGGGGTGCAAGGTCTCGTAATCCTTTTATGCCAATAGTTAGCCATGGGAAATATTTTAAAAATCTCAATGTTATGGTTATGATGAAACACTTTATGCACAAAGTCAATCATAATCCTTTTATGCTAATAGTCAACCATGGGCAATTGTTTTAATAATTTTAATGTTACAATTATGGAAAAACATTTTCCATTGTGTATTTACACAAACTCAATCTTATTGATAAGTACTAGTTTAAAAGAAAAGTGTAATGAAATCTCTGTGGTATTAATGGTTGAGTTGTGTGGTACAAATGGATTAGACAGGAAGAATCTAATGGCTAGAGTGGCTTTTACACTAGCATATTGTTAGTGATTGTGCCTTAGGCCAATTACCAAGTATTGTTATTTTATGTATTTTAATTTAGAGGCATTTTTATTAGAAAGTTTGGATGTTGACTTTATAAAGAATTAAATCCATTATGAGTTTCATTTGATAATCATGAGATGTTTATATGTATAGAAATACAGATAAAATGCATAAGTATATATATTGGATTGACCCACTATGAGATCACTACATGGACCAGAGTCATAAGTGTTTCTCATAATAACAATGTCAATGCATCCCTAGACCTGAAATCACCATAGATTCCAACATGAGTAACATATGTTTTGACTAAATCAAACGTTGTTCTTAACCGAATAATCATATAAAGGTTTTGATTGGACATAATATGAATCATGTAAAGGAAGTTGAGTGATTAAGATGAGATTTGTCCATCTCTTTATGAGAAAGATATCATTGGGTCCCTCGATAAGTGAGACTGACAAATGCATGGTAGTGCTCAAATAAGTTGATAGTGTCATCAATTTCATTTGAGTTATCAACTCACTAAGAGATCGAGAAACAACAAAATTGAATGATATAAGGGTGACTTTGTCCATGTCTTATTTTCAATCTAGATATCATGAGACAAAAGGATGTGACATATGTTATAGAACAGGTAAAATCGGATCATCGATCTTCATTTATTTAGGTAAACATAATGTCTTACTAGAGGCCACTTATATTTTGTTTACTGAAAAATAGTTTTTAAGTTAACTGCCAATATCCAATGAACCTACAGGGTCACACGCAAAAGAATAAGCAAAAAAAAGGGGATCATAGATTTTTTTTTTAAAGGTCCAGTGGGAAGAATAAAATAATTAAATTATTATTATGAATAATAGTTTAATTATTTTAAGAGTGTTGTTGTCGTGTCTATCCCTAATGAGATTAAGACTTTTTAATGTCAATTGAAAAACTGATATATTAAAATGGGACCAATAGCCTCTATAGATGGTTACGGCTCTTTACTGTCATATTAGATGGTTACGACTCTTCGTTGTTATATAAGACGGTAGAAAAACTCTGTAACCCTAACAGAGAGGAAAAATAAGATAGAACGACACTCATTTCTTCTTAATCAAACTAAAAGAGTTCTAGATTGCGCTACCACGCAAAGGTGATTCCTTTTTGGTGTGCTTGTTCGTGTGGACTATGTAGAGGGCGCAACAAAATCGTGGTGCCTTGTAGATCCGAAGTGGAAGCAATTGATTCTAAGTTTCTGGATACAAAACTGCAAGGTAAATTTTCGGATTTATTCTACTTGATATCTGATTTAATCAAAGCACATGGATTCTTGCTTTAGGGTTTTTTGATTTTTCGCTGCAAAGATTTTTTGAAAATCCGTATGAAAACCCCACAGTGGTATTAGAGCCACTTGTGTTTTTTATTAAATTCGAACATGTCTTTTCATCTACATGAGATGTAGTGTTCTTATGTGTTTCACATGTGATTGTACGAAATTGGAATATGTTACTACAAATAATTTCGTAAAATCAGATTTTATGATTTTCGTATCTATCAAGGTTAATTGCAATATCAATTTGTATTTATGCATAATAAAAATAGTATGAATTTATTTTGTATGTGATACGATAAAATTTGAAATTTGGATTTGTATAAGATTTGTATGCGTGGAATCATAAAAGGGGTCAAATAGCATGTTGATGCTATTCATGAATTAGATCTGTACGTTTGACGTTTACGAATTGGGTTTACGGGATTTTGAATTCCAAATAAAGTCATGTGTGACACGAAATGAGGTTTTAAATTCAAATGAATTCGTGCATGACACGAACTGGGTTTTGAATTCCAAATGAATACATGTGTGACACGAACTGGGTTTTGAATTCCGATTGAACATGTGTGACATGAACTGTAATTACGAATTGCAGTAAAATTTTTAATTTTATAATCTTCTTTTGCCATTTACGAACAACAATTTCAGTCTGTAAATCAATTATGTACAGTACATATGAATTTTAAAATTGAATAATCTCTTATTGCAGTTCACGAACTGTGATTCTTTTTATACATTAAATCATTGTTTTGAACAATTTGTATAAAATCAATTTGAAAAATTTGATCTTTCAATGGATTTTCTAAACCAAGTTTTTCATTTTCGTCTAGGTTTCAGGAGTGTTGTCCTCTTGACCCCTGCAAAGTGTATGTATTAAATCCATAAGCACTGATTAATGACTCTTAACATAAAACGCGCTTTTGAAGTGTTTATAAGTTTTATGTATGTTTATTATATGTGATTATTTTACATGTGTGGTGTATAGCATGGCCCTTAGACCTATGAGATTGGCAGGTTCTTTTCTTTTCTTTAAGAGGGTTGTAATTTTTTTTAAATACGGCCTGCGTGCCGTCTTGTTTTATTGTAATTTATTTTCTACAAGTTGCAAGGACCTTTTATATCTACTTCATTACTGTAATGAAGACATAGAGATGTAACGAAGACCCTAACTGACCCATGATGATGGAGAAGCAATTATCATGAAGAAGATACAGGAAGATTTATAACTCAAATCCATTAAAAGATGGTTTTCACCTCAGGATTGGACCATTGACTTTCATATTGGCTTATGAAAATCAATATAGAATAAGGGGCCATGCTATGACATTTTTTCTTCATTCTATGAGCTTGATATATCATGAGATGATGTATGCATATGTATGTGATACCATGTTTACCACCATGTATGCTTGTATATCCTTTATACATGATAATAAAATCGAATGTCAATAACTAAAATCCCTCAGTAATTTTAAGTTGAATGCCATCCATGACTAAACACCTGTCAAGGCTTTGATCACTATAATGTAGGTCTGCCAAAGTAGAGTGCATTAGGTTATCTTAGTAAGGTAGGATGGGTAATGGTGCTACTCATAAGTTTAACATGGTTAGACTTAATTAGGCTATCAAAATGGTTTTTGGCCTAAGGCATTAGATGGGATTTAAACATGCCAGGATATAAGATGTCAAAATCCCATAAAGCATCTAAGAATTGCATGTGATGTAATTGGTAAAGAGTTACCTACCTAAATATACTTATACTTAAATGTTGAGGGTTATTGATTTAGTGGGAGATATTAATTCATGCCTCAAATATATTAAAATCAACTTTGCATAATTAAATTGTAGATCAATGGCTGCCAACAACAATTTAAACTTATCTTTGCGATCTGTCCTTGAGAAGGACAAGTTGACTGGAACAAATTCTCTCGATTGGTTCAGGAACTTGAGAATTGTTCTCAAGAATGAAAAGAAACTTTATGTCCTTGATGAGCCCATTCCTAAAGAAACTCCAACTAATGCTCCAAGAGCTGAAAAGGATGCTTGTAAGAAGCATTTTGATGACTCTTTGGAAGTAGGACACCTGATGCTTGCTACCATGAGTCCAAAACTTCAAAAGGGTTTGGAAAACATGGAGGCTTATGAGATGATCCTTCATCTCAAGGAAATGTTCCAACAACAAGCAAGGCAGGAGAGGTATGAGACTACCCAAGCCTTACATTCATGTAAAATGGCGGAAGGAGGTTCAGTGAGTGCGCATGTCCTAAAGATGAAAGGTTATATTGATCACCTTGATATGCTTGCTTTCCAATAAGTCAGGAATTTGCTAATGATTTGATCCTCAATTAGTTATGACCAGTTCATCATGAACTATACAATGAATAATATGGACAAATCAATTTCTAAATTGCATTCGATGCTTAAGACTGCTGAGGTATATCAATTTCTAATCAGTGAGTGCGCATGTCCTAAAGATGAAAGGTTATATTGATCACCTTGATATGCTTGCTTTCCAATAAGTCAGGAATTTGCTAATGATTTGATCCTCAATTAGTTATGACCAGTTCATCATGAACTATACAATGAATAATATGGACAAATCAATTTCTAAATTGCATTCGATGCTTAAGACTGCTGAGGTCAATATCAAAAAGAAGAAACCTAGCAACATCTTAATGGTTCAGAAAGGGAAAAGCATGAAAAGGAAGGCTAAAGGAAATACTAAGGCTGCAAAGAGTTTAAAGCCTAAGTCCAGGCCTAAACCAAAGGCTAACCCTCATAAGGAAGGAGTTTGTTTCCATTGCAATAAACCAGGTCCTTAGAAAAGGAATTGCAAACTCTACCTAGAAGGTCTAAAGAAAAAGAAGAGTAGTCAGACTACTACTTCAGGTATTTATGTTGTAGAAATAAATTTATCTGTCTCTACTTCTTAGGTATTAGATACCGGATGTGGAGCTCACATTTGTACAAATGTGTAGGGTCTCAGTAGGAGTAGAGATCTAAAGAAGGACGAGGTTGACTTACGAGTTGGCAATGGAGCAAGGGTTGCTGCCCTAGCTGTCCGAAGTTATGAGTTAACTTTACCCAGTGGGCTTTTGTTATTGTTGAACAATTGCTACTATGTTCCTACTTTGAGTAGAAATATTATCTCCGTTTCATGTTTAGACATTGAAGGATTTTCATTTATTATTAAGAATAATAAATGTTCCATTTATCATAAAGACATGTTTCACGCAAATGTTGATTTACATGATGGTCTTTATATTCTAGATCCGAAACCTGACAATGCATCCATCTATAACATAAATACTAAGAAACTTAAATCTAATTATTTAAATATGACCTACCTATGGCATTGTCGTCTTAGTCATATAAATGAGAAACACATATTGAAGCTCCATAAGGATGGACTCTTAAATTCATTTGATTTTGAATAATATGAAATATGCAAATCTTGTTTATTAGGGAAGATGGCTAAAGATCCCTTCACTGGGCACAGTGAAAGGGCAACTGATTTATTAAGCCTAATACATACCGATGTATGTGGCCCATTAAGTGTTGCTGCTAGAGGAGGTTATCAATACTTCATCACATTTGCTGATGATTTCAGTAGATATGGATATGTCTTTTTGATGAGGCATAAGTCAGAATCTTTTGAAATGTTTAAAACTTTTCAAAATGAAGTAAAAAATCAGCTTGGCAAAACAATTAAGGCACTTTGATCAGATCGAGGTGGCGAATATCTAAGCCAAGAATTTAATGATCATCTTAGAAGTTGTGGAATAGTTTCACAATTAACTCTACCTCGAACACTACAGTAGAATAGTGTATCGGAAAGGAGAAATAGAACCTTACTAGATATGGTTCATTCTATGATGAGTCAAACAGATCTTCCTCCATCCTTTTGGGGTTTTGCCCTAGAGACAGCTGCATTCACCTTAAATCGTGTTCCCTCTAAGGCGGTAGAAAAGACACCACATGAGATATGGACTGGAAAAAGCCCCAGTGTGTCCTTTCTCAAGATTTGGGGTTGTGAAGCTTATGTAAGACATCAAGCCTCAGACAAATTAGGACCTAAGTCAGACAAATGCTTTTTTGTGGGATATCCAAAAGAAACTAAAGAGTACTACTTTTATAATCCCTTTGAAAACAAAGTGTTTGTTTCTCGGAATGGTATCTTCTTAAAGAAAGAGTTTATCTGTGAAAGAACCAGTGGGAGTAAAGTGCATCTTGAAGAAGTTCAAGATCCACAAAATAGTGTAACATCGCCACCAAAAAGTCAACAAGGCACACAGTTACCTGTTGACCTTCCACAAGTAACACAAGGCCTACGAAGGTCTGATAGGGTGCAACATCAACGTGAGAAATATGGATTTCTCATTACAGATAGTCATGATGTGTTGCTCATGGATCAAAATGAGCCCACTTCCTATCAAGAGGTCATGGTAGGACCCGATTCCGAGAAATGGCTTGAAGCCATGAAATTTGAATTGCAATCCATGAGTGACAATCAAGTATGGACTTTGATTGATCCACCTGAAAGAATAAAGACCATTGGGTGCAAGTGGGTTTTCAAGAAGAAAACTGACATGGATGGCAACGTGCACACCTTTAAAGCATGACTAGTGGCGAAGGGTTTCAAGCAAACACATGGTATAGACTATTATGAAACTTTCTCGCCGGTCACTATGCTTAAATCCATTAGGATTCTTATTGCTATTACTGCGTACTATGATTACGAGATCTAGCAAATGGATGTCAAAACATCGTTTTTTAATGGAAACCTGCTTGAGCATGTGTATATGACATAATCTGAGGGTTTTGTTCATCCTAAGGATTCTAGGAAGGTTTGTAAGCTTCAAAGATCCATTTATGGATTGAATCAGGCATCCCGGAGTTGGAATCTTCGTTTTGATGAAGTGGTCAAAGAATTTGGATTCATTAAAAATGAAGATGAACCTTGTGTTTATAAGAAACTTAGTGGGAGTATAGTTGTCTTTTTGGTGCTATATGTAGATGACATACTACTCGTTGGAAATGATATTCCTATCTTGTAGAGTGTAAAGACATGGTTAGGAAAGTGTTTTTCAATGAAAGACTTAGGTGAGGCTGCCTATATCTTAGGCATTAAGATCTATAGGGATAGATTTAGAAAAATCATTAGCCTAAGTCGGAGCGCGTATATAGACAAAGTATTGAAATGGTTTAATATGCAAGATTCCAAAAGGGGATTCTCGCCAATGTCACATGGTATAAATCTGAGCAAGACTCAATGTCCAATGACAAATGATGAGCGAGATCGCATGAGTAAGATTCCTTATGCTTCGGCAATTGGATCAATCATGTATGACATGTTATGCACTCGACCAGATGTGTCATATGCATTAAGCATAACTAGTAGATACCAGTCAGATCCTGGTGAACCTCAGTGGACAGCAGTTAAGAATATTCTTAAGTACTTAAGAAGAACTAAAGATACATTCTTGATATATGGAGGATTGGAAGATGAGCTAGTTGTAAATGGTTACACAGATGCAAGTTTCTAATCTGATCCAGATGATTTTAGATCGCAATCCGGATATGTTTTTTGCTTCAATGGAGGTGCAATAAGCTGGAAAAGTTCAAAGAAAAGTACTATAGCATATTCTACAACAGAAGCCGAGTACATAGCAGCATCGGATGTAGCTAAGGAGACAGTTTGGATAAAGAAGTTCATTATAGAATTGGGTGTTGTTCCTAGCATTACAAATCCAGTAGACCTTTATTGTGATAATAATGGTGTTATTACACAAGCTAGGAAACCAAGATCACATCACCGATCTAAGCACATACTCAGACGTTATCATCTCATTCGAGAGATCATTGAGCAAGGAGATGTGAAAATATGCAGAGTTTCAACTGATGACAATATTGTTGATCATGTATTTTAATTTAGAGGCATTTTTATTATAAAGTTTTGATGTTTACTTTATAATGAATTAAATCCATTATGAGTTTCATTTGATAATCATGAGATGTTTATATGTATAGAGATACAGATAAAATTCATAAGTATATATATTGAAGATATATATATATATATATATTGGATTGACCCGCTATGAGATCATTACATGGACCAGAGTCATAAGTGTTTCTCATAATAACAATGTCAATGCATCCCTGACCTGAAATCACCATAGATTCCAACATGAGTAATATATGTTTTGACTGAATCAAACGTTGTTCTTAACCAAATAATCATAAAGGTTTTGATTGGACATAATATGAATCATGTAGAGGAGGTTGAGTGATTAAGATGAGATTTGTCCATCTCTTTATGAGAAAGATATCATTAGGTCCCTCAATAAGTGAGACCGACAAATGCATGGTCGTGCTCAAATAAGTTGATAGTGTCATCAATTTCATTTGTGTTATCAACTGACTAAGAGATCGAGAAACAACAAGATTAAATGATATAAGGGTGACTTTGTCCATGTCTTATTTTCAATCTAGATATCGTGAGACAAAAGGATGATGACATATGTTATAGAACAGGTAAAATTAGATCACCGTCTTCATTTGATTTGGGTAAACATAATGTCTTGCTAGAGGCCACTTATGTTTTGTTTACTGAAAAATAGTTTTTAAGTTAACTGCCAATATCCAATGAACCTACAGGGTCACACACAAAAGAATAAGGAAAAAAAAAGAGATCATGGATTTTTTTTAAAGGTCTAGTAGGAAGAATAAAAATAATTAAATTATTATTATGAATAATAGTTTAATTATTTTAAGAGTGTTGTTATCATGTTTATCCCTAATGAGATTAGGTGTATTTAATGTCAGTTGAAAAACTGATATTATAAATGGGACCAATAGCCTCTACAGATGGTTACAACTCTTTGCTGTCATATTAGACGGTTACAACTCTTTACTATCATATTAGACGGTTACGACTCTTTATTGTTCTATAAGACGGTAGAGAAACTCTGTAACCCTAACAGAGAGGAAAAATGCGACAGAAAAACACTCGTTTCTTCTTAATCAATCTAAAAGAGTTCTAGATTGCGCTATACGCAAAGGTGATTCCTTTTTGGTGTGCTTGTTCTTGTGGACTGCGTAGAGGGTGCAACGAAATCATGGTACTTTGTAGATCCGAAGTGGAAGCAATTGATTCTAAGTTTCTGGATACGAAACTGCAAGGTAAATTTTCGGATTTATTCCACTTGATATCTGATTTAATCAAAGCACATGGATTCCTACTTTAGGGTTTTTTATTTTCCGCTGCAAAGATTTTTTGAAAATCCGTATGAGAATCCTACACATATTTGGAAAGAGCATGTCAATATAGTTTTTCCACCATGATATATATATATATATATATATAATTGATTCATACCTATATAACTAATTGTCTTGATTTAAAGTAGATGACAAGTAGCTCAAAGCATTATTTGCTAGATCAATGAAAGTCCATAGCTTATATGTTGCTAAGGGAGAAGCCATTGGTCCATTGATTTAGTTGAAGCTACCAAATGTGCTGTTTTAAATCAATTGAAGAAGGTAGGGATGGAATCCAATCCTCTGTAGGCCTTGAAGAGTTTTACAAATTTCAAATCTTGTTGTTGGAATATCTTTAAGTTTAGTGTGTTTTGATAGAAACTTAATTTGTCAATTTGATTGTATTTCTTTATACATATATATATATATATATATATATATTAAGTCAAAAAACAAATACATGTGCTAATTGAGTTGGTTTTGAGATAAAAATTAGAATAGTTCTTTTAAATCATCTATGCTATATTCTCTTTCATAAGATGAATCGAAGCCTAAACCAAGTCAAAAAACTTGGTTTGTCAGTTTGATTGTATTTCTTTATATATATAGTAAGTCAAAAAACAAATGCATGTGCTAATTGAGTTGTTTGAGATAAAAATTAGAATAGTTCTTTTAAATTGTCGATGTTGTATTCTCTTTCATAAGATGAATCGAAGCCTAAATCTTCAAGTTGATGTTCTTTAACAAAGTAATTCATTTGGAGGTGAAAAAAAATCCAACTTCATAAGATTAACTGTATATGACATGGCAAAACTTTTAGGATGAATTGCATGAAGACCTTTGGAAACCATCAACATTATATAAAAGATGTTGAATTTCTAAAATATAATACTTACATCCATTGAAAAGTATTAATATTGATTTTTTTGTCTTTAGAAAAGTTATAAATCAACCATTCATGTCTGTATACAATTATATTAATTTTTTAAGTTGATTTATATACAATATGACCTACATTGATATATAAAATATCAACTATCTTTTAAAAAAAATTGAAATTAAATGATGAATCGATTTAAGATTATTATATTTATGTAAAATACTAATATAGTATTTTATTAAAGTGAAAATTTCGATCCCATATTCGAGGAATATAAGATAAGGGTATTATTTTAAAAGTTGAGAATTTTTTTTTTCTTTTAAATTTGATAGTTTTTGGTATGCGATTATAGTTAACCAGAAATTTTATAATTACAGTACTGATGTCCAATCATGCTTGGTCTTTTGGCTGCAGTGTGTTGTCCTTTCTGTACAATGTACGAGGTACAAGGTATTGCGGATGAACAATACGCCGGATGCAACCAAAACAGCAATTAATGTTATTTATTTATTTTTTCTTTTTTAATATTTTACAAAACAAGATTTAAAATCAGCACATTCCACTTAAGTTTGAATATTTTTTTAAAGTTAAATAAAAATGAAATTGTTATTTAACATTCTTTTTTCATTCGTTTGGATATATTTCTAAGCTAAAAACACCCCTAATCATAGTCACAATAACATTAACATTATCTTATTATTTCACATAATATCATACCATTCACGATACCATAAATACTATAACATTACTAAATTGCTACATCAACATGCCCTTGGATATGCAATTTTAGGTAAGAGTTGTTTGTGACTTTTCTTCCTCTTTACATCTCAATGTTTGAAAAACCAGACAGAAATAAATGTCAAGGCCAGCACTAAACCCTGTCTGTCTTTTTCTTTATAATCAAGTTTCAATAATCAACATTCACAAGTCACATACAATATTAAAATAATTGATTAGGAATGTTACAGACAATCATATATGCTCCTCGTTGACAGCAATCAACACTCATTTATTGGCTTTCAAAATCACAATCCATAAATAAATCTGGATTTAATTTATCTGGGTTTAATTTGGGTTTAACTTATCTTTTCCCTATATTATAGTACATGATGATTAACAAAAGGTCATGTTCTTAAAAATATAATAGATAACACCTTATATATATTTATTTATTCTTATTTATGGATTTCATTATTCAATAAAAACTTCTACGATCCATTATGAAACTCATTTGATTATTAGACTTATAATGATAGTTAGGATAATTTTATGCAATATCTTTTTTTTAACAACCGTCATTTTTTAATTGTTCGAATCCACAACCAACAATCAATTGTTATATTTATTTTAATGTAAGATTAATGAAACCAAAAAAGTTTTCATAAAAATTAATATGAAAAGTAATTTAGTTGTTTGATGTCAAAGATCTAAGACATATAATAATTCACCAATTGGTCCATTAAGTACAAAAAAAAAAACAAACAAAGCAATAAATTTGCCATATTTTACAATATATCTCATACTTGTTTTAATATTTCTTGTTTTTTTTCTTTAGTTTTTTTATGATGTATAATGTTGAATATGTTAAATCATCCCTCTTTGTCCAGCCAGCTAATTAAACCGATCAACATAATTTTTTATTTTTTTGACATTTTTATTTGGTCAACTCAAAATTAACAAAAATATATAAGTAGAAGAAAAATAGAGGGTCCCACAAAATTTCTTTGATCTAAGGGCCACCCACCAACGGATGCATGAATAATGATACTCCGGACGTAGTTGAGTATTTCCCTTGAACATGAGTGACAGACAGAGTGAGAGAAAGAAGGCTGTACCTCTGGCTCTATCTGTTTTCTTTTCTTTTGAAATATTTAAATTTAAATTAAAAAACAAAATCCATTATTTAAAATTTTTTAATTTTCAAGAAAGAAAGAAGATTGTTGGCTGTTTTTATTTTTTGCTGGAAGAGGAAAGAGAAAGGGAAAGGGAAAGGGAAAGGGAAGGTGAGAGAGAGAGAGAGAAAGAGAAAGAGAGACAAACAAACCACCAACAGTTTGTTGCTGCTGCTGATGTTACTGTTGATACTGTTGTTGATATTATTGTAGTTGTTTCTTGTACATCTTTCAATAGTCTCCTTCTTATAAAACAGAAAGGTTAAAAAAAAAAATTATAGGACAATGGTGGTGTACTTGAAGAAGAAGATCAGAGCATAAATAGTTAGATAGTTAGATCTCATCCTCAACCTCACTTTCCATAACAACAACAACAACAAAAACAAAGTAAGTATACTGCTGCTGCTGGTGGTGGTGGTTTTTAGTCTTAGCAGTTCTCTATTTTTTATTAAAAAAAAAATTTAGGGTTTTGTTTGTTTATATGTTGGTTGGTATGTATGTAGATGTGCTAGTTCTTTTTCTACATCTCTTACAGTCAACCTTGTGTCAAGGGGAAAACAAATCCTATGATGATTCATATCTTTATCTTTTTTGGTACTTCAATCCAATTTTTCTAATTTTAGACCTCTATAACCATCTATATGGATAATGTATATTAAAGTGCCCAACTTTACTAGTAATTAAGCTCAAAAGTTACCATAGTTATTTACCCGCAATCACTACTATATCATGAGATCTTGCCTTTTGTTTTGGGTTTGTGTTTAGTTAAGACCGGTTTCGATCGAATGCTGCTGTGGCTTGATAGTTGTTCTACCCTCTGTAGCTTTTGCAAGTGTTGATTTATTAGCTTCTATACCCGAATTCCTTAATTTGCTTCTAAAATTTAGATGTTTTCGTCATTATCAGGTTGGGTTGCTCTAGTACCAAATTGATATATTCTAAGTCTTGATCCGCTGTTTGTAAAAAAAGTTTAAAGAGCCTAGATGGGTTCAAGATTCCCATCTCATCAGCTCAGCAATGGTTTATATGTATCGGGCCGGCCTGAGCAGCCTAAAGAAAGAGCTCCAACAATGAGCTCTGCCTCCATGCCATACACGGGTGGGGACCTTAAAAAGTCTGGAGAGTTGGGTAAAATGTTTGATATCCCAACTGATGGCTCCAAATCCCGGAAATCTGGTCCTATTTATGGTGCTCCAACACGGACGGGATCTTTTGGTGGAGCAGCTTCACATTCTGGGCCTCTCAATGCTTCTGCCAGGGCTGGATACACAGCATCTGGTCCCGTGACTTCTGGTGGAACTTCTGGTTCAGCTTCAATGAAGAAAACGAATTCTGGGCCACTAAATAAACATGGTGAACCAATTAAGAAATCATCTGGCCCTCAATCTGGTGGAGCAACCAGACAAAACTCTGGCTCTATTCCTCCAGTTCTTCCTACAACAGGTTTAATTACATCAGGGCCTATTTCTTCTGGCCCTCTCAATTCATCTGGTGCTCCTCGTAAGGCATCGGGTCCTTTGGATAGTATGGGATCAATGAAAGCTCATAATTCTGTTGCTCATAGTCAAGCAGTGACTGCTATTAGCCACGAGGATGACTATTCCTTTACAAGAAGCTTGTCAAAGCCAATTTTGTGGTCGTGATCTTGATATTCGTGATGGGTTCATTGCTGGTGGTTTCATTCTTGGAGCTGTTTAATGCATTCTCTCATAGTTGTCATGGTTCTTTTTGCCTTGGTTGCCACACTTTTCACATGGAATACTTGCTGGGGTAGGAGAGCTATCAAGGATATAATCTCACGCTACCTGATACAGATCTTAGAAGTGCAAAATGGGCAGTTTGTCAAGGTCTCTGGGGTAAGTGTCTTGAACACACAGTTTGTCATATATATATATATATATATATATATATATGATTTCAGTTGTTGATAACCATCATGAATTTATCTTCAAGGGTCCATGGTTCTGAGCATCATGTCCCATCATTTGCCCAAATTCTAGGCAGTCTGTATTTTTGACAAGCAGATGAGAAGAGTTGTGACATAAAATTTAAAACTGTTCAGGGGCAGTTTGCTCAAGCAGATCGACCTGTAAAGGTAGATAGATATTATTGTTAAATTGCCATTATGGAACATTGGGGGGGGGGGGGGGGGGGGGGGGGGGGGGGGGGGGGGGGGGGGGGGGGGGGGGGGGGGGGGTGGTGGGGGGGACCTGATTTCAGAAGCTTGAGATGGAGAGGAGAGGGAGAAAGGAGAAGTTTTTGACCAATATTTTTATCCCCTATATCTTAGGTGTAATCATGACTATTATTGCATGCTATTTCCCTTAGGGGTATGCACATAACATCTTAAGGGTGCTGGTTTTGGTGGGAAAAACTCAGATAAGGAGAGATTAGTAAATGTTAAGGCTCTCTTCTACCTTAATTACCAACCAAACAAGCTCCATTTCCTATAACGGAATTAGTTTGAGAACGCTTTCAAGCTTGTCTCTTTTTGCAGTGGATTTGACATGATTGATTGTTAGAATTCTCTCTGCATGCTTTGCTATGTAATTCTTTACAACTAACGTGAAATCTGATTACAGGTTATTACATGTGGTAACGTGCCCCTTGAGTCATCTTTCCAAAAGTTCCTAGGTGCGTCTATACATCTACAAGTTTATATTGAGTATCGAGGTTGGGATTCAAAAGCTGCCAACCCCACACATCGTCGCTTCATGGGGACTTAGATCTGCAGAAGTGAGTTCCTTTGATATAAGCATTAATCTATCTTTTGATTTTTATTTCTGATTGATATGACTAGTGCATGGGCCTTCTGCAAGGGTCTGTAGGAGGATATCTATGCCAGAGTAGCACAAGTTTATTTGAGTTTTGTCATACTGATATGTTTGTCACTGAATTGCTGTAACTCTCTAGAAGTTAGTTAGTGTGTGTTACATATCTCAGGGCTATCATAAATACCTGATAGATTATATCTAGAAGTTTGGAAAATATTTTCTTGCGGTTGTGAATCCTAGAGTACATTGCTCTTGAGCATTCATAGGAGAGTGTGTGTAATTCATCTCAAATTGTTAAAATCTATAAAATTAGATTCTTGCTGATCACTGAGAGATTGCACCTTGTGGCTTGCATCTGTAGGCCTGACTCTTATATTTGTTTTTCTGAAAGACTCGGATATCCTGTATAAGACCTTCGATCCTTGCATACTCTACTCACACCTGTTTTCATAATTACAGAAGCATGTGGTCGACTTCTACATTTCTGACTTTCAGTCTGGATTGAGAGCATTGGTAAAGACTGGTTACGGGGCTAGGGTGACCCCTTATGTTGATGACTCAGTTGTCATAGATATTAATTCATCAAACAAAGACATGTCACCAGAGTTTATCAGATGGTTAAGGGAGAGAAATCTTTCCAGTGATGATCGCGTAATGCGGCTTACAGAAGGGTTAGAAACAATTGACCTGATAAATTTATTTTGGCCTAATCTTTTTATAAATGCTCTGCCAACTTCATCTTGCTTCATTTGCCTGCATTGTTCTTTTTCTTTTCCGATAACTGTCTTGTGTGCTTGAATAATGTGTTATTCTTCTTCATTTTGATTAATTTATCAATTCAAGTCCCATCCTTTGAACTTGTAGATTAGTGCTTTCAGTTGATTCATTAGGATGGATTGATGGCTGCTTATATTATGTCTACATGAGAAAAGCTACACAGTTTGCAGTAAATCTAATTTGTGTGGATCAAATTGACTGAAAAACTGACTGAGTTTTTCTTCAATAGGTTCATTAAAGAAGGAAGTACTGTTAGTGTTATGGGTGTTGTTCAAAGGAACGAGAATGTGCTTATGATTGTTCCTCCACCCGAGCCATTGACAACAGGATGCAATTGGACTCAGTGTATATTCCCGGCAAGCCTTGATGGTATAGTTTTAAGATGCGAGGATACATCGAAAACTGATGTGATTCCTGTGTAGCAGCAACTGTTCTGACAAGACTTGCCTTGCACGTCCCTGCAAATAACTCTGGTTGAAATTTTCAGTATTTGTAGCAGCCTGAACTGCAAAATCATCTTAGTCTGTTGTGATATAATCTCAGCTAATTTGGTGGCATAGCTCAATATAAACTTTTTTTTTTTCGGGGTTCCACTAAGCTTATGTATAGATGTATGAGAAGTATTCATTTGAGTATTAATTTGGTTAGTTATTGGCTTGGGATTTTGTGTCGCTGAAGTGGAGGCATGTTGTGTTTAGTTTGAGTAGATCAACCTTTTGGATTGTAAGACAAGGAATTGAGTTAATCCATTATGTGATTAAAGTTTTCATCATCTTTAGAAGTTGCTTGCACTTTTCCGGGATTGTATTTTATATTGATTGAGCAAGTTATTGGCCTCTGCTGCAGTGAAGAAATGATCAAACATTGTTTTCTCATTTCCATTGATTCACATAAATGAGAGAACGATGCAAGTGTAAAACGTGTCATAAGAATTCTTTTAGATAAATTTGATCCCATTGGAACATTTTAGAGCACAATACCCGATGCTTTGGTGGGGTTGTACATAAATTGTCTTATCTTGGAATTTTTCCATTATATGGATTTGCAGCATTTCTGTCCCTGCCATGTCATCCATGTATTTGTAAATTGCTCTTGCATTCACATGACTACTCTTACCTTTCATTTGTAGGTTAGTTTGTGACTGATGGTATGTGGAAGAATATGATTTTTCTCGTAAATTTTCTATTTGACGTCCTTTCTGCAAGGACCAGTTCGTTCTTGATCGGTCTGACTGGTTCTCGCTTTCCCTTGCAAGCTTCTCTGTTTATCAACAGTTTACTTGCTTCCAAATTGTCAGCAAAAAAAAAAAAAAAAAAAAAAAAAAAAAAAAAAAAAAAAGAAACTCACATGGAAGGCAAACATCATTATTTAATCTAAAATTTACCCGAATATTACAGGCAAAAGTACATAATAAGCTTTACATCAAAGCTTCTGAATTATTAAGATATATTAATGAACTCAAAACACAAGTGAGACTTTAGTTGTGACATGCCACAGAAGGAGTCCACTTTCAGCTGCTCATTTGGCATTGCTGTTTCCCAAAAGGGAAATGGAAAGCATGAGAAAGAGATTACAGTCAAGAGCAATCCAGATTCCTTATCTTTCAAGGGAGAAAAGGGTTTACAATAGAGAAGAAAAGAACCACTTGACATGTTCTCTCATCAGCAACGTTATATTATTGAAAGTTTGGCACTCGGCCTCTATTAATTAGTTTCTGAAGAGCTAATTTTGCTTCCTCTAGTGTTTCAACAGCATGCCCTTCCTCAAATGATATCCTCTGTACATTGAACTGGAAAAACAAAATAGTAGAATAGAGTAAGAGGAGAATGCAAAAGATTTTTCATTACTAGCCTTAAGATACATATTACCTGTGCACCTTGGCGAACCCGGATATCAATTCCCTTGCTATCTATTGATATGAGAGCAGCATCATCCACTTCACTTTCCGTGGACAGTAGCTCTTTTAAAGGCTTAGAAAACAAGAGATTGAGCTCCTGTGAACAACAACAGTGAGATTACCTGGCTCAAATACAATTGGCACAATGAAGAAAAATTGTTCAACAAAAGTTTCCCTTGCGCTACTTCTTTTTCATAAATATAATTGTAGATCTGATGGAAATGAATCTAATGAGATAACAGTCATCTGCTTCAGTTTGTAAAAGGAGAATAGTAATCAAATATCAACCTTTAAATACTGCTCGCCCCCATCAACAGCAATTTTATCAGGCTGTAGTGACTCGTACTCCTTGACATCAACCCAAGCAACTGTGCCAAAGCCCCCAATAAAGTATATGTCGCTGCATAGAATGAATCAAGAAGTTCAGGTTGAGATATGGATTACATAATGTAATGTATTGTGCTAAAAAAACGTAACTGATCCAAGAAAAGGCTCTCAGCTGATATGAAAAGGAAAGACCATATAAAGGAAAAAGTGAGAATGATCTTCATTTCTTCTAAATCCCCTAGATGACTGGTCACTAAAGACCATAAAAAAATTATGAGAGGAGAAATTCATGTGGCCCTTTCATTGTTTTGATGAAAAGGATCCCAATGAATCCAATATATTATGGATAGAGAACAGATGCTAAGATAGGTCTATGATGATGTGATTCCATACCTCCTGATACCTTAAATCTTAATAACTGGTGCAAGGAAAGGAAATTCAATTTCAAGAATTTGAAAGGTATACAGCCCCATTTTTATGTTTTCCCCGTAATAACCGAATGAGGCCCTATTACTTGTAAAGTAGCTACATAAGCCAGCTCCTCAGCAGCATCACAGAGTGCATTTAGTTGTCTTACAAGAGACTGGATGTTCCTCGGTCATGATTAATCTATCACCATTTGCTTGGAAGTGTTACATAAGCTACAACAAAATCAATGGACGTATAGACTATTGCTTCAATTTTACCTGTCCATTTTTTCACCAGGATACTATTATTACTTTTTTTTATTGGTAAGTAATATGAGCAACAACATAAACCTATACTGTGGTGAAGATGTAAAAGATCCTTAATGCATCTCCTTGGTGTAAACTGAGGAATTTTAGGATTCCATAAATCGCAAAAAAATCAAATAGTATTGGAAGCTACAACATATCATAAAAGTCTATAACACTAGGAAATCAGAGCACCTGTCCAACAACAGAAATAGCTTTCTACAACACATAAGACTCCAAATTAACAACAGCACTCCACATGATTCAAGTTTAAAGAAAAAGGGAAAAAAGGAAGAGTAAGTTGTCTCTGCAGTTTAGGCATGTTAAATCCTAAATGATATGTTCAGGATAATATTTGAAATGAAAACAAGAATCCCAATTGAAAAGGTAACTCTACAGCATTTCTAAGAATGTGATTTGGGGAATAGCTTAAGTTTGTATAAATAACCAAGACTGCCAATGAATCAATAAAGTCCTGCAAATGCAAATTCACAGGCTTCAACCAGTCTAAAGCTTTAAAAATAGGCCACAAACCTTTGACTGAGAGCAAGGAAACTCAAGATAACATGGCTAGTGGCCTACTTCCACATTTTCACAAGACCATGATGAAACCACAATAGCCAAAGACAAACCTGATGTTCTGCATTCTGAAGTAGTAAAAATTTCCCCACTGTTGAGATTGCCCCTGTTGATGTTTACTTATATACTGCTTATGAGCCCATTCCTGGCAATCAACAATATTGTATAGATATAACAACAAAGCATAAGTAGAACAATGAATAAATATATAGAACACGCACATAAAGCAGCCACGTGCACTGTAAGGAAAACATGCAAATGATACAGGTCTTGACCTAATTAAGCAGTGGAGATGACAAAGATGTACATTAAGCCCAAGCCTTTGAAAATCATCTAGCAAACAAGAACAAATTCATAGCTCCTACCCAATGGTTAGACTTATGAAACACAGACTAAGGAGCAGTCTTTCAGGAAGAAGCTATAATGCGAACAAACTATTATGAGCTATGTACAGATAACAAGAAACCTTACTAAAAGGCATACCTGTTGAAGCTCTGGAAGAGGATAGACATCGCCAAAAATCACCCTAGCATTTGATAAGCCACTCCATCCAGGTATCTAGTAAATCTAACAGTCAGGATAATCCAAGAAAAAATACTAATGGCCACCACAAAATTTAGTCCACCTAAGCCAACAGACATCACTTACTTGCACAACTAGTGTGCATCTTGGATCAGCCAGTAAGTTTCGTGTGTGAATGGCCAATGGGGAAAATGAGAAGACAGGATCTGAAAAGAAGAGAAAGTAGCTACATAACTAAATGCTTTGATGAGTAAGGATTTACCACTGTTTTCAATACTAGAAAACACACTAGCCTGCCTCATGAAGCTACATTTATATTTTTGCAAGGAATTTGATAAAACAAGAAAAGCTCTGGATCCACCCAAGAAAGAACAGTGCAGGATTAATTATAGATGAAATTCACAAATATTAGCAAACTACAGTGCTATATCCAAAATACTCAAGAATGCCTCATTAACAGTGGACTTGTGTTTTATGTCTTTCATTGTGTAACAGTTTTAGTGCCAAAAAATAAATGACATAGACCATCCAACTAAGGAGAAGTCAACTACTTACGTCCCATGGAATCAGGGGCAAAGTCAACCAAGGATCCAAATGGATATCCTTCCCGCCGGTGGTGCATCCGTGACATTACGGTGCACAAATGAGCAAATCGGGCCTTGAATAAAAAGGAAAAGGAAAGAGGGAAATTCAGGATTGATCTAAGAGGGGGCAGGAGGGAGGGGAAGGGAGGCGAGGGGGTTGGGGTCGGGGTGTGGGGTGGGTGGTGAGGAAGGAAGAAGTAAGTTTAGCAGAAGAAGCCAGAGAGATATCAATAGAATGTATAATCAGTTGTAATTGTCAGCCATTACCTGCTCCATCAGATTCCTCACAGCCAAGGCTGGTCGGGGTAAACCATGAGCTGAGGTCGCACTCTGGACACCACCAGAAATCGGTGTCCGGAAAAGCCCAGCTCTTGTTCCACTTCCATATGGGACTGCAAGAGGCATCTCAATCTTCAAGGTCTGTTCCAGATTCCTTCCTCTATTATGGTCCTGATTAGAATCAACCTTCAAAAGAGAAAAGGAATTATGGCTCATTTGAACTATCCACATACTGGCAGAGGAGAAAAAAAAAAAAAAAGCCAAAGCATCCTTTTTTATTACATCAATCAACGAGAGATTCAAAGAATTCAATCATCTCCATCCACTAGGCACTAGCAAAACAACTTTTTTCAATAATCCGTAATTGTGCAATCGCAATAGAGCATGAGAATCATTTAAATCAATTAAAAGTTTGGCCACTTGCAGCTTACCCCAAATAAGCAAGCAATCTCTTGATTCTCAATGGTGTTGAATGATGATAATAGATACTTGTTAACCTTTTCCCACCATAGCATTAGACAATTGTGAAAATGACTACACAGGACTGCAATGTTTGGTTCATTCTCAATTGCCTAACGACAAGTAAAACAAAAAGGAATTATACTTTTTGATGGCTGCATATCACGATCATACACAAAAGGTCAAAAGGTGGGCTTTCTCCGGGCTTGTTCAGCCTGGCACTTCCTTCCATTATGCCGATTTGCATTGATAAAGCCATCTCTGGGGAGACAAGAACGGAGAACCTAGCTAAGGGCTTATATCTTTCGTTGGATGCAATATAATATTCATGAAGTCTTCCTAGCAAGTACCTGGGCACTAGAAATGAGGCCCAAATTAGAGAAGAGTGTCTTTTTTTTTTTCCCCCGAAAAACAAATGATCTTTCTTTAAGCCCATTATCAATAGCTGGGGCACTCATAAACCTCTCCACATTAACAAAACACTACCAACGCTATGACGCTACACAAAACCCCCAAATATCCAGAATGAAGAATTAAGAAAAGAAAAAGGTTTCCTTTTTTCCAAATTTCTTATAAAGCATTCTCATTGAGTGAACATTTGCGATATTTAATTAAGGGCATTCTAATCTCTATTCTGAAGTCGTAGAATCCATCTCCCACGAAGCAAATCGACATTTTATATAGTCACCAATGAAGCATACCTTATGAACTCCACTACTAACCAACATGGAATATATATATTTTAAAAAAGAAAAAGCAAACTTTCACCGGAACTACATATCGATATAAAAGAGAAAAGAAAGCAATAAGATATAAACCTGGAAGGAGGAGGAGGAGGAAGAGGAAGATGAGGATATAGAATCAGAATGTATAGAAGAGCCACCGTTTTCTTCATCTTTGCCCTCATCGGACACTTGTGGGGTTAATGAGCAGCATGTTGTTGTTGTTGGGATCCTGTCGTTGACAAGATACGAACTTTTGGTGATTTTCAGACACCCAACACGCTTATTATCAAAAATACCAAGTGGTTTCACCGATAAGACCGGATTCTGGAAAAACCATGCCTCGGTACTGGGTTTGTATACTGGGGCAGTTCTTGAAATTGAGATTGCTCCTTCCATTTATATATTTAATGAGAAAAGAAAAAGAAGATTCGGTTTTTGGTTGTAAGAGTTAGTGATTGTGAAGCAATAGCAGCAGCAGGAGCAGCATGGCTCGGGGCTCTTGGGAAGGCCTTTTGGGGTTAAAGGTGGGTTTTTGATTTTTGATTTATTTAGGGGGTTACATGATATCCTTTGAGGGTTTCTTTCTTCCCTGGTATACACTGGCTTCTTTCCTCTTTTGCAAAAGGGATCATTCTTAAATTTTTTTTCCTTTTCTTTTTTCTTTTTTTTTTTCTTTTTTCCCTTACGCTGCGCTTGCGTTAGCTTTTCCAAAGTAGACAACGGAAAAGAAATCGATGGAAATAAAAATGACTGAAAACGGAAATAAATAGAATATTTGTTTTATATTTAATAAGTTAAGAAATAATTAAAAGAAAAAAATATATTACTCTTATATTATTTTGAGAGATTATTTCATATTTAATTATCCTATTTTAAAAAAATTAACAAATATAATATGTATAAAATTAATTTCTAATATACAATCGATCCATCACATGTTGTATGTACAATATAACTTTTTACTTATATCGCACATTCATTATACGATACGTATATAATTATATGGGTATTGCACAACCGAAGATACATGCACAGCTATGTATCCTCAATAGCCTTGTTAAGAATGAATGTAGGGGTGTGGGATTGAAGGTGGTTAAGTGGCACTCGTGCTTTCAAGTTTTGATGATGGCGTTAGGAGAAGAACAGTGGTTAAAGAGATAGGTGTTGAGAACAACGATGGAAGAGATTGGTGTAGAGGAAAATAGAGACGAGAAGAGGACTTGTATGACTTTTCAGAGATTGCCGGAATTGAGGTGGTCAATGATTACTGAGGTTAAGATTGTGGGAGAGGAGGATGTTGATGAGGAAGATGATGAGGGTTTGGCATTTTCGGATTTTAGTATGAATGGCTTGATAAATTAAACGTGAAATGGAAGAGAGCATGTGTCACTTAGTCAAGATGCGATACACAGGTGTATCTCTTATTAATTATGCGATACGGGTATTTTTACAGTTTGAGTCGGTACTGTTGCTATATCTTATCTTCAACACGCGAAACTTGTAGAAAATTTTGTATCTTTTTTTCAACACGAGATATAGAGATAACAACATGGTAATATTTTTATACAAATTTTTTTTTCTAATTTTTTGCAAGAACAGTATACATGTCTTTAAAGCGTTATTTTTATGAAATATTAGTTAAAGAACACAAATGAAGGCATTTTCATCAATTTCCCTTTTATTTCTCTTGCTTTCATTCCATTCCTTGATGGAAATAAATACAACCCATTTTTTCTTCCATTTCTCTTCAAATCATTTCAATTCTAACTCAATAAACTTACCCAAACACACACGTTTCATCTCATTACTCCCATCTTCCTTCCTTACTTTTCCTTTCATTTTCGGTGTTCTAAGCACAATGTTAATCTTTCCTTTTTTTTTACCTCGCTTATATCCACGGTTTGAGCTGCACACATATCCACATTTTGAATGTATACTTACAGTGTATAAATTTTCCTTTTCCAAATATGCATAATATGTTATTGAAATTAAATATATATAATAAATATGCAATAAGATAAATGAACTAGTTAAATTACACACATACACACTAATAAGGGTCGAATGTATAGTAAGAAGGCAAAATAAAATTCTCACTTGAAGTTGCCTTTTTTTTTAATACCACAAATAGTACCTTAATTTTGACAAAATGCGCAACTAGATACTTGAATTTTGGAATCAATCAATTTAGTTACTGAAAGGATTTTCATACCCATCAAATTGGTTAACACCGCCATCCTATATGGTATTTTTCAACTAATATGATAGATTTCAGTTTAGTTACCTAATTTTACACACCATTCACAACATTTGCATCATTTTTTTTTTAATCATCTAATTCATCCCATTTATGAAAATAATGATAATGTCACTAGAGAAATAAAGGAAAGCCAATTGTTTATATTTTTAATATTTTAAATTTAGTATTTCATATTTAAATTTTGACAAATTAGTACTTATATTTTCAAAGTATATGCAATTCAATATATTTGTTAAATAATATTCAATAAACATTTAATTTGATGATAAGGTAATAGCAATCAGTTAGATAAAATTTGCCAAAATTTAAATATGCGATGTTAGATTACTATAAAAATTATTAATAACTGGAAGATAGGAACTTAGTCTGCCATTATTTTATTATCAAAATAAACATCTGTTAAATATTATATAACATAAACACTAAATCATAAATATTTTGAATTTACAAGCACTAATTTGCCTAAATTCAAGGAAGAGACACTAAATTATTAAATATATATATATATATATACGGACACTTGACCTATCGTTATCTCTATCACTGGGCTAGAAGGCTATTAGCCTAAGTTGCAAGGCCATTGCCCCTAGGTGAAATTGTAACCCCTTCTAAAAGTTCACAAATTTGACTCTTAAAAGCATTTCATGGATCCTAAAATCGCAACTTTACTCTTGTTATTTATGCATACAGAACAACAATATAACCATTAAGTTTTTTCTCGATATTATTATTTACTAAGATAAATTTTCAAAGTGAGTCAGATAAGGTATTAATAATTAATCATAAACTAAAATTTAAGAAACTTAATTGAAAACTAATATAAACATTAATACCTTAAATGAACTTTAAAAAATATTGATACCTTGTATGATCCATTTTATATCTTAAATGAACTTACCATTGTGTAATTTACCCTTATTTATTACGATTGTTATATCTCGATTGGCCTTGCAAATCCAAGCTAACTATAAAGACCTCTCATCAAAAGATAAGATAAACCATCATAACAAATGGTATTGATAAACTCATATTTTACTCATTTTCCATTAATCAAATTGTGTTTAATTATTACGAATTTTGTAGAAATCATGAGGAAATGGTACTTATATGTGTTTATTATGATAAATTAGGTCATGAAAGACTTATACAAGCAATTAAGAGAAGATAAAAACAGAGAAAACATCAAACAAAACAAAATCAGTAATGCCAGTCTTCATCTACAATCTTTTTATCAGTGTTTGACTTTAAACGTACACCGGCAATTCCAAAGCCTACACCGCTGGTGCTGAGCCGGTGCTCGTTGTCCATAGAATGCAAAACTTAGACACCGGACACCACGCTACCAGCATGCTAGAAATTTGTCATCAGCCTTTGATTTTGAAAGAACGATGCTAAAATCCAATTCAATGCCATTGGCATACATGCCAGCATATTTCAACACCGCTAGCTTTTAGGTGGTGTAAGGTGGTGTAAAACATTATGGGCATTTCTGATTTCAATGAATGCTGGCTCCCGGAGATCCTATACCGCCGGCCTTGGGCTGACATAAAGTCAAATAATGCTCTGGGAAATCAAAATTTTTGTTCCAACGTTGGTTGATCCAAAATTTACACCACTGGTGTACATTGTGTAACAGCTAGTGTATGTGTCTGTCCTTTGAAATTCCAGTTGTAATTTTATAAGTATCGATAGTCTGATTTAAAAGAGATTAGAGAGAAGTATAACAAAAACCCTAGGAGAGATCTATCAATATGTGTGTGTGTGTGTTTCAAATCTAGGGCACTAAAAACCCTAATGTTCTAGCAACATTGAGGGTGATTAAGGGTTTTGATACAATTCAAGCAATGCCCAATTTACTGGGTTAATGGATTTTAAGACTTTTATTGATGAAAAAAAATCCTTTGAAGGTGTTTTCTATACTTGTTTTGTTATGTTTATTGCTTGATTGCATGTTTGAGATGCTATGTTTAATTGATTTATGAATATGCATTGATGGATTTGACGAATTGGATCAATTGACTTATTTTGATGTTAATTTTGATTATTTGGGAATTTAACTATTGTGCTTTTAGTCTATTTGATTTGTGATTGGCTAAGACTGATTAGATAGATAAGATTAAAGATACCTAGGAGGGATTGGATAATCTGTACAAGCATCTCTTGGATTTTTGAAAGAGATTTGTCATAGGGATATGCAGGTTTTTGATGAAATTCATGAGTTCACGTGCTTTATGTGGTTAAGATTACAATTTTGGGTCACTTGGCAGTGCTTGGTTTGTAATATTAACTAGAATAGTATTTTCAGTGTGAGTGAATTGCTATTTACTTGATAATTATAGGTATATTGCCTTGGCGGGATGATTTTTGCTATAATCGGAATTTCACTACTCCAACAGGTGGGCGAATTCCTAAGAGTTTGGTTGAATCCCAAGTAATTAGTTTCAATGTCAACTTGAGGCATCAATTCAATTCAAATGATAATATAAGTGCATCATTCTTGATTATTTTTGCATCTACTAAACCTCGAACCATCATTTGTGTTGCTAGAGCATACGGTTTGAAGTGTTCATAATTGACCATTAGTTAGTTCTTAGTTAAATTATAATCCGATCGCTTAGTCTAAAATCTAATATGTGATAGCTTAGCTTAGGGAAAAGTTCAAATACCTAATACTTAGTCATTTGTTCCTTGTGGATCGACCTGGTTTCACTAGTAATTTTACTACATATGCACTCGGTTTCTACTGGCCGATTATATTGCGCTTATACATAAAGTTTAAAATCAATGTAGCGTAATTTGGTGCAGTCAGGTATTATACAAGAGACCATTTTTGACTACTTCCCTCTGATAGAACGTACTTGTTGATGTCCTACGGAGGATAGAATTTGACATACTAGCTCTCTCTTGCATGTATTTATGGACATACATAAAAAAAAAGGAGGAGACTCTCAACATTCTTTGAGGAATTAATTTCTTGTTTATGATGCTAATTGAAATTAATTCCTTAAATAAGGTCAAAATGAAAATAATTACTAATTTATCACATCAAAATCGCGTTTTCATCACATGATATACGAGTGAACAATAAATGCACATATATCGCGTCTTTAAAACGTGATATATACGTGCATATCGTGACTATAAAACGCGATATATATGTTTGTCGTACGAAGGATATCGCGATTAATAATCGCGATATTACGACCGTAGTTAAACATTAAATCGCTATTTCTTCATGCGCTTTTTCTATAAAATTGCATATCCTATTTCTTAAACGCGATTTTGCAACTGGAAATTGGTAATTAATTTCATCCAAATGATATATTAATAATTATTTTGTATAAGAACTTTAGACATGTATTGGACTCCTCTTTAAGACTCCCATCAATCTTCCAATCTTATGTCTTTCTTTATCAACTAAACTTTGGTTTGCATATTCAAGATAACTCTATCCTTTTATACCATCCTTCTCTTCATTACAATCAGTTAATCCACTATTTGAAATGCATGCATCAAGCACTCACATCTCTACTGCTTGTGTAGGCCAAACTCCATTTACAATATTGGAAGATCTATTAGACCAAGCCCAAAAAATAACCAACTAGAATAATATATCATCAATTACCTCACCTCTTTCTTTTTGCTTCTTTTTTTCCCATAATTTTTTAAAAGGTAAATTACGCTAGAAAGTACCAATGTCTTAGGGTAAATTCGTTTAACATATCAATATTTCAATGGTTAAAATGATGAATCAACATTTTAAAAAGTAAATCAAATGAGATATTAACGTTTTGTAAAACATTTCAATTAAGTTTTCTTAGTTTTGGTTAACGGTCAAATATTACTATCTTATTTGACTCACTTTGCAAAACATTGATACATTTTTTTAACTAATTAAAAGTTAAAACGTTAGCTTAAATGAATTAATCTCCAAACCTTAATCCCTTATTTTAACAATTTAAAACATTTATACCTTAAATGAATTTATCTCAAAACATTAATCTTCCTATATGTTTTGCCTTTTTTTTTTTTTTTCCTTAATTCTCTACCTGCATGCATATCTTGAAAATAAAATATATCTATACTTTATTAATGTAGTTTCCAATCTATACTGGTCTAAGGTGGATTTATGCATATTCTGCACAGTAAAATTATCTGTTCCATGAAATTTATGTTGTCCAATAACGTAAGGTCCACAAAATTGCATCTAATAAAAAAGTCATTACAACTTTACCAAAAAGCGTAAAGAAATCTAAAGTCGAGATAATAATATATTGTCATCGAGATAAATTCCGTCTAAACTCTTGATAATAATATAACATACATAATTTTTCAAGAAAACGAGGATTAAATAAGCAAAATCTATTGATAAAATATTGAAATTTGGCTCAATATTTTGAATTCAATCTACTTAAATAGTTAATTAAGTTGGATTCAAGTAATGTTTAATCAACCATCTTATGAACCTAATTAGGTTCAAAATGACCTTATTTGTTAATTATATTCAAATCGAATATACAAACTTATATTATCTCAAGGAAAAAAAAAACACTCACATCATTTTAACTAAAGGAAGAATATTTTATTAGGGAAAAAAATTCCAAATTAGCTTAACATAGTTGAAGGGTTGCACTCATTAACGGAATCTAAATTTTGACAAAATATGCAACTAGATATATGAATTTTGAAATTAATTGATTTAATACTTCAACTTTGAAATTGATCAATTTAATACATTTTCTATACACATCAACAATACATTTGTCAAAATTTGTTTAGGTACCACATCAATCAATTTTAAAGTTTTTTAGGTAATAAATTGATCAATTTCAAAGTTTAGTTATTTAGTTATATATTTTGCTAAAATTTTTTAGGTCTCGTCCATGACATTATTTTTTATGGTTGAACTCAAGTTTTTGAAACAATAGGTAAGTGTATAATCCTATTATTTCTCTTTGATTGTGAATGTTGTAGATAAGTATTAAAAGCATAAGTTACCACATGAGTATAATTCTTAGGAGCCTATTGAATTTGAGAGGATTGAGTATAAGTACAATGCCTCTATACTTGTCTTCACTAAAAATCATGTATTCTAAGGTACACAAGGGTTGCATCCAAATATAAGAGGTGAAAACAAAAAATAAAGTTAGTTTATAAACTATTTAAAGTCGATTTGATTTTTTTTTTAAATTTGATTTGAGAGTAATAGAGTCAAGCTTGAAAAATTTTAATAGTTTATCAATTCAAATTTAAACTTCATAATCTTTAGTTCAATTAGTTTGCGAGTCTAACAAGTTTAAGTTAAATAAAGATATTAATTGAATTCAAATCAAATTTACATATTAATATTATTTTGATTAGAATTGAAAGTGTTTTTCTAATAAATTGAGGCTAATCAAATTTAATTAAGTTAAATCCAAACTACTTTAAGTTTAATATTTTAAAGTCGCTCCAGCTAGGATCGAGTTTGAGGTTAAAAGATTTGAATCGAATCCAAAGTTTGCAATAGATTGTCCCGACTTCACCCATTTTCTATTAATGAAATTCCTATCATCATATGATTCTTTTTTTTTTTTTTTTTGTCGGCCCAATATCATCATATGATTCACAGTTCGTTAGCATTAATTCTTTTGATCCTAGCTGTAGTTGTTTGGATTTAGAGCAATCAAGAGCTGCGAAGTAATCTTATTTGTGTTACTATACAACAAAAGTTTAGATTTCATCATCAGAATTTTAAATCATTTGAAAAACTAAAAGTGATTATGTTATAGGAAGCTTCACCGGTTTAATCATTACAATCGCTTAACTAACTATATAATTATTTTAATAATTATAATAATATTTATTATTTTAATAATTCAATTAAGATTTGATATAATATGAATCATTAAATAATGACGAATAGACCATATCAAAATTAACAATGGATCTTTACTGATTAAAGATTAAAGTAGGTTTAGTTATCGGATGATCGGCTAAAATTCATCAGTCGTTCCATTAGCATCCTTAAAAGTATATCTCTCTCTCTCTTTTTTTTTGCCTTTGTATTTATTGGCAACCTGAATAACTGAGGGATTCGACCATTGATAAAATACTTTCAATTCATTATTTGGAGTGAAATGATATAATTAGTAATAAGCAAATAGTTACTCGATAGAGAATATTTATATCAAAAGGGATTAATAAATGGTAAAACACCAATTATAATATTATTTAAAATCATCTTTAAGATTCCTCGAAAATTAAAAAAATAAAATGGGAAGACACCGTCTTATAATATTAAAAAAATAAAAATTTAAAATAAGTACTACCCAATAAATATTTTCTCCTGTCCTAGCTAAGTCTGTACATCCATGATCCATTGCTTCAAAATCATAAAATAAAATAAAAAATAAAAAGAAGACAACCCACACAAGGAAGAACGAATCACCTAAGCTAACTCTCGCCCCAGCCTTCCTGGAGGTCGTGGTGACCACCCTTTTGCTTGGAGGAGCTCCCGGTGCCGGTGGCTGTGGCTGCAGTGGCGGCTCTGTAAAGTCTCGCCACCCTACCCTCAGCAGTCATCAGGATCACCCTCGCCGGCACACCACATATCTCTTGAAATCTTCCCAGCAGTGACATCGACATTGACACCGACAGTGACATCCTCCTAATATTCATCCTCAAAGCCACCCAAAACGCCGCCGCCAAAACAACCCTCTTCGGCACAGACCCCATACACATCCTTACCGTTCTCACAGCCGCCGCCACAACCGCCGCTTCATGATGATGAAGATGATGACTGATGACGATCTCTCTCTCATCCCCTAATAATAATAATAATCTCCTCCACCAACTTCTCAACACCCTCTCCACCATCTTCCTATCCAATTCTCTCATCTTGGAGCCACCACCTTCTCCCAATGAAACCTCCGTTACACCGCTCGAAGAAACCCCCGCAGCCGCTACCGCCGCCGCCGTTGATTTATCCACACCCTTTTGTCTCCTGGTCTTGTTGCAACCACCACCACGGCTGTTTGTGATCGATTGTGTCGTTGAAACGCAACCGGAAGAGGAAGATATCGAAGAGAGACAATCCATAGCACAAGAGTGGCGGCAGGTTGTTCCAGGAGAGTATAGGGATCCGCAGTGTGGACAAAGCGGCTGACGTACATGCCGTGCGACGATGAAGTTGGCACCATGAACACTAGAGTCGCAGATATCGCATAAGAACGCAGAGTCTGCTGCACAGTAAAGGGTGGCTTCTCTTGTGCATAGCTCACAGTGAGCCTGAGGAACTATACTATCATTGATCTTCATGGTTAAAAATAATACAAGAAGGAACAATTCAAAAGATTTTAGAGGGGAAAAAACACTATTTATTAACCTAGGAAAATAAGAAGGCGGTTAATATTTAAAACAGAACAAAGGAGTTCGTTGCTAGTGTACGGTATTCAGTTGCTGAATTTGTCAAACTATAAGGTACTTTGGCTAAGTTTCAGGAAACGAAACGGGGTGAAAATGTGGAGAGGAGGAGGAGGAGGAGGAGGAGGATCAGATATGGAAAGAGAGAAGAAAGTGGCCTGCCTGCGCTACCGATGATATAAATACACACACATTCACGTGGCAGATATATTAATATTTAGTCTAGTCTAGTCCTAAGTAAGCGGTTTGGCCGGTTAGCGTTTAGATGGAGAGAAATACGTGGAAGGAGTTAAAGAGAGATTAAGCCACGGATCACCATAAAATGAAAACATTCTTTCTCATCGGATTTAAAGAAAGAATGAGGCGGTGGCGGTGGGTTAATGTGGTGAGGTGTCCAAGTGTGGTGTGGCATCCTTGAAATTGGGTTAATGTGAGGCTACCATACGTAACCACAAAAAAAAGTATCAAACACGGCCAAGCTTTCGTTTTTATTTTGAATGGATACTAATAAAAAAATTAAATGTAGTTATAAATTGACTAAATCAAATTATTTTACATGAGAATGGAAATAAATTGATTATTATGGTTCAATTATTATGATGTATCTAGGAATATTTAGATTTTATCCTCTAGTTTTCTGAATGTCTTTTTTTTTTTTCTTTTTCAAAATGATCAATCCTCTTTTCTCATCTAATTATTTATTAGTTTATGTAATTGATAATGCATCAAATAGAAATAAAACAAATTAAAATTTACATCTCATATTAAGATAGCATATTTTAATTTTATTGAATCCAGTATATCATTATAGTTCATGATAATTCAAAAAAATAAGACAATTAGATGATTATAGTTTTATTGTTGATAAAAGCTCTAACCGCTATAAGTTTTATATATTTATTTAGGTAAATAGTCAATTTCAAATATTATTATTTGTATTTGCATTAGTGATGAAAAATATATAATTAAAGCTTTTAATTGAATATATTTTAAATTTAAGAATAGAAAAAAGGTTTAAATCGCAAATTGAACCACACTGAACTTTTTTTTCCAACAAAATTACTAATCAATCAATAAAGTTAGATTTGAATTAAAAGAAAAATTGAACCTTTATATATAATTCGATTTTGTTTGAAAGATGAATTCCATCAAACCGCGCTATGCTTATTTCTAGTGTAGTGTGCATATGGACATAATATCCAGAGAGAAATTAGGTGGTTGTTTATTCATTTAGATAAGTTTTTTTTTAAAAATTTTTTTCTATCGGTTTGATATTTAAATTCATATATTTATATATACATAAAAAATGGATGAAAGAAAAACTAAGACTTAATTATTATATAGATTATGCAAATAAAATATATTTACAATTCGGACAATTCAAAAAAATAAAGTTTTTTTTTTCTTCTTATCTTGTCGTCATGGCATTTGAATTTATTAGATTATAAGAGAAATGCAATTATATTAAATAATTATATTATATTATATATTTTATTTTCAAATTTAAAAATGATAAGGGTGAAAAATAATAAGTTTACAAGAAATTTGAACGGCCAAGAGGCAATCGAAATGATTTTGTCATAATATTTTAATTCATTTAATAAGCTATCTTGTTATGTCCCGTTTAGTTTAGTACGTAAAAATGATTTGGAATTGAATTGATTTCATGGGAATAGAATGGGCTTGGGAATGACATATCCATTTCTATGTTGGGAAGATTACATGAAATAGAATGGCTAAAAAGTGTAATTATTAGGAATATCTTTAGTAGTAAGTGCAAAATATAAATACATGATAGGATAAAAAAGTAATTACACTACAAATAATTAATAAGGGTGGAATGAAATCGCGATTCTGGCTTCTAAAAACGCTTCCAAATACCAGGAAAGGAATGGAAGTCGGAATCATGATTCTATTGCGGTCCATTCTTGCGTTCCAAACGTGTCATTAGAGAAGAGAAAAGCTTTTACGTTAGATAGCCACATACTATATATTTCTTAATGGGTCTGTTTGGATGGTTTTTTCTAATAGATACAGATACTTTTTTCAAACACATTGTTTATCAAGAAATATATACATATAAAAATAGTTGGTAGTTTTCATAAAAAAAATCAAATAGATAAAAAAAATAGATGTAACTCAGACGTATTTATATATATAACTTTTTAATATAGATAAAAATAGATATGAGAAACAGATAATCTAAGTAGATCTAAATTTTAAAACATAATAAGAATTTTTATGAAATTTAAAAAAGTCAAGAAAAGCATCTTATAATTACCATATATCCCGTACAAAAACATGCTCTGGTTGCTTCATTTACCTTTTTTTTTTTTTTTTTTTTTATCGTATCTTTACACTTTGATTGGTTATCTTCGAGTTAAAAGAAAAGGATAGTAATTATCTTAGACTTTTCAAATGTGCCACTTCCTGTTTTAACTTTTATATTTACACTTCCATTCTAAGTTCATGGATCTATTGTAATATGCAACTTATTGAATTGTGTTTCTTATTTATATTTAAATTGGTGTGGATAATGAAGTTATAATATAATTATGACTCATTTCAATCAAATATTTCACACGCATACAAGTAAAACGTAGACAATGCTTACAAAATTTAATGGCTAAAGTCTAGAATTGTACGGGTTAATAATAGGTTTGGATACATTGTTGGGAAGCTGATAAGAGTAAGATTGTAATAACGACAAATCGATGGGTTAAAAAAAAAAAAAAAAGATTCGTGACAAACCATGTTTCTCAATAAGTATTAACATGTTTTTATCAATATAAAATAATAAAAATTATAATTTTTTTATTATCGACTTACTAAAGTAAAAATTATCTAAATATGAATTATATAAAAATAAACACTAAAATACCATGCTAACATATGATTTATGTGTATGTAATATGCCCATATATTACATATTATTTATACAATTCATACACTTTTATATAATTAGCATGTTATACATGCGACTTTTTTTATAAAATATTATTAAATCGCATCTTGTTCATGTAGATTATTTATTAAAAATAAAATCACTAATTGTAGATATAATTTTGTATTAGTAATTATATAATTAAAATAATACCATTTATATTTTGATAATTTTATTTCCAGGAGATCATCCTATTTATGTGTCATAATCATTAGACTCCATAGGTAATTAATCATTTTATACACCACGTCACCTTTATTTATTTATTTATTTATTTTTTATATAGACGGGACGTAATAAATATCTTTTTTTAGATTGGTATGGACGTGTGGTAATGGTAGAACTTTAAAAAATAAAAAATCTAGGATTTATACTTACCAAACGTTGGGTACCAAGTAAGTCCCACTCAACCACAATTCGAATCTCCTTTTGTTTTTCCATTTCTGTCGTTGGTTTTAAGTTACAAGAGACCATCATACGACTAGCACGTGTCTTACTTGATTCCCATGTAAACCCCTTTCAAACTTAAAATCGTGTCTACAATTCTGACACATCCTTTGGTTGTGGAATTCTAATTGATCGGAAAATTGAATTCCATTTACGTTGTGCCCACTGGAATATTGCTAAGTGTTAGTGGGGAGGCTATTAATTATAATCCATGATTTGATTTATATATTATCGTTTTGAGTACGATAGCGCGTCTTCAACTTTTGACTTCAAATCAAACGTATGACGTTGGTCCATTAACACAAATGTCATGCTCTAATCCTTAGATATTTTAATCATGATCAACCGTCATGGCGCCATTGATGTCTTTTCAAAGAGAAAACCAAAACAGTATGCGAGCTTTGGATTGATGAACTTGGAGGAGCAGCAGGTTGGCAAGTTAATCCCACCTGACCGCTCTTGAACTTTCTCTGGGTTTTGACTTTTAAGATGCTGACGAAGGGGATTTACGTATATATATTATATTAATAGCAAGAGCAGTTGCATGTGTGATGAAGTATTGACACGCCTCTTTTTTTTTTTTTTGAAAAACTATTTTTATATCGTAAAACTATCGCTAGTATATTAGATGCGTGTGTGGTATTAAAAATTGGTGAGTATTAGATCGAATCCACGTGGAACTAATTGACTAAATACTAAATTGTAATGATTTTACTCTAAGCTAAGCAACTGAAATGAATTTGATATTTCTAAATTAAGTAAGCTACTTCTAAAAATTACCATTACAAGCCATAATTAGTCCAACACTAAACTGATGCTAAAATCACTAGGTGAAACTCCTTTAGTAAATAGGTGTGGGATTATATAATGGTTTTAGTTAGAATTTCCATTCGTTGCTTTGTAATTATAACTAGGTTTATTCATTTGGATTTTGATTAAACTCACGATAATTTGTTTCACTTTCGAGTTGCAAGATTTTAACTATAACATGGATATCCCTTTCGAGTAACTTATTTATGATAATCAATTAAATAACACACTCCTCTCACAAGCCATATTATTCAAATTGAATTTATGGTTCAAGCACGTGCCCATGTCAATAAACCATAATTCCAACCTCATTAAGAACGTGAGTTCTGCAACTTGAGCTAAAATCGCACGTGTTCGTGTCGGTTTAGAAGTTTCATTTTCTATTTCAATCAAGATCTTGAATCCTCTCGAGTATCTTGAATTCTAATTTACAAAAATTCATAGATAAATTTTTGGCCTTCTAAAAACTAGAATAGAAATAATCAAAATTTCAAATCGATAAGAACTGTTATAAAATACTAATCAACTAGTCAAGAAATCCATAAACACATTTCATAATCCCACTAAATAAATTTAGCTCATATTGAATAATGGAATTTCATTCATAAAAAAAAAAAAAAATAGAGTACAATCCATAACGAAAGATACGAAGAGAATACACCTAACGTGTTAGGAATGTCTTTCTAATGATTCGAGATCCAACTCCATAGTGAAAGTGCATAATGAATAGTGCCTGACGATGGGGTGAAGTAAGGCCGAGGTTGATGGGGTGAGGTCAAGATCGGGTGGTGAGGTGGATGAAGTGAAAATGTGGAGAATGATGGAGTAGTGGATAATGGAATCTCTAGACCTAAGAGGGTTAGACTAAGACCAAGACTTAGTCTCTCCAAGATGATGGACAAGGTAAAAATGAAGATGAAAAGGGTATATATATAGGGTTTGTAAATGGTGAGTTGGTAAGTGAAGGTATAGTAATGTGATGGTTGATTGAGTTTGGTAGCTGTGATGTAACAGGTATGCGGAGTGGATCCCTAAAATTTTGTAGAAAATACAAAAGAAGGATAAAAAGTCCTATATAAAGTATTTACAAGGCCAAATAACATAGCAAAATAAAAACATCAAGTTGCTTGAGTTGATCTTGGCAAGTCGGTCATGTGCAGATTGGTATAATGATCATAAAAAGCAACTTTGCTTGGATGCTTCAATACGTAGCATCCCATTATGTGTGCTTGCAAGCACCTCATTTAGTCCTGGTGACCTTAATAAATCCTATATTAATCATATCACAAGCATTTATACACTTTTGATAACCATCAGCATGAGACAAATTGATATGAGTACCCTCACCTTGATTAGTCATTGTCGGTTATAATTTCATTAAAGTCCCTTACGATTGCCCAAGGAGTACTTTATACTATTATATATTGTAGTGATTAAAATGGAGAAATTAAAATATTGTACTTGAAATCAAGGATGAATTTCTTGCTAAGATGAAAAAAGCCACTCCATGATGGTGCTACGGTTGTGCTAATAAATGACAATACTATTACAAACTCTCATAGGTTCAACACAAGTAACCTAGTTAAATCCCATCATTCTCTTTAAGTCGTGTACATCTTGATTGCTTATGCAAGTCTTAAGGAGGAAATACATGTTTCATGTATAGCTCATAAAGAGAAGCCAGCGTAGTTAGAGTTTGCATTATTAAGTTCAAGGGAGAACCCTAAAGTGTTCTAGGCTAATACATGGAATGACACATATCAAATGTCATCCATACCAAGTACATCAGCATTCACTAATGCTAGGTTAAGGATACAAAAAAATTGAATCACGAAAGCTTTACAATGTCAGGCATTTGAAATATCAATATCTCCATCCCGAGGAAGCACGGGCAATAGTTTGCTGTAAGCATTAAATTGGGAGCACTTAGCAGAGCATGATGATCCCATTTAAGATTCTCAAAGATGGAAAGTTTGGGAATTTCAAAGGAACAACTATCGATAGCTGAACAATTATGATCAAAGATAACATACAACTCATATTAAAGGGTATAAAGAAAGTTGTAGTGTTAAAAAACTAATAATAAAGTCATTAGTAATCAAAACAAATAATGATGATGAAGATGATGATGATGAAGAATAACAATAAATGTGCATGTCATATATGAATTATATGAGTGTGAGTGCAAACTATCGTTTATAAACTATTTTCATTCCTAAAACCGACCCCATTTGATCCATGGAAACTTAATGAGTTTCTAGTCTTGGCTAGGGTAAACTAAAGACAAGCTATGCCTATGCAACTAGGATCTATTGATTCCCACAATTATGGTTCTCATGGATCCTGGATTTTTTTTTCCTTTTTCTTTTTTTTTTTCTTCAGTAGAAATAGAATGAGTAGAAGGGATTTGAAACCAGTACGATACGATTAGCACTTGCCATGGATCTCATATTATTATTATTTACATAATTTGCTTTGAGTTATATTTACAAGTATGTAATTAATATAAATAACAAAATATGAGAATTGGATCCTCTCAATATTTCTTCTCTAAATTCCTCCAAATTTATCAATCAGTGTTTAATATTAACTAAATTCTTAAAATATCTCATCACATTATTATTGCATTATCTTATTTTATACTTTCAACAATTAAGTACACATGAAAATATTTTAATGGGAGAATTTAAGAAAAAGTAAAGGAAGAAATCCCATATCCTCAATTGATTGGTTGGTGTTTTCTTATTCAAGTGGAATGATAGACAAATGTGTGCGTGTGTGTTTTGGAGAAAGACATACACGGGGAATACTTCTTCAAGGAAATAAAATGTTGAAAATAAATTGGGTACTAATGCAATGATAGAAATTTTTTTTTTTTTGGGCTCAATGATATAACCTTAACGTAAGATAATTAAAGAGGAAAACAACAAAGATATTGAACTCTAGAATTTGTTTTCATATCAGGTTATAGATTTCTGCACATTATGAAGTTTTACAAGTACTTTATGACTCGCTACAACTATCGTTAATGTTTCTCTACGTAGCGGCGTACATATATTATTATGAACTGAATCTTGAAAATGATAGTTATTTTATTGTTGTAATTTTTTATTTTTATATACTTCATTCTCTCTCTTTCTATTCCCCTTCTCTGCCATTTCTGTGCTGCTTTACTTTTTTTATACACTCTGCAACAAAATTTTCTATCCTTAATTTTTTTATTTTACGCACGCAACGCGAGTATTATTGGCCCCTAGTATATGTTAAGGTAAAGTAATCATTATCTCGTATTTCTTAGAATTTTTCCATCGTCTGCATGTTTGAATTTTCATATCATTAATTATATGATTTCCTTGAATGCTATGGATGTTCAAATATCTGATTAGGTTCAACTTCAAGGGGAATATAGATGGTAAGAATTAGAGACATACGAATATAATAACTACTTTATCGTAATCTTGATGTCAACACCGACTATGTAAAGTAGTTGAAAGTATAAAAAAATGTGTATAAAATATTTAAAGTTTATATATACCAGCCGTTGATGCACCTATACTGTCGGTGCTTTACAAAAACAAAATCATATTGAAATGCATAATGATTTCATTACTGATGACCGTAAAAGGAAGTAAAAACTCATATAAGAATTTCATAAGGCTTGGTTTTGAATTGAAAGCATTGATACATGCACACATAAAAGAGTGTATTATTTTATATTCTTTTCGATGAATTTAATGAGTCCTTTCAATATTAAACTTTAAGGTAATATCAATAGTTCTTCCTATTAAGAAAATCTTTTAATATAATTGTAATATTCATTGATTATGAATGTAAATCCAAACAAAGCAAAGACTAAAAACATCATTTTGTTTTAATGTATATACGAAAGGAAAAATGAAAGACATAAGTATTTTTCCAATTTTACAGCAAAAAAAAAAAAAGTTGGAAATAACCATTTTAATAACTTTACCACTTCCATCATTGCTTGCAAATGTAGAAGGAGTTGATAAATGAGGATATTAGATGATTACCGACCTATCAAATGGAAATTACTTAAATATTAATTACCAAAATACCAATGCAAAACCATATTTTTAACTGGCGATTCACGAAATTTGTATGTGAATCCCATCTTAAAGATGCATTCATTGATAAATATGAAATGATTGTTAAAGATGCTATTCATGTACAAAATAAGTTAATTGCCCTTTCAAGATATGCCATTTGAAGATGCGATTTAGCATTGTATGACTTTTGGCTGAATCACATCTTCAAAAGGTATTTCATGTGTAAATTTATGAAACGTATGTTCAATATGCGATGTTTGCATTGGTATTTATGTAATTATTTTTGTATAATTTGTATTTGTTTAATTTTTTCTACAAAGTTGGTTGACACGTGTTTCACCCATCGATAATGTCTACCATAATTCTTTCCTTTTTCTTTGTTTTTTTTTCTTTAAGAAAAGCATGCTCTTTAATTTAGATTGTACAATATTGGCAAAAATATTTATGTTGTGTTTAGTTTGACTCTTAATAGGATAAGAAAAAATGGTTTAAGAAGAGGGAAACATGAAGGATGGAGAGAGTGGAGGGCAAAATTGAATCATCTGCAATGATAATATCTTCGAAGAAGCCAAGTACTAGGCATGCTTAAAAAGATGTGGTACAATGTGCATTTTTAGGTGACAATTGGCAACAAAAGAGAGAATTAAGGAAAATGGAAATAAAAGTGAAGAAAAATCGAAGAAAAACTATTTTACCGGATCACTAAAAGAATTAATGTTCTATATATTATATTTATTTTAACGATTAGATTGCGGGATGATCCGTCAATAAGACTGTAAACATCTGCTTATTGAGATAGAAAGAGTGTGAAATTACAATAATTATCCTCAAACGTTATTTGAATATAAGGGCTATAAATAAATAAGCGGTAAATACATTGTGTGTGGAGGATTAATTGGTAGTTTTAAATCTGTATGATTTTTTTATTTTAAAAGGGTGTGGAGTCCTGGAAAAGTATTTATTTTAATTACATTTATATATATATCGTAATCAATATTATTATATCTTTCTGTAGCGCTACCGATGGCCAAGGATTGATGTTTCCATCTTCCGCCCGTCCTTTTCTAATTTCTAATTGGGTTATGTTTAATCACTTGCTCAAACTTTGGTATTAATCAAATCTTACTTGAATGCGATACAGATGTTCTAGCAAGTGGTTGAAGTGAAGTAAGATTAGGTTCAACACATTTCACGGGAAAACAGAGAACGTACTGTTCACAAATTATTTAAATTCAAATGATTTTTTTAAATTTGATTCGAGAGTAAGCAAATTGAATTCAAGCTCAAAATTAATAATATAGCGTTCGATTATGTGATTAGTCTAACCGAGCTTGGGCCTAATTAAACTTAAGTCAATCATAAATGTTAATCAAATTCAAGTCAAGTTTTGATATTAATATTATTTAATTATAACAGAATTAATTTTTAATATATCAAGTTCAAACAAATTTAATTGAGTTGAATTCGAGTTTGTACGGATGTTATTAAGATTAGTCAAGCTTGGATTTTGAAAATTTTGAGTCGAGTTCTAATTTGAATTTAATATTGTCTGGTTTGTTTACGGTTCTACTTACACTTATAATCAATTTAAATAGGAAAAAGATAATGGTGAATTTCCTCAATGACCACGGTGTTCAAAAGGCGGTGATCCATTGCTATTATTTATCATAATTGTTATCATCCTTAAGCTTTGCTTGATTAATAAGGAAAAAGGGAAAAAGAAAAAAGACGAAGGGCAGGTACCCTCCAAGCCAAATACACGGTCAGAATTAACGCTGGTTAAATCGGAATGGGTCCTAAACAAAACCTATATGTATGCTAATGTGAAAAGAAAAGGATGGAATTATAGTTTCCTTTGTTTGTCACGCTTTTGTCTAATTCATACGAAGACAGATGTACTATTTTTTTTTTTTTTGTGTGCCGATGGTGGTAGCCCAGGACTCCTGGTCGACAAACTCAAAAAATAAAATAAAATAAATAAAACAACAACATCAAGTAATAAAATAGTATTTTTTTTTAATTTTTTAAATAAAAATTTATATTTATTATATAAAAATTATAAAGAGTAAATATATCATAGAAATGCTAATGGTTTTATAGCTTACTAACATTGTTCCTAATCTCTCAAGTGAGAGATATCAGGTTCAATTCCTTTTTTTCCTTATTAACACAGACTGTTTTATAGAATAAAGTATTACTAAATGACACTAATTATATAATTTGGAGGTTTCATGTATTAATTTTTTTAAAAAAATTAATAATTCATTTTTAAGTAATATATTTACAATTTCTTTTCAAATACACTAAATACTTTAATTATCTCACGAATGAATTTTTTTCATACTCATGAAGTTTTGGAAAATATTTCAGTAAAATCATTAACAAATAAACCTTATGTGCACTATAAATATAATTATACTGGCAAGTAAATACACCTTGATAATTCTAATATTAACTTGATTAAAGCATAACCCTCGAGTCTTATCTTCTTGCGTTTGTCTCTATGAGTAAGCAAGGAAAAAATATTCAATAAGCACGGTATGCAATGTGTGCGGGTGGTGGTGGACAATCGCCAATGTATTTAAAACAAAGAGGTGAGAATTGCACATAATTTATATAAAACTGTTCACATAAAAAAAAATGAAAGGACAAATTTAATACTAAATTTTTTTGCAAAATTCTTTTTTTTTGGGCCAAATTTATGCAAAAATTTAATTTGGTATATGAACTTTGAAATTGTCGACTTGGTACCCAAGTAATTTTTTTACAACTATTTTTACTAACATCATTTCACTAACATTGTTTGTTCTATAACCTACGTGAAAGAAGCAGTCCGTCACTATTGCTTGGTGTCGGGAACATCTCTAAAACTTTAATGATATGTTATCTTTTCTACATTTATAAACAGAACAAACTTGTTAAGGATGTAATAAAAACAACAATAAAAAGTTAAAATATGTATCAAATTAGCCACTTCAAGGTCTATGTATCAAATTTGACGTTTATCCTAAAAAAATTATTGATATTAATATAGAGTGAATATCATGTTTGGCACTTAAATTTTGCCGATTTTTGTAATAGACTACTTGAAATTTAAAAATGTTAATTTACTATCTAAATTTTGCTTATTTTTGCAATTAACTACATGAATATTGCTAAATTTTGTAATTAGTTACATAAACTCTACTCATTTATACAACTAACTACCCCATCTAAGTATTATAAATGAACTTAAAAAGTTTATAACTAGTAAATTAACGTTTTTAAATTTAGTTAATTAATTATTCAAAATGGTAAAATTCAAGTATCACATATCTATTCATATGCTGCTAATCATTTAACATAACATATCATGCTTAATAAATTTTTTTTCGCAAATCTCTAACATTAGAGTAAAGCGTACGTCAATCTACCAATGTTGGAAAGTGGAATATGGAAGGCATAAGATTTTTCATCTACATAATCCTAGCAAGCATGAGGATATATAGTTACATATATACATGGGTTAATAATGAAAATGGTATATGAACTTTTACAAGAAGAACAATTAAGTACTTGAAGTTTGGTTTTAAACAATTTGATATTTGAATAAAGTTTTTATTGATATTTTTCATACCTAAAATTTGGTTTTGAATGATTTGGCGTTTGCATAAACTTTTCGTTGACTTTTTTTCATACCTAAAGAAAGTGATATTAGATATAAAAAAAATCCATAAAAAGTTTATTCAGGTGTCAAATTGTTCAAAATCAAACTTTAGGTATGAAAAATATTAATAAAAACTTTGTTCATATACCAAATTATTAAAAATTAAATTTCAAATACTTGATTATTCTTTCTACGAAAATTCAGTTACCATTGTCATCGTTATCCTTATGTGCATAGACGTGGATAAATGATAGAAATCGATGTAGGCATAAATGTGGTTATTGATGTGGCTCGGGTTTAATGGTAATGAAGTGAATAAAAACGAATGTAAAGACTAGTTACTTATTCAACCAATTTCGCACTCGTGATTAACCTTATTGGTTAACGATATTTATTAAGCGGTTGCGCTCAGAAGTGTTTCATTTTCTTTTATATTTTTTGTTTTGTTTTAATTATGACTTTTAAATGGTGATCTTTTAACGAACAAATACACCGAGATAGACCATCCAAAGTGGAGGTTTAGATTTTATTCTAAAGTTAGCTAATGAAATTTGGGGAACAATAATTTCTATTACTTAAAATTTGATTGAGCATGTCAATTATATCGTAGCCTAATAATATTACCAGTCTTTCAAGTGGAATTAATTGGTTTGAATCCTCTTATTATCATAATATATATATATATATATATATAAAAGAAAATTTGATTGGAATCTAAGTATGGCATTCAGTTAGGTTTTGATCTAATATCCATAAATACCATAGTTTATCATAAGAGGATAAATGGTTGGATTGAGGTGGGTATTTTCTGTTTAAAATTAAGGGTATACATAGCATTCACAATGTCATGTGATGGTTAGAGATGGGGAAAAAATCAAATCAAATCACAAACCAAATCAAATTAAATACAAAAATGTGTTTTTATTTATTTTTATTTGGGTAAGGAAAATCTTAATTCAGACCGAATAAAAGTTTGTGATTAGGGTTTCTGTTTTCCTTTTTTTTTTTTTTCTCTTGCCAGCCAGTAAAAGCAATTGTGATTTGTTTGTAGCGGCAATTTAACCAAATTAAAAATCCAAACAGATGCTTTTTAATAATACGTCGCATCTTTCACGTAATTGAAAATTCTCCTTTCTTGTAACGTAATATTTAAATAGATTTAGGTCTAAAATTATTTGTAATGTATCGGCAGTTACGCACGTGATCACTAGGAGTTAATATGAAACTTACCATCTTATTGGTTTTTACAGTTCCTTATTGTTTCTTTCTCCTTGGCAAGAGAGTTTTATATTAGAACAATTATAAATTTCCAATCGGTAATACAAAAGGATAGGGATTTTGTAAGCATCTTACTTTTATAAGGTGAACCACACCCTGCTATTTATGGGCAAGTCTCGGTGTCCCATAAATACACAATAATTGTGTTATTGCAATAAAAATATAAAACATATTTAATTAAACAAATTAAAGAAGATAGGGAAAAAAAAAAAAGGAAAGAAAAGGTATAAAAGTAAACATTTTTTAACAACTCAAACAAGGGAGTGGCCGGTAAGGTAATGAAACGGTGGGTTGTGAGTAAAAGAGCATCCTCCGCTCTAGAGGAATGATACGATCCATAGGATCTAATGATAACTAAATTGATTTTCAAATGTTTTAATAGTTTTTTTTTTTTCGGTGGGCTATAAGGGCAATTATAATATGGCTATATAAGACTATTACAATACACTAACGCGAAGAATCGAGCTCGGTACATCAAGGATAAGGACCTGGATCGGATGCCATTAGACTACAAGGTCATTGTGGTTTTTATAATATATTGCTTCCTCTTATCTTTTTAACAACTTGTTCACTTCGAATGAATTGCAATTAATTCTTTCCTCGTTTTACATAAATTGCTATATTAGTGTTTACTTGAGGAGAATAATAATTCATAATGAATTGTTATTAGATGAAATAATGAATAACAATTAATATCGTCATACCATGAATTACTATTCAATGGTTTACTTCCTAATTTTATCATAAATATCTTTGTCATGAAAATATCATCTATACAATTATCTTCTCTCTCTAATAAAGATAATGGTTATTATAGATATTTTACTTTTTACTCTAATAATTAATTATTTTATTTTTTATAGCAAGTGAACATTATAATAGTTATTACAATCCTATTACATTCTTGTATAATTTGAATTTAATTCTCCCTTATTATTACGGCGAAGTGAACTAGCTATAAGTGTTTGCATATGTAGAAAATGTTTATTTTTTGCTATTGTTTTCTTTAATTTTTTTAATTTTGTTTTTAATAGTATTAATTATATATAATATTATTTGATTAATTAAATATCGCCGTGCACTTTCATGGAGTTAATGGCAGTCATTATTAATGGATGAAAAATCAATGAAGTTAATGGAGGTGGCAACGTGTAAAAGTTAGAAAATGTTGATGAATTTTTTTTTTTTTTTTTTTTGGGGGGGAGGTGGGGGTCGTAAAAAGGAATTGTAATCCTAATGATTAAATTTCTAATTTTCCTTAGTTAAATTATAAAAGAAAAAGTTAGTGAAAAAATGAAATAAGTTTTATTCACGGTATCTGAAAATTTTTGTTTGTAATAGAATAATTCATATAAAATATTTGTACCATGATGGTACTCGAACCACTTCTTCTTCCTCCTCTTCTTCTTTCGGGTACTATCGTGGTATGAAATTTTCATAGGTATTATTCTATTAAAAACCAAAAGCTTAGGTACTATATAAAAAGCTTACCCATGATATGAGTACTTATTTTATGTCCATGGAATGGGATTCATCTTACGCAGATCAAGTTTATATTTATTGATATGATGGTTTGGCAAAGTCTAGCTTGTTGGGTGGCACGTGTTTATTAAAAAATAGATGAAGAAAATATGAAGACTTGATTACCCATATATATATCATCAAGATTACATATAATGAGATAGATGAAATATAGATGTTGATTAGATATAAATGAAGATAAATAAGAGAAACAAAACTGTCTAATCTACATATATAAAGTCAAAAAAGAAAAGAAAAAAAAGAAATCACAGCCATACAAATCCTAAAACTTCGTCATCACATGTGATCATTTCGAGCTTTAGGAAAGTAGTTTAAAATAGTAAATATATCTCAAGGGTCAAACAATTTAACCGAAAGGCCTTTAATGATTTTCTACCTATAAATGACAATCTTTCTAAAAGAATGGTCACTCAAGATGGTGGATGATTTGTTTTGCAGTAAGGATGAGGCAGCTGAGCAAGTGCTTTTGTGTTGCGCCTGGCAGATACTTTTCCAATCTATTTGTTTGATAGATGTACAATAAATGTACAACAGTTGGATGTGTATAATAAAGGGGAGTTTTTTAAGTTGATCTCACCATGGTGTTGTTAGTGATCGAGCCCATGCCAATCATTGGATATGTCATCCTTGTGCTTTATTCATAAAGAGACATTTATTATTATATTGTTTGTATGTTTACTTTATAATAATATAGATGAATAATCAAATATTTATTATAGTATTCCTAGATGCTTATTATAGTGGGAATAATAATGAATTAAGTCTAGTATGGAGTTTGATTGAGAATTATGAGATGTTTATGTATACGAAGATACAAATCAAACTCATGTGTATATATTAAAAAACTAAATATTAGACTGAACCACTATGAGATCACTACAATGATTAATATGATGAGTGATTCTCATAATGACCATATCATTAAATTCTTATACTCAAAATCACAATGGATTCCAACAAGAAGAATATTATGATTTGATACAATTATGTGTTATCTTTAACTGCATAATTATAAGGATTATAATTGAGCATATTGTAAATAATGTAGAAGGAAATAGGTCATGAAGATAAGATATGTCACTTTTCGTTATGATAATGATATCTCTAGACCTCTTGATAAGTGGGATTAAGAAATGCATGATCATACTCAAATGAATTGATAGTATGGTCAATTTTATTTATTTTATCAGTTTACTTAGAGATCGAGAAATAGAAAGATTGAACAATAAAAGAGTGATATTATCCATACTTTATGTTCAATCTATATATCATATAACAAAAGGGTTATGAAATAAGTTATGAATTAAGTTTTGTCGAATTGACGATCTTCATTTAATTTAGGTAATCGTAACATCTTGCCAGAACCTACCTACGACTTCTTGGCTTGAAATAAGGTTTAGGCCTATTGCCAACGTTAAATGAACCTATATGATCGCATACAAACAACAAGGTAATACAAACTCATGAATTAATTTGGAAAGTGTTCAAATTCATTATATACTACCTTAAGTAGATTTTCCTATTCATAATAGGAAAGTGGGGTTTATTTTGAATTAAAAAATTTATTACAAAATAGGAGGTAACCGCTAATATATATCGAGCTCCTTTTTAATCTATATGAAAAAATTGAGAGACTGAGAAAGAAAGAGGCAGAGTAAAATATCCTAAAATATATGTTTTAAGTGAAAAAATGATTTTTTTGCAAATAGAGAGAAAAAAAAGAAAGACAATTGTGAAATCGAAGGTGCTAGCACATGTGTGTTTGTATTTTGATAAGGGTTTGTTCGTATGGATTCCAGTAGAGGGTGTTGCGAAGAGGCAACGCATAAATCTAAAAGAACCAAATTGATTTTGTGCAAATTTATGTTGTTTCATCATCTGTGTTTTTGGATTCGCCAAAAGAGGTGGGTAACTCTAATGTTGTTATTGACTTTGTTAAATCGTTTGGATCCTAGTGGGATTTCTAGAAAATTTTTATTTTATTGTATAGTTTGCAATTGTTTTCAGTCTCTAGAAATCCCAACAAGTATTGTGATGCATTTGGAAGGAGCATTAAAGAGCAATGTTTCAAAATTTAAAGTCAAACTCGATTACTTTAATTTAGAGCTATAGCAAAACTTTCACATTGTGAATGAAATAAGTACTTGAATGAGGCATAGGGATCTATTCTCGAATCTCGACCAGGTTTACTTCATTGTATTCTTATAGTGCTTGTGGCTAAGCTATTGTGATGCGTACTTGATGAGAGTTACCGATTTAATAGAATACTGGTATTTTTAGGGTTTTAATGTTATTACGTTGAATAAAAAATTAATGTTATGGATGTAATTGATATTCGATAGATTCCATGAATATTATAAACAAATCAGTTTGTGATTTGAATTATAATTTAATGGAAGTCATGGATTATAAAGCTATCATGGGTATTAAAAGAATCTAAGATTTAATTGATATTTTTGCTACAATTTATAAAAAAAGGATCGACAATAACATAATAATGAATATTGAGGAAAACAAAATACACTCACTGTTAATGCCCATAGATGAAGGAATCAACTCAACTTAACTTATAATCATATAATAATCTAAATTATTTATAGGCTGATACGATAACCTTACTATAAGTTAATATAAAAGTGGTAGCTTGCAAGATATAAAATAAGACAATTAAAATAGAACTCAAATCCTAAAATAAAAATAAAAAAATGATGTATTAATTCAACATTTTGGGCCATAAATATCATTAGAAACAAATGAAATCATGTGACCTATACTCCCTTTAGCCTAAGGTAGTCAAAGGTTGATACTTCAACATGAGGTGGTGGGGTGGTTGGGTTACTTAGGTTGATACCTCAACCGCAACACCTATCTTTTGCCTTTACACTTTCTTCTTAACATCTTTAATTCGTTGCTTGCCTTCTAATGCTTTCAAGTGCATATTGTCTTTAAATTCTTGCCATTCGAATGCTTTGCACTCTTATGATTCCTACTATACCATGTAAGCGAGTGCAAATACTACTGCATTACATTCACCATGTGTAGATTCTCTGGCATTTTAGTCGTGTTGATGTAATCAAAATAAGAGTTGAGCTCGTGACCAGCAATCGTGGCTTTAAAGCCATGTTCTGTTTATTTTTAGAAGGTCATTGTTTAGCCCCTTTGCTATGATCATAATATGTGAGTAACATTCAACAACAATATGTAGACGTTGCAATTAGCGAATGACAAGCTTTTGATCAAGTGTAATTAAAATTAACAATGATGTTTCTTTTAGTGCAAGTAGTAAACATGCAATGGTAGCGATTGCAGTTAGAGATTTCATTGGAAATTTATAAGATGGTTGTTGACTCATAGATATAAAAGCAAATGTGGAAATAATGAAAGCATCAACTTTAAAACTATTTGTTGTGCAATATATGAGAGATGGAACAAACTGGTGTTAGAAGCTGATTGTCAAATTGTGTTTCACAACTTGCTTGATGTTGCTAACATAGTTTCTTAAAGGACCACTCTAATTATTCAATAGGTAAATCTTGTTCATCTTCCTATCCTTCCTTCTCTCTGCCTTGATTAAAAGAAAGTTGAAGAGAGTAGCAAATTGGGTTGCTAGACTTGCTAGAATCGGGAATTGCCCATGCAGTAGAGATGTAATGTCTCCTACTTAGCTTTTATAAGTGTTGTTATTATATTCGGATGCATCTATAATAAACAATGTAGTAATATTTGTACCTAACTTGATGGGCCATTTCAATGCAGCATTCAATTTGATACTATAGCATACAACATTTGATACATTTATATTAGGAAATCACATATCATTGATGTAATAATCACCTGATCCCAATTACCAAAGGAAAGAAAATAATGAGGATACAATAAAATAAACTTACCATCCAACACATGTAAATTCAATTGGAGCTCGTGTTATATAGTGTCTAACCTGGCGAGTTTAAATGTAAAATGAACCCACATTGGGTGTGGGCATTACTATTATTTTAGTGAAAAGAAAAGTGTGTGTGTGTGTATACATACATATATATATATATATATATATATATGTATTTGGTCAATGTCACGAATGCTATCTCAACTTTACCTAAATATTCAATTAACTACCTGAACTTTTAATCAATCAATTTACTACTAATCTAACTTTTTGTGGGCACAAACACTACTTATGCTAACTTCGTTAACATCATTAGTTGACATGACACTTTCAACCTATACAAGGTTGCCACGTGTTAGCTTATGTAGTAATTACATATATTTTATTATTATATGTATTATTATCATGATTATCGTCATAAATGGTATTATCTTTTCTTGATTTTAATAAATAAAAAACCCTGACGTTGAGGCTAAGTTATGACTGCAGCCAATCTCGCCTAAGCGCGTCATGTGTCCCAGCCTAAGCCATACACCTACCTCCCTCGTGTAATAGTAGCATTCATTTCGTTCCTGTTCGCACCAGTCGAACATTATATACAAGACTAATTTTTGGGAAGACAACATGTTGATGAGAGCCTCCAAGTTTTCATCGTATATCCATTCGATGGAAAGACTCCGAGTTTTTCAGTCCTTAGATCTTTGTTAATTTCTCGAGAAATCTAGTAAATCTTCTAGGGAATTACATTTTGAAATACTTAATCGTACTAGTGACTTTAGTTCGTTGATGCCTATAATAACTTTTTACATTTAGATACCTCCAGCAAGTATAATGATTATAATCCTTATCCACTGAAATCAATTAGCTCGAGGTATTCGTTAAGTCCAATTAGTTACAGCTCCAAAAAACATCACACACACCTCAACACTCAATTAGTACCCAAGTTGTCGTTGCTATCGTTATTCTCCATGTCCAATAATGTGCTCTGTTTTTCTTTGTAAAAACAGAGGTTTCCTATCAAGTATTTCATAGAAGCAAGGAGGGAGCTGCACGTAATACGTGACTTTTGGAGAGGACAGGTAGTCTTCGATCATGAGTTTAGCATAATAATATTGATTAAACGAAGAACATTTTTTATCGATTTGTTTTAAGTACATGCATATATATTGATACTACAATCGACGATAAAACCATCTTTTTCATCAAATCCTTCACTTCTTGAAGTAGAAAAAGGACACATTAACCACTCATAAAGACAAAGATATATGTATATATATATTTATAACAGCCCTTCTGAAAAATCCTAAAGTCGAAATCATTATCATTGTATATAAAAACGTTTTGTGTGTTAATGAAGATTTCATGGTATTTTGACATGTTTTGTAGATGGTCTGTTTGGAATCGTAGTGAAGAAAGATAGTACACAATGTGTAGCCATGCCCACCAAGAGAAGCAAAATGTTGCAAGTTGCAATACATGCTTATCCCACATGGTAAATTCCTGAAAACGTTGTAGTGTATATAATATGAAAATGAACGCACATATGCGAAGGTGGTTTGTACGGACGAAGCGTAGGCGTCATGTAACTTGGCTTTATGGGCTTATGCGATTAAGCCGTCGAGATTTTGGCTAAAAGTTCTTTGTTTTGATTTTAAAAGGTTAATAGTAATAATAATTATTAATACAAGAAAATAAGATAATATTAATGGAGCAGACATGCGTTACACTTTGATAGGTTGGAAGCTAACGGTGTTAACGGAGTTAGCACTGGTGGTGTTTGTATCCGTGAAAAATTCGATTGGATAATAAATTGATTAATTAAAAGTTCAGATAATTAATTGAATATTTAGGTAAAATTGAGGTAGCATTCGTGACATTGTACATATTATTTTTTAGATACAACTTCCTATAATTTATAAACGTATGCATCATGATAATATCTGTGGATGCTGAACTCCGACGCGCATTGTCCTTCTGCGTCTAAATCTAATCCAATGAAGCCTGTCCAATGTTGAATGATGAACCCAATCCCCACTCCCATGTTACTATGTGTCCCTTGACCTGGACCAAAACATGTCCTAGTCAATGTTTGCGGAATCAAAATAGCACCTATAACAAATTAAATAATCTAGCCTAAATAGAATTCATCGAAAATTTTATTAACATTTTCATTTAAATAAAAATATTATAAAAAATCTATTTTAGTATTAAATTACTATTTATAGGTTTAAGTAATAATTTATTATAGAGGTTCCTTATAAAATTACTATTATAGATAACTAATATCATAACAGGACTAATAAAAATGATATTATGAAAAGATGGACAAGTATTAAATGTTTAATCATTGTTATCTATAAAACAACAAATTTTAGTTTAACACCATCATATCCACCCAAAAATATCATTGCTAGAATATCCTAATTCACTGTTTCCAGCGGTTGGATATGTATTACGCGGTTTTCAAATCCAGTTTAACCCATTATCAGTATGGGCATACTCATTAGGCTTTGGCCTGACTCACATTGCCATGGCTTATAATATTACTAGAATATCCATCCTTTTGGCTCAGAGCATTGCTTATCTGTTATTGTGCCCATACTGCATCTAATCTAGAGTTACTTGGCATCACCCTTCACTTGGGCTCAACACAGTTGAATGTGGATTAGTGGACTGTCGCTAACCACCTTCTTACCCATAACTTCATAATGTGCTCAATTGTTATAGGTCAATCTACTATAAGTATCCTCTCAAACTCTATAAAGAGATAATATTGCATAAACTTTTATTTGTCACAATTATCTATCTCTTCGTCAATATTTTTACTAATTTAAAAATTAAAGTGATTGTACTGCGTTTAACCTCGATGTGCCACTAACCATGTCCTATTTTACTGATTCAACGCACATTCAAGTTCAATCCAATAAATTCCTTTTTTATCACTGCTAGATTAGAATTAGCGAATGAATAATGAAAAGGTCATGCTATTTTTTCAATAAAAAACTATGTCCATATTATTTTATAAATACTTATACTAATCAATTTACGTAGCTTACTAACCTAACCTGCTGGTGATACTTTTTCAAAAATCTTTCTCGCCACCAACACCACTCCCTCTTTTTTATCTTCCCTTCCTTACCATTATTTGAGTTCTTTCTGTTTGTTCTTGGATCTTTATCTTCAAACCAAAGTCATCCAATCACGCTAGTTTACACTAGTAGCTAGAAACTTAGGAGTCTTTTGGACATACCAAAAATTTTTTCAAAACACAAAACGCACGACACAAAGGTCTGACCTTTCTTCGTTCCAATTGTTTTCTTCGTCTTTCCATAAATATATTCCTCTCTCTTCCTCTCTCTATACTTTCCTTTCCTTAGGACACGGAGAAGAAAAGACAACAAAAGGAAGAAAGAAGGATGGAAGGAAGGAAACCAACAAATCCAACAAAACCGGCCATACCCTTCTGTTAATTATTCCATTAGGAGATGTTTTTAAATTAGGATAAAAGACAAATAGAGAAATTGGGTTTAGACGATGTTGATGCTGATTCTGGATTAGAAACTTAAATTTGAGATCTGATAATCTAGTTTGTTTTTGTTTCTCGGGTTCATGGCTCGTGCGAGATCATCCGCATCGTCATCGTCGAGTGCATGGAGGTATTGCAATCCATCTTATTACCTGAAACGACCCAAGAGGCTGGCTTTGCTTTTCATAGCTTTTGTCTGTGCCACGTTGATTGTTTGGGATCGGCAGACTCTTGTTAGGGAACACGAGGTAAAGTTCGAAGTTTCACAATTTATTTATTTTTATATATTTTGCTTGATTGTTTGCTTCTATGCTCTAAAAATTGCTATTTTGGAGGGAAATATTTTGTGATGCTATGGATAAAGTTTGTATCTTTACTTTGATTTGGTAATGGGAACTATCTTTTTAGTAGTGGGATTTCGTGGGAACCGGTTTTACAGCATGGCAATGTCAGTTATTGTTTTAATTGAATTTGGATCGAGGGATATTTATATGTAATAGCCAGCAAATTTTGATCTTTAGCTTTGTAAATTTTATTTTTATTCTACTTTTCGTATTATTTTTGCCAATATATGTTGTAACTTTGGGAGGGGAGTTGAATTTGTCCATATCACGAGGTTACTATTATCATCTACTACAAGATGATTTTATGGTGTTCTTAGCAAGATCCCCTTTTCCATAGTTCATATTGAGGATTCTTAGATGTACTAGACTTAGCAAAGAAGAGCAAAATGAATTGAAACGACTATCCGGTTTGTAAAGGTAGTTTGGGGAGTCCCATGATGTGGGAAAAGATACTAGCACATTCGATGTCTTGATCTTATGGACTGGGTCTATCTAAATATGTACCCACGCTGTATAATGACTACTTAAAGAGAACTCTTAAATTTTGGCAGTCACCTGTGGTTAGCCTCCTGGCTTCGTCATTCATTAAGAACTCTATAATGTTATCTTTGTATGTGCCTAGTTTTGCAAATAAGCACAGGAAGCAGAAACTCCTTTCAGTTTCCAATCAGCCTTCTTGATTACCATTGCAGCTACATCTCTAGCCATCAACTCTTTGCTTATTGCTTATTATGCAATTCTAAATCCCAAATGGTAATAGCTTTTGGAAGATAACCTTTTCATCATTAAACTCTTATTACAAATATCATCCTCATTTGCAGGAAGAACTCTCCAAGTTGAGTGAGGAAGTGACAGAGTTGCGGAGCTTGGTAAGATATCTGCTTTGCATTGTCTTGTTCTTGATTAAGCTTGAAGAGTTTTTTCTTAAGCTCTATTTCCTTAGAAACTGCATTGTTATTTTTGTGATGTTGGAAGGGTTGTTTCCAGTTTTCTGCAATTTAATGAATTATCCATTTCAGTGTAAGGGTACTGCATCTGGAAATAAAAGCTCAAAAGGCCAAGCCTTAATAGTGCTGTTGATTGTTCATTTGTTAATTAATTATTCCTAACTTATAACCCTGATGAAGAGACTGAAACCGTCTGCATACATGCATGGATTAACTCCTGATTTATACATTCAGCTAGAAGATTTAAAAAGTACTCATGGGGAAGCAATTATAAATACTAGAAGGAAAAGCTCGAGAGCATCCACCAAAGAGGTTCCAGATGATCCAATCGATATTGAACGAAGAGAGAAAGTGAAAGAGGCCATGCTTCATGCATGGACCTCATACGAGAAGTACGCGTGGGGTCAAGATGAACTAAAGGTATATCTAAATTTATTCTGAAGGGAGTTTCTGTCAGATGAAAGTTGGACAAGCATTATTTGATGCCCCTTATGACTTTATGATTGGCTGAAGCGATTTCTCCTTGAGTGAACCGAGGACATTTACTTATTTTGTCTTCTTTACTATGTTTCTACCAAATAATTTCTGTATTCACAAGCAAATTTTGTCTACAGCCACAATCAAGGAGTGGTGTTAACAGCTTTGGTGGACTGGGTGCTACAATTATTGATTCCCTCGACACGTTATACATTATGGGACTCAGAGAGCAGTTTAATAGAGCAAGGGAGTAAGTTCTTGTTATTCCTTATGTTACTATTTAGTCCTGTCATGCTCACTCCTGTTATGTATGTCTTGTGTCACATGTGTGCACACACACAGCAATTGCATGTCTCTCTCTCTCATGATCATGTGTGAAGGTATTTAATTTCACTCTTGAAGAAGTGATTTACAGCCTTTTTGGACCTTGAATGATGTTTTTCACGGTATATTTCTGCTGTAATCTATGGTAATGTGTCTTGTTGACTGATTTAATCTCGTCCTGGTATAGTAAGTTCCTTTCTTTCCTCTTTTTCTTTTTTTCTTTTTTTTTCACTCCATATGATCCATTGCTTGTGTTATCAAGTTCTTCCATTATTTCTCAACTGATCTTTAAGCAACACTGCTTAGACCAAATTTTTTAGATACTAGTTTGGCAGATTATTCATGTGCTTGATTTCAGATAATGATACTGCTGTACTCAAATGCTATTCACTTTGCAGATGGGTTGCAAATTCTCTGGATTTCAACAAGGAATATGAGGCTAGTGTTTTTGAAACAACTATAAGGTGGCCTTATAAGGTTTTTTCAAGTTTGCTTTATGAAGTTGGAAAGAAAAATGATAATTTGTCTGTGTCTCTAGGAATTTAGGAAATTATACTTCCTCATTTTGCTCTGGTACTTCTTTTATAGGGTTGTTGGTGGACTTCTGAGTGCATATGATCTCTCTGAGGATAGAATATTTCTCGATAAGGCTAAAGATATAGCTGATAGGCTTCTGCCTGCTTGGAACACACCCACCGGGATCCCATATAATGTTATTAACCTGGCACGGGGAAATCCTCACAACCAGGGGTGGACTGGGGTAAGTGGTTTTTCCTTTTACTTTTTATTTTTTTTCGTGTAAAGTTAGCTTCATGTATATGTATTCTTGGCTCGTTTTTAGCTATGGTCAGGCTTTCAACGTTTAGAATGAGATGCCCTTACATTAGAAATGTTGCTTTTATTTTATTTTTTTCCCTATGTTGAAGTCAGTGAGCTTCTGGTATCCTTTGGGCATGATGTTATTCCTTTCAATGAGCATTTCTCAGTGTTGAGTTCATATTTATACAGGGATTTGCTTGCTTTCTTGTTTGTTTATTTATATGTGAGGATTAGTTAAATTAGTCCATTTAGAATATTTTTTAGATTGAGAATGGTCTGTGGCATCATAATTCTAGTTGTTGAGTGGATTATCTGATATTCGTTTAATTTCAGTTATCTGTAAAGGCATCCATACTTTTTTCTGCAATTTTGTGTTTTGGGTATTCTATTTAGTAAGATTTATGCTGCTTTTTGATGGTTGTAGGGAAACAGTATTCTTGCAGACTCTGGTACTGAGCAACTTGAATTTATTGCTCTCTCCCAGAGGACTGGAGATCCTAAGTACCAGCATAAGGTACATCCTATATAACATGCCTTATATTTCTTGTGTAATTTGATTTCAGTCTCAACTCCAAAAGGTTATGGCAGTGATAGTGTTACCTATGCATTGTTTGGAAGTGTTCTAACTTCAATGTTTTTATTCTAAAATAAAAGCATACATCTGGCACATCTATAATCAGTTCATGAGAGGTACAGGAAGAAATAACTGTTGTTTACAAATGGCTCCAAGAGCACTAAGAAATTCATCATAGAAAACTAATAATAATTATAATAATAATAATAAAGATTTAATTACAGAAAGGGAATTTTAGTTGAATTGGGAGTTAAGTGGAAAGCATCTGATTGATGAATCTAATTGTTGCCAAGTTTTGGTTTAGTTTCGATGTTTTCTTCAAAAGTCACTATTTTGCCTGCATCTTGAAGCTTTAGAGGAACAGGTGGTAAATATCAGCATTTGATTGTTAAATTTTTCTTCAGCAAAACAGACGATAATCATTGGAGCGAGTGGCACTCCCTTTCAAAGTTCTAAATTTCTTTTCTGAATTGTGTACTGAATCATTGATGGTATGATAGGCAGAAAATGTCATATTGGCGATAAACAAGACCTTCCCTGAAGATGGCCTACTTCCTATTTATATCAGCGCGGACACTGGAAGGGCATCTTACTCTGCAATTACTTTTGGTGCCATGGGTGACAGGTATTTACTGAGATTTTAGCAAACATGCAATTGTACTCTTTGAGTATTGCTTTCCTTTTTATGTTTATATTTTGTTAGTGAAAAGTGTAACCCCTTGGGGATTGCCAGTCAAACCATGATTCTTTTTTATAAATTATTCTGCAGCTTTTATGAATACTTGCTCAAAGTGTGGGTGCAAGGGAATAAAACTTCAGCTGTCAGGCACTACAGGTGAGAAACCTGTTTATACTCAGTATTTTGTTAATTGGCCCAGAAGGTTTACTTCTTTTGCATATGTTTTTTGGGGGGCCAACTTCAATTTCACGGGGATGGGAGATTTTAACCTATTTCATCCTGGCGGGGAAATGTTGTTTATGTCATATGAATTAGAAGAGGAAATGATCTTATATTAACATTAATTTTACCAGAGTCTTCATGCCTTCATTCACTCTTCAGCGCACTGGCAAGGAGGATCCCAGAAATGAACATTGATGACTTATAATTATGATGTATATCAATGTATGTGTAAAGCACGTGAAACTTCTAGGTCAATTTTTTATATCAATTTTAGAGGACGTGTAAGTTGGACTTTATTTTTAGTTGACATTCTTAGCTTTATTTCCCTTAATATTTCATCTTTTTTTTTTTGGGGGGGGGGGGGGGGGTGGGTGGTTGGGTGAAAAGCTTGAGAAGGTTGGGAATAGTTGTGTTCAGAAATACAAGTGTCATCTGAGATTTTATGTTTATTGAACATTTTCGAAATATCAAGTGAGGTGCTAGGCTTTCATGCTGATGTAATTGCACCGGCAAGTTTGAACACTAGATCATATTTGTATTTTCCTTCTTCTAAATATTTTTGAAATATCTGTTCGTAATTGTGGGTGCAGGGACATGTGGGAAAAATCAATGAAAGGTCTTTTGAGCTTGATCAGGAGGACTACACCATCATCTTTTACATATATATGTGAGAAGAATGGAAACTATCTAACAGACAAGGTCGTACTAGTTTCTAATTTAGTTCTACAACCTCTTTTTTCCCCCCCTGGCTGCAGTCTGATTTTTTGAATTTGAAATTATTGTATCATTCTTCTGTTCAACTACAGATGGATGAATTAGCATGCTTTGCCCCAGGAATGATTGCTTTAGGATCATTTGGTTATGGTCCTGATGAGTCTCAGAAGTTTATGTCACTTGCAGAAGAGGTACTACATGTTGGTTTTCAATTATGATATTTCCCTATTGTTCATATCACAATAAAGAAGAGTTCGAATGAACAGAGTGAAGTTAATTTCACTTTACATTTATTGCCAATTTGATTGGGACCTAATATGAAGATCACTGAAAAAATATATAAATTTTATTTTCCTTTTCTTTTTCTTACTTTTCCTTGGCGCCTGTCTTCTCCTTTTGAGGAAATTTTAAATGTAATTTATCAATTGGTTCACTTTAATGGCAGCTTGCTTGGACGTGTTATAATTTCTACCAGTCTACACCTACAAAACTGGCTGGTGAAAATTACTTCTTTCGTGAAGGACAGGTAACAGCTCTTGATGAATGAAATATTGTTATCGAATTCCTTCTTGTTCTTTTACTTTGATGTAAATTATTTACTTCTTGGTCGTGGTCATAATTTTGCAAACCACTTACTAGGATATGAATGTGGGCACGTCATGGAATATTCTGAGACCAGAGACTGTTGAATCACTCTTTTATCTATGGCGCTTAACTGGAAATGCTACGTACAAGGAGTGGGGTTGGAATATATTTCAAGCATTTGAAAGGAACTCTCGTATTGAATCAGGATATGTTGGACTAAAGGATGTAAGCATTTTTTTGAGGCACACTTGGATTCTTCATGTTTTATGTTCTTTTTGTTTATTGTGTGAATTACAAATAACACATCAAAGTCTTTTGTGCCTTTTCACTTTGAATCTCCCCCCTTTTTTTGTTGTAATTGCATGACTTGAGCCTTGCTCCGTCAAGAAGTTTAGTCCACTATTCGAGTAAACACAATAGATGTGCTTGATGCACTAAATCACCAAATGTCTTTTTCCCTCGCTCTTATCACAAAAAATAGACTATCGTGATTATTTGTGATGAGAAAGAGCGAGCAAGGACATATGTGGGCATTTTAATGATGGAATGAGGAAAAAAGGGATGTTTTAGGACTACACATGGTCTTACATGCTTTTTTTTCATGGAGGACTAACATTTTTAGAACAGAGGAAAACTCGAATTACAGAACTGTAAATTAGTAAAAATAAGAGCAATGTAAATATACAAGGTGAAAAACTGGAAATTTAGGTACTGTTTTGTAATTAACCCATTTATTTATTTGACAATCATGGAAGCAGTCTTGTGGCATAGGAAATGCTTAGTTCCTGAAAGTGAATAACTGATTACAAGTGACGATGTTTTGCCATCCTTTCAGGTGAATAGCGGCGTGAAAGACGACATGATGCAAAGCTTCTTTCTTGCGGAGACACTGAAGTATTTGTACCTTCTTTTCTCTCCTACATCGGTCTTGCCACTGGATGAATGGGTTTTCAACACCGAAGCACATCCTTTGAGAATTGTGACACGGAATGATAAACCATATCCGGTAAAATCAGAGGGGCAAAAGAAGCCGGCTATTAAGTTGCGTACCAGAAAAGCTGGAGGAGGGCGACTCCGTTCTGGAGATTATTAGAGATAGTTCTTTAAAGTTATTAGGTCAGGTTATAATTTCAGGCTATAAATCCAAGCGCCAGGTACCCCTTTTAGGGCGAGGTTGCTATGTAACGTATAGATTGCTTTCCAGATTCGTCATTTTATAGAGAGAAAAAGGTTGGTTCTAGCTTGGGTGAATGAGGAACTCTAATTCTGCGGCATAATCTAAAGTTTGCTTCCAAATCGGTTGATAAGAAAAAGGGAAGGGCTAGCTTCTCCACACCCACTTTGTGTACTGCTCAGTGCTCGGTATCGATGCTCTTCTATATCTTGGGCTTGGATATATCTTCTCTCCTCTTTCTCTTTGATTTAATGTTCGATTGAAGATTATGTAACATGGTAAAAAATCAGCAACTTGGAATGTTCTTGTTAGGGCGTTGCTTTTGGTCTTATTAAATAGAATTCTCCCATCCTTTTTAGTTTTGGTTAAGTACTTGTAACCCATGAGCATTCCTTGATGTGCCATGGGTTTATATTTGAGCTCATAAATGTATTCTAGTTTCATGTGGACTGGATTGACCATATTAAGTGTAGAACATGATGGTAAGATATTTCCTATACATGGCAGCTGTAAGACACCATGAACATGATGTTATGATTATATATGTACGATTATTCATACTTATAATCACCCACAATGTTCAGATCGGTCTTTTTATCGAAAGGGATGGTTATAATTGTATGTACTGTACATGGTGGGTGGGTGGGTGCACAGCAACAATCTCTTGATCTTCCTCCGGTTGGAAAGTCTAGTGCTTGGACTTGATGATGACGGAGAAGCGGAGACTTTCAATATTGAATATTCAAAGTCAAGGTGATGAGTGCCTCAAAATGGGCACTCAATTGTTTGTGGGGCATATAAAGCTTTGACTTTGATGTTTCATGGTGATTGCGCTTTTAATGGCGGATTGTATGTCCCTTCAAGAGGAAATAGTGTTTATACCTTTGTTCCACTTACGATATAGCATGTTTAAAACGTAATATGCACAATGGTACTGTCATTTGTTGTAGATGTTTCCATATGCAAAATTTTATTGAAGATTTTTGTCGTGGTTGGGTTACTATGGGTAGGAAACTAATGGCAAGTTCAGTTGAGACCGGAAAGAAATTATAATTTCTTATTTTATCATTGGAGGTATTTTTAGGATAAATTATATTTTTTTAGTCAGAAATAATCATTTCTTCATTAAAAAAAAGAATAGGGATTTTTTATGTTTTTTCGTATTATATGGAGTGGATATTGTTTTGGTGGAATTTTTTGCAAACAAAGAGATAGATATTCTGTGATAATAAAGATGAAATATTAATACTACTATTCTTGTGAACCCAGTATGCTGAAGGGGAAGACTGGGAACTTAAATTTTAACCACTTAAATAGTAAGGTGGATTTTTTAAAAGCATATATTAGGTGATTTGTGTTGAGAAATTTCTTGGGTGCATTTGATGCAAAATCACTAATTTTATTTTTTATTTTAAATTTGAAACATAACAATATAGATAATTTTTTTTATGGTTGAATGTGAAGTTATTGAATGTCATATGCAATAAAATTTTTATTTGTCAAATTTACCATTTTATATCTAATTGTAGTGTTTGGTTGGCGATCACTGTCCACGTACATCGTTTATCGTTTGTTTGAAGGTAGTGTGGAATTGACAATAAATTATACATAACATTTGGTGAGTTTAAATTTTAATTGTAAACTTGAAAAAGTTAAATGTAAGAAACTAAGAAAACACGTGGAATTTCTGATAAATAATTGTCACAATACTCCTGCAGACGAGTAATTCTGACAAATAATTATGTCCGTACTTTGTACGTAGGAGTATTGTACACAAGAATGTTGTCACTTTGTATCTTATGCAAATTATTTGGAGTCCCAAATTGTGTCGAAGTAAGCGCCCAATGAGTTTGGTTCTAGCGGCTGTTGGCCCATGCCAATGAACCGCTTAAAAATTTTGTGAATTGAGTTGTGCAGTAGATTTTTTTTCTTTTTTGCTAGTAAAAAATTTTTGCAATAACTTTAACTCCTATCATCATCATAAAAGATTATAGCTGCTTTTCGTCATATTTTGTGGTGGAGATCATCAAGGCGATATCATACCAAAAACTAGTGGGGCAGCTGATTTACCAGCAGTGTCCTAGCACTGATAAAGACCGATCTCGTGACTCTAGGCACAAAGAGAATACTTTTACTTGCAACAAGATTTGAATGTAGTAGGTGTATTAGGTCCAATATAATCAATATAGTGGTAAGGTAAGATTTGTTTTTAGCCCTACGATTAATTTGATCTTAGTCATCAAAATAAAAAGCTTATATATATATAGTTGAAAATTTTGTTATCACATGCTTTCTTTAACTAGACAAGTTTTGCATGATCTTTAAATGGTTCAAGTTAATTCAAACTGCAACTGAATCATGACGCAATGAAAGATATTAGAGATTTACCACAATCTATTGATTTTAAGAATACCGAACATGGATCCTTAATTACCTATTGATTTTGTATTACTGAAGATAACTGATATTCTCATTGCCTAGGGCGTACATTTATGATTTATAGCTGTAAAACAACAATAAAAAAGATATTTTATTAAATCATATTAAATTATATCAAAAAGGGAAAAACTAAAAAAAGTCATCCTATTAAAATACATTAAATAATGTTCACAAGGAAAAAAAAACACTAAAAAGGAAATCCTATTAACTTGACTAAAAAAATCCTATTAAAATACATTAATTAAAAACTATTAAATATCCAATTAAAAACTGTTAAAAGATATTGAAAGAATATTAATTATATCATTATTGGCCATTAAATCAAATCTTTAATTTTTTTTACATTAATTTTTTATAATCAATTTAATGATAATATTATGTATGAAATAGCCCCATCGTAGGACTGTAGAAGTTCTCTCTCTCTCTCTCTCTCACACCACACACACACATGGAGAGAGAGAGATTTTCATACCATCTATTTTCTAGTGAAGTATTATTCTTCTTGAAGCTCGATTCTCTACTTTCATTCTTTAGTACACTCTCATTACGCTTTGGAGTGCAGTAGACTATTAGCACTTGTGTGATGCCTTATTCTATATTGATATTAAAATAACCCAAATTTTACTAAGCTAAATTATGGATATAATATTTAATAATTAAATTATAAAATTTCGAGTAATGTTGAACATTTATCTAGTTTTAGCTAGCAATTGAACTTAAATAGTTTAATTAATTGAAATTAGTAAACTATAGTATATGATTAGATAAATCAGTATAATTGAGCTAATAAATGGGTTAAATTGAAATTAGGGATTTTAAGTATTTTAAATAATGACTCGATATATCAAATTACATAAATAACTTCTAACTACCAATTTGAGCCATATAATCCTAATCCAAATTTTCAAAACGCCTAATTATCAAGTTGAGATATTCTAATTTAAACTTTAATGCCTATGACCTCAAAAATTCTAATTTCAATTTCTTGAATTCGTACATCAATTCCTAAATTCAAACTAAATATCAATTTTCGACTAATTAAATCCTTAAGCTAAATTACTAAATTTATTTAGCTAAGTTCTAATCTCACTCTAATGACATATTAACCAATTCCCTTAGCTTGGAAATAATGTCCACAAGAAGATATCTAAATTCTCATATTTTCTTTTTATTTCCATAAATAAGGTAACCCCTACAAAAAGGCATTGAACTCTCTTTACATATGACGTCACACCTTTGGGAAGACCCATAGATGAAATTACTCAATGGGTAAGGGAATTATGTGGAAGCCCATCATTAGATACTTTGTACCTTCTTTCCACCTAAGCCTTATAGATTAGTTCACTAGCCTGAATCAACAAAAGCAACACACTTGTCACGTCCCGAGGGTACCCTAGTAGTAGTAAACAAGCTACACTTGAATACTATCACTAGATTATCTTCAGAGAGCGATATATTTTCCAAACAACAGGATCTTTTAGTTGTATTAATAAGAAATAATAAACATATGTAAGATATAAATTAGTAAATAACTGCCATAAAAGTATCATATAATATTACAAACTAAGTAGTCTTATAAACTCTTATTGGGACCATACTCCTGGATGTAACTAGCCACGGTCGTAGGGTAAACCTGAAATGTCTTTAGGAGTGTGAGTGAAACCACGGGCTCAGTGGATAACTAGAGACATTACATATCAAATAAGTTTATTAGCAAATTATATGTAATGCAATCACTCAATCATATACTCAAATACAAGCTTGGATGATCTATAATCCAAACAGGAAAAAGACTTACGCCCTCTTTTTAGGGTTAAAGAACAATTACTTTATGACTCACCTGCCTAGGAGAGACTAAGTTTATAGGGAAATCAATGATTTCTCGTTTTAGGATTATCACTTTAAGCTTAATGATGTTTTTAACTGATCATTTTCTGTATCAATCCTTAGAAACTCTATAAGTATTAATCATTTCAAAGCGATACAACGGGCGACATTCTTTGTTGCCATTTAGTTCCCTTAGAACCAACGGAACAAAGAAAACCTTGGAAGAACTAATACTTTTAGAAAAACCAAGTATTAACAGAGAACTAAAATATTAATACGTAGTAGATTGTCACTCTTTTTGTATATGCAAATAATGCAATTTGTGTATGCATGATTGTTTTACTTACAGGGCTAATAAGTTTTAATCAAGCTTATGGTGACCAATCATTACATACACAACATACAACACACTTATCACAATCATCAAACAATTTATATTATCACCGTTATTATCATGGATTAACAATCATCTAATCAAATCACAGTACACTTCAACTATAATATTATATAATTATATTATTATCTATGCATTACATATTCAATTAACTACAGGCACAAACAATATAATATGACTGAGTTACTCACTTGCTTATAGTGGCTAGTCGTAATAATCAGTCGGAAAGTCCTTATTTTATCAAAGTCACCTAGATGAATAAAAATATTCATCAATAATGCGTGAATTATATAACTAAACTCCTATGAATGTCTAAGTATCCTATATTGATATATGGTTTTGTTGCTATTACAATATTAATTCTTTAATGGTCTTATGATAACCAATTATTATTTAATATTTATTTTCATTTTGCTTGTCTTGATCTTATTTGATATTTATATACATTTGTCGGGTATTCGAAAAATTGATCTTTGATAAGCTTATATTTTTATAGTTATTATTATTACTATTTTTATATTGTTCCTTATCTAACCCATTATAGTAACTCGTATTTATTTATTGATGTTTAATGTTATCGTGTTTCTTTTTATATACTTCATATAATTATTGCGTCATTTTCAGATATCATATTATTTATAAATTTAGCTTAGTTAAATTTCTATTTTTATATATCTATAATAGATAATTATTTAGAATATTTATAATTCATTTCTATATGTACAATATACTAATCTTAGCAATAATATTGATATTAATATTTTCCAATAGTTTAAGGAGTTGCTTTGTTACATTTTATTAATCGTTTAAATCTTTTTAGCTGAATTTACTTTCTAAATCTTATTTTATTTCTCTTATTACATATATATGTAAATATATATAATATACATATACTGGTTTTGGACAAAAAAGACTTAATCTAGAAAATTTTACATGTACACCAGCACCTACACCATGTCGGTGTTGATTCCCAGAAGCCGGCGTTGGACAAAATTTACGTGATTTCAAAATTTACATAGCCTCTGTTCTAGGCTATGTCGCTTCTATGCTACTGCCCTAACCCTATACAGTGTCAGCGTTGGGGTATAAGCTGCCGTGCAGAGACGACGTTATCACTGTTCATCATCTTCTCCAAATTTTCCTTCATTTATTTCTTATTTTCCATGATCCATATGTAAGTTAAGACTACTTTAAAGCACTGTTAAAGTGTTCCTAAGAGTTTGTACGTTTTATATATACATATATTTTATCACATCTCAACATGTAGTTAATCCTTATTCTCCATTTTTAAATGGTGTAACTAGGGTTTTTGTAAAAACTTACCTTGTTTGGGTAGATTTGAAGGTGCAAAGCTCTTCTCGAGTTAGTTTCAAACCTAGAACAGTAAGAAACATTGTTTAAGGCAATGTTTAATGCATAAACTTACTCAAAACGAAATCAACTTACCTTTATTACTCCTTTCCTAGCTTGGGCTTTGATAATGAAGTTTAGATGGTTGAGTTTGGATTGTCTACTATATTAGCTATCTATGGAACTGATGTAAAATAATTTTTTTTTTTGAGTTATAATTGGTGTGGTTTGTGGTTGATTTGTCTATTGTTTTTGTGTGTATAAAAGTCTTGTTTTTATGTTCATTAAGGATACTTAGATATATAGAAGAAGAGAAGAAAGAGGCAGCTGCAATCTTGCAAGACAATTCTACACCAAACCAAGTTGCACAACAATTCCTTAAGCATTTAATGACTTAGCTGATTTGGGAGTTTTTCATTGGTTTGTACAAAAATTGGCCTTAACTTTCCTTTGATTTTCTTGTCCAAATTGTCTTGCATTTTTGGCTGAGGGAAAATTGAGGAATTTCAGCCACAAGCTTGTCCAATTTGCACAAAAAATTGTATAATTATTATATAATAATAATTAGTTAGTTAATCTAGTTAGTTTTATGATAGTTTATTAAGTTACACAAAGTGACAATTATTCAAGAGATTTATCTCCAAAAATTTATATCGAGTTTTACAAATTTTCTATTTTGTTATTGAGTTCAACTTTGATTTAAAGTTTAGGCGATAAATTATTTTTAGAGTTTTAGCTCCCGTGATTAGGGTTTTCTAAGCTTAACAAGCCAATTTTCATTTTAGACTCTAATAGCTTAAAAATACCCTAATTAAAACGATGGTGTGATCCAAATATTTATTTAGAGTCTATGTTGTGAGTTATGGATCTGTTTTGTTTTTATTGTGTATTTATAATCTTAACGGTTTATCTATAAATTATCGTTTTCTAACTATAAGCTTAATTGGTTATTTACTCTTTATCGTATTTAAAATCTTAACCAAATTATTCTCATATCTTGGGTTTTCGATACCCACCATAAAATCTTATTAGTAGTATTTAATACTATCTAGGAATCTTTGTTTAAGATTTAAGAACCATATACAAACTCATTTTTATTTGTGGTTTAATTATAAGGTATTTGTTGAGTCTTATATTATCTTTCTATTTTCTATGTTTATAATTCTCTTATTTCTATTTGTATGAAAAATCTCGAGGTGTACAACACTTTCTCTTCTCTCTTGGCTAACACATCCCCACCTTAGAGTTTTCCTCTTTGCCTTTTTCCCTTTCTTCCACAAAAAATCTCGTCCTATTCTCTTCATTTTTTACCAAGAATTCTCAACTTAAGCACACCAAAAACCAGTGAGCATTAATTAGATACATTTGAAGATATTCAAAAGTGGTTTAGAAACTTCTTCAACTTGCTACTAGTACTAGAAAGGCTGAGAAGCTTTTCAAGAGTATATGGCTATTCTAATAATTGATTTTCATAAATAGATAGTGATTTGAGTTGATGAAGCTATATAAGTTTCAAATTTGAATTTTTTTTTTTAGTATGTTCTTGATATAGTTTTAATGAATTATTGCTTTTTTATATGATTTATACATGATACATGTCTAATATTGGATTAATTTGATAAATAATGCAATCAACATGCTATAATCTTAGATCTAAAATTAGAATATGTTTTTACGATGTTTTTATGGAATATATTAAGTACCAAATAATATATGTATGAATATACATATTATATTAATCCAAATTGTTGATTTTGGGTTGAAATTTGTAAAATAAATTAGAATTTGTATTATAGATGATCTTAGGCTGAATTTATACATTTTTCAATGTATGAAATCATTTGAAATTGATAAATTCTGATTTATGCAATTTAATTATGAATTTACAATTAATATTGCTTTAATTTGCTTGATTTATGGAAATATATGTTAATAATCATAAATGATGTTGAAAATTTAAATTTAGAATTACAAATATGTGATAACATTTTATGGAAATTAAAAATATTATAATAAATTTTAAATAATTAAATTCGGATTTTAAAGGCATTTTTCTAGAAAAATATACTATTATATGTGTGTGGTTATTAAAAATAGTAAATAAATTTATTTTGCATAAAAATCGATGGAAATAGTTAAAATAATGTTTATATATGTACAATGGAAATTTTAGTGATTTTTAAAATTAATTTGGTATTTTTAATAATTAGTAACTTAAACAATGTCATGTACTAGTAAAAATTGATCCAATAAGCTAAACCGGCTTTAAGATTAGAAATCTGATTTAAAATTTTTCTAAACTGAACTTATAATGAATTTTGAAAATTTATGATTTATTTAATAACAAAATCACAAATTTTAATTAATAATTGCTAACTAAGTGTAAATTAGAGTAAATTGTACAATTTTGCAACAAATTATACAAATTGGATTTTATGGTAAACCCTAGGTACATTAGCTTGATTCTAATATAATGAGCCCATTTTAATCTTAATTGGAATTTTCTAAATTAATTTGGGCCTAACTAGTTGATTTAGAGCTCATTGGCTAATTTTACGCTTAAATAAAATATGTAGACTTAAATTAGGCTTTAAAATCTAAAATGGACTTGGTTAAAATCTTTAGGTTTATTAACCTATTTGATCTATTTACACTTAAAGGGGTCTATTATTATTAATCATGGATTTCCTTAGTTTTATGGCCTTTTCAACCGAAAAATCAACTCATACATCAAATTGACAATTTATGGCTTAAATTTCAAAATGCAAGCCTAATAACAAACATTATTCCAATTAGGCATAATTCCAAAATATTTAAGTCCACTATCAATCTCTAGGTATTGAATTACCTACTGGGCTTAAATACAAATTTTTGGATCCAAAAACCTTAAAATATAATTAGTGAATAATTGAGCCCATTTAGTAAGCACTAGGCACTAAGGCCTAGTAGTCTAAATTAAATTTAATTCTACTTCAATTGGGCTTAAATCCAAAATATTGTGTCCAATATCCAATTTTACTCTAATGGGCTCAATTCCAAAATCTATACCCAATTTAACCTAATTAATGAACTATCATTCCGATTGGGCTTATTTCGAATTCCTTAAGCCCTTGACCCTAAATAATATAATAATAAGATATGTTTCTATTGGGCTTTTTTTAGTTACCCCAGAAGCCTAATACTTCCAAATAAAAAATTCAATATTAGATCCTATGGGCTTAATCAAAACTCTTGAAGCCCATTACCCTAACTAAAATCAAAATCAATTATTCTCTGACTTTTTGTATCATGACCTATTCCTTAATCAACTAATCAATTATGATTTGATAATGAGACACATAATTAATTCTTCTATGAAATAATCATTCCTGAATAGATACTAACCTGATTTCATGCTTATCTTCTAATTAATGTCAAGCTTTGGATATTGTATTAGATACGTAGTAACTTATATGCTGCTTGCCTAGGATAGATGTCCTAAAAAAAATTAATACTTAAATATGGCTTAATGAACGATTGATTAATTGTGTGTGATCATAGCTTGACATTGGTCGAGAGGTGACAACCTTACCAGGTGATGCTAACACAAGTTAGTAGAGTCGTGCATACAAGGTAGATTATGCAGGCCAGCCCGCAAAACCCCTTTTTTTTTTGCGGGTTGGGCCAATAGATTTAGCTCATTTAATGTGCAGGTCAATTTAGCCCGCCCTTTTTAGTGGAGGAAAGTTGCGAATCTTTAGAAAATTTACAAACTTCACAGTTAATCAGGTAATGTTCACCAACAGGAAAGAAAGAGCCAAATTACTCAAAGCTTTGGTCGTTAGCAACAAAGATGAAACCATTCCCATGTATTTCCTAGTATTAATCCAAATACTTGTTGAATTTAATTTTCATTCACAAATGTAAAAATTCAACTCCCATCCTATTTCAATAGACATTGCTTGTTATAAAGGATATATTTACTATGGGATGGGAAGGATTAGATTTTCAATCTTGAGCTTGCTCAAATAGAAAACGTGAGTCTTCTTGCTTTTTCTCTTATAAAAGTCACATTGAATACTAGTATCATGATTTTTTTATAACAGCACACTCAAACAATCCTTAAAAAAATGCTAAAATCATATGCTTTTTTTTTTTCTATACAAACACTCCTTAGAAAATGCTAAAATCATAAGTTTTAGAGTTCCTTTTTGTTTATTTATTTTTTTTTAAATTGCGGGTTTATGGGCTAACTCGGGTTGGCCCGCTTGAAACTCCTTATATTTGTATTTCCTCTGATGTTGGTAACATTTTGTATTTCCTCATATGTGGTAGCATGCCATTCAAATCAACTTAGGAATGAGGAGGACCGTTTTTTCATATTATTTTATTAGGTAAAAATGATTTGAAAAAAAAAAAGCACCGTAAAATTTCCAAAATATTATGGAAGAGTCCCTTTTGCAAAGTGGTTTTGCCTATTGGTGTGTAAGAGCAATAGCATTTTGCAATGACAAAAATGAATATAAATATGTATTTTATATTTAAATTTAAATTCTTTTAAATTTCTTGAAGAAAGAAAAAATCAGTAGGTTCGTAAGGTAGCCCACTTAACCCACAAATCTACGCGGGACAGGTATGAAAATTTGGGGCTGCATTGTAATGTGGGTCTACGTGGGCTGATTTGCATAACTTGCAGGCTGAACGAGGTAGGGCGCCGCGCCCAACCCATTTGGACATCTTTAGTAGTTAGGGGCTTAGGCCATTGATGATGGCTCGACGGGTAGCTGATAGGGAAAACGGTAGTGAAGTAACATTTACTTATGCTCTGTGAGAAGTGATATAGTTTAGTTCACGTTTATGGGATCGGTAAGACTACACTATATTATAGACTGAGGTAAGTAGAGATGTGTAACTACTTTGACCCCCAAATGAAGCTATCACTTAGATTCAGATATGAGGTTTAGTTATTCAACTTGTCTTTACCAATTCCCTTAGTAGTTGCTACTACTTATAACCTTCAAGTTCCAAGTGTGTTACCGAAGTATGAGTGTTTCATTGTTGATTTGCCACACTTAGTTTAAAGATAATTTTTTTATTGTTGCGTTGCATTTATACTAAGGATGTTTGATCATATCGTATGTGTTGGTGTAACTGTAATGCTATGCTTTGACTCACTTTTCTCTTTTTTAGGTGTTGATTTGAATGTTTGTGATCATCTCGAGTATGGGACGAACCTCAATGAGCTTATTGGCTAATGAAGTGGACAAGATTGTGAAATTTTATATATTCATAATGGAAGCTATTATTTATATTTCCAAACTTTGTTTTTTTTTTTCTTTTTTTATTTCAAGGGCCTAGTTTTTATCCCATGATTGTGTCATCTTTTCAAACTACTTAGATATGTTACTGTATTTTTTATGATTGATCCACAACAATATAAAATGTTTTTTTAAAAAATGCAAATTAAATGATTTCAAAATTCTAAAACTTGTTAGTAAATAATCATGATAAACTAATAGTTTAGATTAGTTTTTGCGTGTAACGCTTATATGACGTGGCAAATTGAATTCGCTTTAATCTTATTTAGGGCGTGGCAAATATTAATTGAGTAATGTTGTCCTTAAAAGGAAAAAAAAAAGAGTGATTAACCACGAGTGTTTAATTAAATCAAACATTGGCATATCGAAGACATTGAACCCTACTAGTGAGCTAGCTACACGAGATTAGGTGACAAAAGTAGACTTAAGGATGAAGGGTATGCTAAAAAATTTGTAGGTTTTATTTGTTTCCGATTAGATTATATAATTAGTTAATCACGTGTAATAGACATGCAAATCATATGTTAAGTATGGGAGGAAAAATATGCAAACTTGATTTCTCAGTTGTGCATATGTAACAACAAATCCAATTTGATGTTCTTGTTTGGTCTAATTGATGAATCACTTATGTTGATTTTCTATGAGCTGTCTTAATAGAGATTTGACGCATCCTTGAAATTAGCTGCTGTTTATAGTCTTAAAACAAAAAGGAAAAACCTCTTATTTATATAGCTTAGTATTAATCTTCACCACTAGATTTCACAGAGATGTGCAGAACATTGCTTCTGTTAATGATGGACATGATATGACTGGAGCTTGCCTCTCCTTCATAATGCATTGGACTTTGGATTTGCAGATGGGCTCCACTGAGCCCAAACTCATAAAGCAAAGCTCAACTTCAATCCAAAAGAAGCACAACTATTAAGAAATAAACCGAAGGCCTATGAATTCATCCTTAAGCTTTGCAAGATCCAGGAAGACCATTTTCTAAGCTTATTTTCATACATGAGAAACTGTGTAAGGTTGTAATAAAATGATTTTTCTTATTCCGAACCAATCAAACTCAAAGTTCCTAAGATATATTTATGATTATATTTGGTTTTATCATCGGCCTAAGAAACTGCCCTATCATATTGAATTGAGTTAAAAGCCCTTATAAAATTGTATTTTGTCAATCTCTGGTTTGGCCTTGCAGTGGGATGGGTATATTGATAGTAGGATGGGTATATTGATAGGGATAACTCTATTCCTTATGTAAAACTACAATGTTATTTAGGGTTTATTTGGTGAGAAACAGAGCAAACACAGCTGAGATATATATTGGATATAGATGGTTAAATATATACATAAAAGATCATACAAATCAAATATAAATCATATGAAAAAAAAAAAAAAACACAGATTATCTAAACAGATCCAATTAGGTTTTTATTATTTTATCCTTCTACTTAAGACAGACCCTTTATTCTTTTTTTTTTTCTTTTTCTATTTTTTTTTTGGTTTTTTAATGCCAAAATGCACATATCATTATTTTAAGGATTTTTAATGTTTTTTCGGTTAAATAAAAATGTATTATTTGCAAGTGCAAAGAATATTAAGTTAATAAAGCTAAAGTCTACAACTTACTCTCTAACTATTTCTTTTATCATTCTCACCAATCACCATTCACCATTCACCATTCACCATTCACCAATATTCACATTCTTCTTCTTCTGTTCTCTGCAAGTAAGAGAGGTGCTTCTCAATGGCGGCCTGGAGTTGAACCATGCAAATATAAAACCACAAACAACCAAACAAACAATCAAATTTAGTTTTGGAGTAGAGGGAGGGGGTTGAAAAAACATTCAAAATTCAAAATCCAAATGAGAACAGTTTTTTCTAATCTTCTGTGTCGTGTCCGCCATTCCCAGTTTCACTCTCATTCTCTCTGTTTCACACACAGTCTCAGACTCAGACTCTCTCCTGCATCTTCTTCTTCTTTCATCTCCTTCCCTAACAACAATCTTCAAGACAGCAAAGATTATCATAGTAAAGATCACACCTTTGTCTTATTAACCTCGTTACCGCCGAACTGCTCTCGCCGGAACCTTCTCATAGGGTTTCTTCAATCCCCTTATCAATCCCAACAGCAGCAGCGGAGTAGGTTTTACAATTTTTTTTTTTTAAATAATTCTAAAGCTTTTAACTTGTTTTGCTAAACGTTGGTTTCGATAAAAAATTCGTTCTATTTTTACAGGTTTTTTCACCAGGCCTAAGCAGATAAAGAAGATTGAAGTCAATGATCGCCACAGGTTCGTCTTCATCTAATTTTCTCTGTTCATTTCGGTGTGATAACAATTCTATTACAGCTTAATAGGTCGTTTAGTTTGTAATAAAAATTCCACAAGAATCTTATTACGAAATAAATATTGAATAGCCATTCATTAATTATTCTAGGGATAGTTAATTCAATACTGGAATTGATTTTTCCCCCAATATAGCTTTAATTTGAATGAAATGACAATCCATTATAGCTTTGATTCGTTCTCAGTAATATCTATAACATTACAGTCTTATTCTGTTCAGAAAAGTTATTGTATGGTATATGTATGATAGAAACCAAGTGGATTGCTTGCTTTGAGATAGTTTTATGATAGAATTATAAATATCTGCTTGTATAAGCATATATGTAGCTATTACTGTTAGGAATAAATAGGGTAAATTATGCTAATTCACATGGCAGATGGATTAGCGGCGTCTTTCTCATTTTGTAATTTGCTCGAAGAAAGTGTTGATACCTATTTTACTGAGGGCTCTTCTGCCTTAAGGCAGCTGGTCCAGTTGCCCCCATGCCTCAATCTTTAAACACGTGGATTAGATAAAAATTAGAACTTTAGGATCATGAGCTCTTAAATTTTTGAAATGTACTTACTATAAGAAATTCCTGGCTGTGCATCATTGATTTTATGACTTTTGATTCATTTTATGCCCTTTGGGGCTCGAGTATGATAAAAGTTTTAAAATTCTACTTTGTCATTACAAGCCAGTGGCTTGAATATCTGTTGTTTGGTTAAAAATTGTTTTCAGTCAAAGAGCGGTGACAACTGCATTATGGTGTAACTTCCTCGTTTTTTCGCTAAAGTTTGGGGTCTGGATATCAACTTCTAGCCATGTTATGTTGGCTGAGGTTATACATTCTGTTGCAGATTTGCCAATCAGGTATATTACAAGATTGTGCCGAACCCTTCTGTATAATACTTTTTCTTGTTTTATGTATTTGTTTGGCTTGATGATTCATGGCAACAGAATAGATTTTGGATTAATTATCCACAGGTACACTGATAGTATTTATGGTCAATTTTGTAGGCACTTCTTGCCTATGGTTTGAGTAGTTCAAGGCGTGCACCAGATGCTCTCCACCCGTGAGTTCCTTCAACATCATAAACTTCTTGTTAACTAATTCATGAAGCACAAAGCAAGGGTGCAATAGGTTTTTCAAAAACAGCATTCTTCTAGTTGGCTAGGAGAACACTCTTTCATTTTGTTCCATTCTTTTTCTACACATTAAGCATCTTTTGAGAGTATTTCCTAATGTTTTGCTAACTTGTTAGGATGTGGATTTGAAGATAATTTTGGTATGGAAACTCTCATGGTTTTATGGATTGTGCCTTGTGTGTCTATATACAAGGAGATGACATGAGATAGAATAGATAAATCTTCTAGCTAGAAGGAAAAAAGATTGTGGGAGATACACATAATTTCACCTAACTGATGCAGCAAACAGAGGGAAAAAAAAAAAAAAAAAGGTACATCAGAAAGATAACGGACTCCTAACTGCTAACAAGTATTTCTGGTAGATTTAAATCAAGGCCTCTGTAGATTGGCTGATATATAGTATTAATGATCATTGACCCTGCAGAGCCAAACCCTCACATGGGAAGGAATGCATGCATTTTTCCAACAAATTCTTAAGGGACACAAAATAAGGGTTAGCACACACCCTTGTGTTTGGCAACAGGACTTACACTTGAGGGAGGAGAAGGGGGGTGGGGTTGGGTGGGGGAATCTTGGTTAACTACTCCATATGAGCATAGCTGTCTAGTCTTGTGCATATTGTATGTCTTAAAATCACAAAACTTGCACAGTGTGCTCCGCGACCTTCAAGATGGAGACAGATACTTTTGTCTTCTACCTATGTTAAGATTATTCTATAATTTTCTGCAGCTATGGTTATTCCAAAGAGCGGTTTGTTTGGTCTTTAATATCTGCTGTTGGTATCTTTTGCCTTGGATCTGGTGCTACTATTATTCATGGATTTCAGAATCTCTGGACTAAACAGGTTATCTCCCTTGTGCATATCTGCTTTTGTCATTCCTACTTTTTAGCCACTACCTTGATATTGGAATTTTTTTTCGTCACGAGTTATTTAATCATCATCACTTTCAGCCACCAGAGAATATTCAGTATGCAGCTTTAGTCATTGGTGGATCATTTGTAATGGAAGGTATGCTGGCATACTGCAGTATCTCCTCCTACTTGGTTTTTGCAGATTTCCTTATGCTCTATTTCATTCTTGTTTTTCAGGTGCTTCTCTGATCGTTGCTATTCAAGCAGTCAAGAAAGGTGCAGCTGCCGAGGGGATGAAAGTGAGGGACTATATTTGGCGTGGTCATGATCCCACATCCGTTGCAGTCATGACTGAGGTGCAGCTATTCTTGATGTGATTCTTCTGTGGAGTCACTCTTTCTAGTTCGTTTTTAATGTATGGTTGTTTGCTACTTTTCATATATTTGATGAACAACGTTTTGAGCTATGTTATCTTAATGAAGATCATATATACTGAGACTTTTGTTTCAGATGTGATAAAATATTTAGGAAACTGGAAACCTACAAACTACTTAATGGGAGTAATATATTAGGGATATGGTTGTGATGAGCACATGAGTTTGTGACCTTACTTTTTGGATAAGATCAGGATTGATAATTAGAATTTACATTTAGTCCACTATACTGGTATCAAATTGTGAACTTGCTGTGTGACTGAAAATTGTAAGGAGTCTATACTTTGTAAGGCATGTGTATTGTTTTGAATATAATGCTTAGCTCAGTTTTGTTTACTTCTATAAAATATGTGTAGTTTTTAGTTTTAGGCTGCTGAGTCTATTTCTGTATAGCTTTCATTGCACTACTGTTCTGCATGCTGTTTTGTCCTCTTCAATTTTCAGGATGGAGCTGCTGTAACTGGCCTTGTAATTGCTGGAGCATCATTGATTGCGGTGAACTCCACAGGAAATGCGATTTACGATCCCATTGGTTCCATAATAGTTGGCAATTTACTTGGAATGGTACTTGTGATATATCATTATACATTTCAAGTTACTATTATTCCTTTTCTATGTTGAAGCAGGGCAATTAAGCTTATGCTTGCATTTTATCTCACCTATCACTTTTTTCTACCTGTATGGAATCCTTTTTTGGTTCAAATATTTGGAAGTAATATTTTTAATTGTAATTATACCTATTTATACAGAGCAATCATTACACACCACTTTAGCTAATGGAATTGTTCTTGTTAGGGCCCAACAGCAACTTTGATTTTGATCCTGGTTTTTCTTGGGTGAAATTTGTCACCATGAATATTGTTGTTATCAAAATTTTTTTGCTTCGATATGCTTCCCATATGCAAATATTATAAGATGGTCTTGGTTTGGCAGTAAAATGGAATTTCAAGGGATTAAGTGATTGCAATTTCCTAGACCTTTTCCTCCGTATGCAAGCAGTAGTTCCAAACCTATTGGCTGATGGATTTTAAGCATGTGTCAATCATTCTATGTATTTTGCTTTTCTCTTTAGTGGATTCTCTCAGTATGCAGTTTGGATAGGGAAATGATGCAGGATGGAATGTACTAATACAGTAGCCTATAGGACAGTGCTCTGTTTTTTTCTCTCCTTGCCTGATAATCTGCTGGACATGTGGATGCATTATTATTGGCACATATTTCTACGACTCGGCATACTATCAATATCTTGCTGAATTTGCCTTTTTTATCTTTTGTAGGTGGCTATATTTCTCATCCAGAGAAATAGGCATGCCCTGATTGGACGAGCAATGGATGACCATGACATGGAAAAGGTTCTCCAGTTTCTTAAAAATGACCCGGTATAAATATGCAGCAAATGCAAGCAAGTCACCAACCTTTTTATGCCTTCATCATTTATTTATTTTTTTCCCCCAAACAAAAGACAACAAATTTTTACATCATTGTGTAGGTTGTAGATGCTCTGTATGATTGCAAAAGCGAGGTGATTGGACCTGGATTCTTTCGATTTAAGGCGGAAATAGGTGGTGTTCTCTTTCTAGATTCTTTTGTCTTCAGAATTTTGTTAGCAGTGATAACCATTCTTTGGAATACATTGATTCTCTCTTCCATTTCATTTTTGTGTTGCATTCACTTCTAACCAATACTTTCTTCTAAGTTGTTTCTTGCATGTCCCATGAATCCATCTTATCAACAAGTTTACTAGTACTTATGAAATTATTATTTTCTGTTACTTTGAAAGTTTTTGTCATTATGGTCACATTCCCTTCTTATCTTGAAGGTAAGTAGTGCAGGAACTCATGTTTATGGATCTTATAGACATGGAAACTGCTAATAATTCCCAGTATTCTTGAGAATAAGAGGAGTTGAGGTTGAGAAGATGTCTTATTAGTGGACCATATTTGAACTTTTTTGCCATGATTTATTAATTTTTCTTTGCATAAATTTGTGATTGATTGCCAAATTGATCTTTTGAGTTCCAGCTTGTCTTGAGTATTGAGTTGTAATACCATTACTGTATATTTTGCATCATGGGATATCTGAATCCCCTATTAGTATTTGGAATGAGAGATACCTGGCATCTGTCTCATAAACGTACCCTTATTGATGAAGGGACTGATCATTTCTTGGAACTTCGATCTTTCCTTAAAAATCTAAATGAGAGAAAAAATGATGACCCTATGTTTCAATTACCCAAAAAAAGGGGATCTATATTGTTATTTAACATTTTCACTTTTATAATTTGTCACTGGAGACATAAGATTTCTAGCTCATTTTCCCGCATATCTTTTCTCCCAGGTTTTGTTTTGTTTTTTTTTTCTTTTGGCCACTCCCAAGTTAAATATAACTTCCTTCCCAATTGTGCCAATCAATAATTTTATTTGGAAAGTTTGGGATTTTTAGTATGAAGACTTTTCTTTATTTATTTATTTATTTTTTTTCCCTTGAGCCTCAAAAAGATTTTAGTATGTTTTGTAAGTTAGTAGACCAAGATATCAGTTATTTCCTTATGTTAGTTATGTAAGTGCTGGCATGTTAGTGTCTAAATTATCTTTCTGAAAGAACAATCTATGTTGTGTTTGGAAAAATTGTAAGATTGCACGTTTTAGTCATTGAGTTTGGTATTGAGGCTTAATACCTCTAGGGGTGTCTCTAGCAACTCAAGCAACTTGCAAGTGGCTTGACTTGGCAATTGCCCTTAAGATGCTATTGAACAATATATAAAGGGATTGAAGGTCTGTATTCTTATGGTTTTGTTAGGTTTTATGGCGCACAAATTTCTTCACACTTTGAATCTTCGTCTAATTAATTTTGGTCAAATGTAATGATCCAAAGCATTGTGATGTAACAACTATGGCACTAACTGAGGATACTTGTCTATACCCAGATTTTAATGGAGTAGTTGTGGTACAAAATTATCTAAAAAGGACTGGACGAGAAGAGTGGGCCAGACAGGTTAGGTTATGTTGTTTCAATTAATTTATGTAACTTTTGTTGGATCCGTTACTTTTAATTGCCTTTGGACTGCTGCGTAATTCTCTATTCATGGTCCTGTTTTATATGTTTTTTCCCTTGTATCTAATCTGTGTCTTATATGCATCTTCATCATCTTTTTTTTTGCCATATATTTTTGGTCAAACACTCAGTTTTCTGCAATTGCAGAAAGCAATAGGAAAATAACAGGCTCTAAATGTTTCACTAAGTTACATAAAGTATTTGTTTTTAGATATTCTCAGTCCTTTCCTTTTTTTTAAAGGATTATTTAGTGGAGTTTGTTCCTGAATAATGTTCACGAAGAGCAAGACACTTCCATATAGTAGTAAGCATATTGGAAAGTGGATGTGCATGGGAATTTTATCATGGGATATGGGTGGCATTGCTTTGCTTATGGTTTAAATGAAGATTGACCTTTGCTGCTAAAACAGGAGCTTTTATTGCAAATTGCCATGCCGAAATGTCATTTCACTCTTTATATAAGTTACTTGATTATCATGTGATGCCCAAATGCTGAAGTTTTGCCCTGCCCAGTGGTGGGATCTGGGGAAGTCAAAAAACCCTCCTTTTAGAAATCAAACATATGTACACACTTTCTCTATATCTATCTAACCAGGTCTGTGTGTGTTTTCTATGTGATTTGTGCATGCATATTTTAAATGCAACTTTTGATGCATGTACAGTTTCGGGAAGCTGCAAAAGAGAAGGATGACAGTGCACTCCTCAAGGTCATGTCATGCTATGGTATGTGCATTTACATAATTGAAAATAAAAAGAGACTTATTTGAGCGTTACCGATCTTATGAGCAATGGGGCCGAGGATCATATTACTGTATGGTCACGAATCTATTCTTGGTCCCACATGAAATTCTTTTACCAAATGCAGGTGAAGAAGTAGTTACTGCTCTAGGAAGCGAAGTTGACAGGCTAGAGAAGGAAATCCAGGAGCTTGTTCCTGGTATTCGGCATGTTGATATCGAGGCACACAATCCCTGAAACCATCTCAAAACACCAAAAATTTTATGGACCAATCATCATTTTTGAAGCTACATGCACTTATATGCAAGTTTCTTACCAAGCCCAAGGGGGCTATTTTTATTTTAAGCTATTTACCATAGGATTTCTGAGTGGGGATTTCATGTCCCTGTGGAAGCAGCGAGACCGCTAGAGTTTTGGGCTACCCATTGTATAACAGGTGGACTGACAAGAAAGAATTAGGTTCCAAAAATAGTTTTGAGTTGAGATATTATTGTCTTTTTTAATTGTGGTGCTCTGGCCACGATGCCATTAATTAAATCAGTAATCTTAATTGTTTAGCAACTTATTGTTTAGCCTTGTCTCAACTAGTTCGATGCTGCCATTCTGTAATGTTTTATAAATTCCAGTTACTTTTCTTTTGATGTACTTCTGATTCTGAGATCAAAGCCAATAAAAACTTCATTAAGTTGCTGATGGTTGATTTTTCTCGAAATTTTGGCGCTCTTGTTACTCTCTTTTTTCTCCCTAAATGAGTGCGGAGGAGCAGGGTTCTACCCACCAAACAAGGGTCATTTCTCTGGAAGAATATGTGAAATATTATAGGGGTAGAATTATTGTTCCTGCCCTAGCTCTGCAGTTGTGTTTTTGGAAACTGATAACTGCAATTCGAGGGTTTTGATGTGTGCTTCGTTGCAAATATTGCACGGCTAATCAGTGGGAATATTGGACGAAACGCGTATGGCGTGGCCTCCGGTTCTGAAAAGACATTTATCATGGTCAATTTCTTGTTCGGCACTTATCCCTTATTTTCATAGGACCTTACCGTCGGGAAAAGAAAAATAATATTGACTTTTTAAAAAATAATTATAAAAATACCATTATGATAAAAATAATCTAAAAAATAGACAAGTTAATCTTGTCTCTTAAAGAGACGAGGTCATTAGTGGCTGGCTTCATTCCTACAAGAGAAGAGGTTAGTGTATTTGCACCAATCTCGTCTCTTAAAGAGACGAGGTCGATCACTTATGATCTCGTCTCTTAAAAAGACGAGATCAAGTCACCTATTTCTGAGTTTATTTTTTTCTTTGATACATTTGTGTAAAAAAATAGGTATTTTTTTCCTTAATCCTCTTACCGTCACTGATGTTATAAATGAATTGATTATAAAAAAAATATTAGCATTAGAAAAAAAAATCATCAGTTTTGATCATAGTTGAAATAGATTTGAATCTTTTAATGATATAATGGGACAAATTCCTTTATAATTGCAACGAGATCAGAGTTTTCCTTTTTCCCTAGCTAATGTTTTTTATTTAAGGTAAAATATAATTGTGAAAATGCTGTTGGATTGAAAATAATTTTAGAAATAGACAACTTGAGTTGGAATTAAATAGAGTTGTTTTGAACTCGTTTCTTAAAGAAATGAATTAATTAGTATTATATTAAACTTATTTTTTTAAGAGATGGGTTCATTACAATTTTAAACTCATATCTTAAAAAGATGAGTTTAATTTGTCCATTTTTGATATTATTTTTGATCCAATAATATTTTAGTAATTTTAAGTTGAAATTACTATATATATATATATATATTTTGTTCCTTATTCCAACATCAATATTTGTAATAAGTTTATATTTATCATTAAGTGGTTAAAAAAAGAAATTAAAGTTTTACAAAGTTAATCAAATAAAGAATTAATGTTATATAACTTAGGAAGGAATTTATTTGTGCTTAATTATTATTATTATTATTTACTTAAAACTTATGAATTGAAAATGATGATTTCTTTTTTAATCCACTATGTAAAATATGAATATCCTTTTTTTAATCACTTAAAGCATTAGCCTATAATCCATTCCTTTTAGTATAGTTTATCCTTTGTTTAGAAAAAAAAAAAAAGTCTGTGTATAATCTATGATATTGCAGCTGTTGCTTCATGCTGAACCATTATTTGATTCCTAGAATAGCTGTTCTCTAGGATGAACCTATTTAAGCTTGTGGGAAACAATACAGCAATAGAGTACGTATTAAGAAGAAACACGCTTATCCGCGTTTAGTTTGACCCAGTCTGGTCTTCGGAAGTTGGGAATACACGGGAAGCGAGAGCATCACAGAAAATTCATGAAAGGAAAGTTCCTTCAACTTAGGCGATCTAACCTTTTTTAAGACACTGTTTGACTAGCTCTCTGTGTCTCTCCTTATATACCAATCCTTCCTTGGTTATGTATTCGCAGAGCACAAACAGACCATGGGGGCTCTGAATGTAGTGGATGTGAGAGAAAAAGTGATTCGAAGACAAGGGGCAGGCTCAGTTTGTCCATACTGTGCAGGCCCCGTGCTCGCCATCGACTTTGACGTCGACGTCCGTTTTTGCTACTTCTTCTCCATTTCTCACAAAACCAAAAGGAAGTTCTATTGCGTTCTTTGTTCCACCAGACTGACACCTGCGCGTCCATGATTAATTGTTACATACATACGACTAGAAACAACATAAGACTGGGTTTCTTGTCTTCATTATCTGTTTCCTTCAAGTTTGTGGGTTATTACATGATTGTATTTTCAACATAATTTTGCACGCTTTTACTTTCTTTGTTTTTTTTTTCTTCTTTTCCTTTTATATATTATGTAATTGTATTTAATCAAATGTTACAGTTCGACAAGTTGGACACCTATGGTTAAAAAACAAAAGTTTATTGTATATCATTGTATTGTTGAGATTGAGAGGTAAAATAGTCTTTCTATTTATATTATAGTTATAAACCCCAATCCTACTGTAAAATCACACCTTGTGTACCACTTTGTGCAGTAATTAGGTCAGTAATACAAAACTGAGTGTCCCCTCTACCAACTTTTGGTGCAATGCACTCTTGTGCATCCATTCCCATATTTCAAATAGGAGGTGGTCTCGGTTCTTTCCATTCTTCCACATGACCTACTCTTTGTCATTACACTGTCTTACAACAATGAATATACCATCAATCTAGTCATGAGAGCTCCTTCTCTTTCTCGATGGATAAACAGCTAAATTTGATACTTAAACTTTACATAATAATTCAATTTGATACATGAGCTTTTGAAGTACTCAGTTTAATATATAATCGAACTTTTTATGATTATTTTTTTACCTCCTTAAGACTATTTACTTTGTTTGCTCCATTTAATATATTTTTTTGTTACTTTTCTTAATATTGTCTAGTAGTGATAGGTTACTTCTTCCATGTCATGAAACAAAACAAACATTAGTAATGAGATAGTAAAAATAATAATGAAAAGTTTGATAGGGTATTAAATTGACTATTTCAAATTTCATATATCAAATTAAATTTTTATATAGAGTTCGTGTATCAAATAAATTTGGACATTTTCCCTTTCCTATAATAAGAGACTGGAGTCATCTTTATCCAGCATGTATATCTCCTGTCTGCAGACGCTCGGGGTTTTGTCATTCCCATATGGTTCCTCAATAATATAGAGTTACCTCTTTTAAGTGAAGTTATATCCTTAGTTTTCCAACTAGTGTCTCTCCCGTCACATCGAAAGTTCCGCACATCTCCTATTGCTATACTCATCTCACAAGTATAGAAGGCCTTAGATGTTATTCACTATGGTTTATGTCAATCACCAATTGGATTAAACTCAGATTAACATTATACGCTTTCTATTAATGATTTTATTTGTTATTCTTGGATATTTTTAATGTATAATTAAAGTGAAGTTCTATCACCTTTTAAATATTTCAAATCTTGGGTTGAAAATTAATTTTCTACTTGCATTCAAAGTGTTTCATAGTGATTGTGCTAGTGAATATTTCAGCAGTGTTTCTCTAAATTTCTACGTGACGATGGTGTTCACCTTTTGATTCTTTGTTTGCTCATATACACTCCAACAAAACGATATTGTTGAATGTAAACATCGACATATAATTGGTTTGACTCAAACAATTTCGTGTACGTTTAGATCCTTAGTTTGATGTTGGTTTGGCATTTGTTTCACATCTATTTCAACTAGATTATTTGTTAAAATATATATATATATATATGTGAAAAATAGATATTTTTACTTATAAACATACCTTAAAAATTAAATTACAAATAAGATGCAAACAAAATGCAAATGTATATTAAATATAGATAAGATTTAGATGAAAAAAAAAAAAATCTTCCAAATGGACCCAACGACTGAAAGTACTTCGGCTGCTCAAAGCCTCTAAACAACCACATCTACTCCTGCAAGCACAACCAAAAACGTCACTTGCAACTTTTACTTTTCATAAATCTTAAAAAGACAACGTTGCTGCTCTTTCTTTCATGACCTTAACCTAGGATTCACCTTCTCTCGAGACACATGTAAGTTTCTACTTGGATTCTTAATGTGCCACACACGACTCTAACATCCATTAGCAAAGATGCTGGCCATCTTTTCTTCCTTAGAAAATCGAGGCCTAACACTATTTTCCATTGCAATAATTGTATTTTCAATGCTTTTATTCCTTCATGGCCTCACCTTTTCCATTTCCAAATGCTCCCCCCTCTCGGTGCCAAAAGCTATATAGTCCAAGTACCGCTTCTACCCCATCACTTATGCATCTTTATGTCACGAGGACGATTGTTGCCTTACTTGTATCTATATATGCCTCTTTGTTTCATCAATTCAGTTATTATGTTATTTATATCTGTTTGTATAATGTATGATTATTGAGGAGAAATATATTTTTTACTACAATGCCGTATTTGATACGTCGTATAATACAAAGTTACTTGCATAAATACACATGATAAAAGAAAACCAAAAGTACAAAAAATAACCTCATGTAAAATATAATTGCATGTATACATAATATGCCCCCTCAATCTTGTGATGCCTGAGTCAACGTGAGATTAGAACAATGATCAAGAAATTTTGATGTAGATAGATTTTTAGTGAGGATGTCAGGGTGTTGGAACCATATAGGGAAATTCCGAACAACAACTTGACCAATTGAGACCATTTCTCAAACGAAATGATAATCGATGTCTACATGATTTGTGAGATCTTGCTGAACAGGATTAGCTGACAAGTAGATTGCTCCAAGACTATCATAGCATAAAGTCATGGGACATTGAATGGGGATGCCAATTTCATGAGTAAGGTGACAAATCCAATTTGACTCAGCAACCACAAGAGCAAAGGCATAATATTTAGCCTTAGTGGAGTTGTGGGATATGGTTAGTTGCTTCTTAGATCTCTAGGAAATAAGATTTTATCCCAAACAGATAGCATAAACCTATTGCTGAGAGATGGGTGTCTATACATCCAGCCCAATCAGCATCAGTAAAGGTGGGTAGAGAAGTGGGAGATGTGTGACAAATGGGAAGTCCTAGTTTAGGAGTGCCTTAAATGTGGTGAAGTACGTTGGGGTTGTGCATGTACTTACTCAACTAATTTACTGCAAAGTTGATATCTGGGTATGTAATTTTGAGGTATTGTAGTGCACCAACAATCTCACGATAGACTGTGGGGTTTGCCAATGGTGGAGAGCTAAGGGCACTGATATGACTTCAAGGAGACAATGGGATTTCGACCAGATTGGAGAGATGTAAGTGATGGCATTTGAGGTGGTCAGAGATGAACTGAGATTGACACAAGGATATACCTTGAGTTTGATGAGTGATTCAAATGCTAAGGAAGAAGTGTAGAGGACTAAGGTCTTTCATGACAAACTGGCATGAGAGTACCGAAATGTATTGGTTTAAGAGTGGACTGCTGCTTCCAATGAAGATAATGTCATCCACATAAAAAAGAATTTAGCAAAAAAACTATTGAAGCTAAGGGACCATACTCGAGGAGCTTATTTAAGCCATAGAGAAAATATTCAATTGACATAAATAGTGAGGGTAATGAGGATGAACTAAACTAGAGGGTTGTCTCATCAAGATTGTCTCTATGAGGTGGCCATGAAGAAAGATATTTTTAACATAGCAAGAGGAGACAATATGAGATGAAGTGAATGGTGGTGGGTTCAATGAAAGCGTTGAAGATTTTAGAGTAATCAATACCTTCGCATTGAGTAAATCGTCGGGCAACAAGGCATGCTTTGTGGCGCTCAACTTGTCCCTTTGCATTATATTTAAAACAGAATTTTCAAGTACTCCCAACAACATTTTAGTGTGGTTAAAGGGAACAAGAGTCTAGGTGCCTTTTTTTTTCAATACCTTCGCATTGAGTAAATCGTCGGGCAACAAGGCATGCTTTGTGGCGCTCAACTTGTCCCTTGCATTATATTTAAAACAGAATTTTCAAGTACTCCCAACAACATTTTAGTGTGGTTAAAGGGAACAAGAGTCTAGGTGCCTTCTTTTTTTTTTTTTTTCAGAAGGGAGGAAAGTTCTTCTTTCATTATGATAGCCTATGTGGGATCATGAACAGTAGAGGTGCATGACTGGGCTCTAAGGTTGTGGCTGGGGTTAGAGATTAGGGATTATGCAAGGCTTGTTGTTGCTAGATTTGGAACGTGTTTGCATTAGATGAGTGGGTACGGATGAGGTGGGTGAAGTAGTAGAGGACAAGGGAGTTAAGATAAAAAAGGTGTGGGAAGAAGGTGAATGAGCTAATTCTAATGGTTTAATGGAAGTGGAAGCAAGAGATCTGGAGCATTGTTAGACATGTATGATGGAGGGTCGAGAGACATCAAGATCTAAGGTAGAGGAGAAGGTAGGTATGGGTGTGGAGGCAAAGTTGACAGGTTAGGAAGTGTTAGATAGGGAGTACGAGAGGGTGTCGAAGGTGGTGGGGTAGGGTCATGGGAGATATGTTAAGAGGACGGTTGGGTGGGTATGGTAAAGGTAATGGTAGGGAAGGAAGAGTTTAACTTGTTTGTGGAGGTAGTGGATGTGGGAAGTTTAGTGTAAGGAAAGTTAGTCTCATAGAAGACTACATGGCGACTTATGTGTACCTATCTAGAGGAAAGGTCAAGATAGCGATAGCCTTTATGTCTAGTAGAGTAGTTGATAAAAATGCAAAGAGTAGAGCAAGATGAGAGTTTGTTGCTTGCTCTATGGGTAAGGTTAACAAAGTAGGTACAACCAAATGTGAGAAGGAATTTATAGTATGGGGTCATGTAATGAAGCAGTTCAAATGATGATTTGTGATCAAGATTGATGGATTGGAGTTAATTGATTGTGTTGATAGCAGTGAGGGCAGCATCCACCCAAAAAGAGGTTGAAAGATTAGCATGTATACAGATAGTGCGAGCTAATTTAGTAATGTGGCGAGGTTTACGCTCAGCAAATCCCATTTTATTGGGGAGTATAGGGACATGATCGTTGGAGTCGTATGTCATTATCGTGTAAGAATTTAATGAGAGCATGATTAACAAATTCTCTACACTACCACCATTGCTGTGGAAAATTTTAATATGATTGGAGAAATAGCTTATAACTCGAGTTTTGAAATGCTGAAAATGAGACAAAACTTCATATTTATTATGCATAGAAATAATCTTGGAATATCTTGTATAATCGTCTACAAAGAGTACATAGTAACAATATCCTATTTGATCTAATTGGCACTTGCCATGCATCATAAATAAATCCAGAGACTTCTGTGCTCTATGAGATGATTGCTGAAATAGAAGATGAGTGAACTTGCCAATGCAATAGGAATGACAAAGAATTGTAGATGCAAAGGACTTGATTGGAATGACTTGACGCTGAGCTAACTTGTTGAAAACTTTAGTATGTGGATGACGTAGGCAAAAGTGACGGATTTCTCTAGAGATAGCAAAGTCAATGAGAGATGGGAAGATTGAATTAAGTGTAAGATAATGGGATAGAGAAGATGTCTAGTTGGATGTTGGAGGAGTATTTGACCTATTTAGGAGTCCTTGATACAAAAAGTAGAGTTGTTAAATCTAAAAGTATAGACATTATCTTAGCATAATTTGATAACAGACAGTAGATTGTTTGTAAGTTAGGGATATGTAAGACCTTTAAAGTAAAGGTTATGACCTTGAGTGTGAATGATAAGATTTCCCATGTGAGATATGGGTGAAGATGCACCACTACCTACACATACCTCATCGGAACCAACATAGGGTATGGTATTAACTTAGTGAATATACCTGAATTAAGGGTCATATGGTGCATAGCACCAGAATCAGGATACCAGACAACATCAGTAGATTTTCCAAGAGATAGGGCAACAAACGACTAGAGCACATCACGTATGACTCATTGAACCTATGATAACACTGAATGGTAGAATGACCGAGCTTATCACAAATTTGACATATAAGCTGAGAAGTAGAGCTCAAGCATGAGTTTAAGTCGAAGGAAGAGAGTTGCCTTGAAGAGCCTCGATTATGTGAAGTGTTGCACTGTGGTGTGCAAGAAGAGTAATTCTGAAACATAGGGGATACCATACTCCTTGGGTATGGAGCAGGTACAACCACGACCTCAACCTTTGGATGGGAAGGCAGGAGTCTGTGAGATGGGAGTTGCAGGTATGGAGATGACGGTATCGTCGGTGTCATGGTGTTTGAGCCATTATTCCTGAGTAAGCAATTTAGCACGAATCTGCTCAAAAGTAAATGTAACTAGAGAATGGGTTAAAGTGGTAACAAGAGCATCATATTCACGGGGAGGGCCACAAAAGAAATGGTTAATAAGATCTATTGAGCTAAGAGGTTTATTGATGGAGATAAGTTGATTAGCAATGGATTTTAGCTTGTGTAAGTAGTCAGAGATGGAGGAATTGTTCAGGCAAAGAGCAAGGAGCCTTTATTTCAATTCCATTTCCCAGTCCATGGAATTTTCAAGAAAGCGGTGTCAGAGAGAAGTCCTAATATCTTAGGTTGCAAGTATATCATGAATTTCCATGAATATTTTCGCAGACATCGTAGCTAGAAGAGATGCGCGGACCATGTGATTTGTCCGAAGCTAATGGTTAGAATCGGGGTTGGGGACAGGAAAGGCACTATGAGGATGGGTAATGTCTCGTGATGGAGCAATAATCGTGCCATCAACATATTTGTAGAGATCTAATGAAATAAGGAATGAGGTCATTAAAGAGGACCACGATTGGTAATCTCCAGCATCGAATTTAATTGTAACAATGGTGGAAACATTGTTAGGAGGGAGAATAAGTGATGTCGATGGATGTATGGTGTGATTATATGTTGTTGGAACAGTTTGCGGATCTCCAAGAGTATCTTGCCAAGGAAGCTGGATTATAGAGGATAAACTAGAAGATAGGGAGGTTGCAAGATTAGGAAAAATGCTTAGGCTTAGCAAAGGAATTAGACAAAGTTACTTCAAAATTAGAGGTGGGCAATAGTTAATGGAGTCACATTTATTTCTTCAATTCCATCTTCATCAACTTCAAATTTTTTGGGATAATGTTAGAATAGTAGTTTGTAATAATATTTCCATTTCATATGATTAATGTAAAGCATCTTGTTGTATTAGAAATACAAGGGTAAAAATCAGGATCTGTTAATCCTTGAAACTTGTGACCTTAGATAATAAAATCAAACCATTCTGATTTTATATATCAAAAGTTTAGGATTTCTAATGATCATACAAAGAAACACCATGAAATTTGTGTACAAATACCTTCATAGGGATGCCATGATGCTGAAGACCCTAGCATATTTGGTACATAGGAATGGATTATGACGGAATTGCGATTTCAATTCCATTCCCTATTTTATGTTTGAAAGCATTTTTAGAAGTTGAAACTATGATTCCGCTTTATTAAAAGGAAAACGCAATTCTATTTTATATGTTTTTATGGTTATTACTTTAATTACCTCTTTATCCAATATATATTTGTTATCTATAGTTATTGTCAATGGTTTTTTGATAAATGCTATTATACTCACAATTCAAGAATGTATCACATATCTAAACATAGAATAGATTTGTCATTTTCTTGCTCATTCCATTTCATTCCTTCAACTCAATCCATTCAATTCTAGAAGATTTGAGCAAGGTAGATTGTATAACAACAATAGAACATGGTTAGATGGGAACCTTAGTTGCAAGCTTTAGTATTTGCATACATTTAGCCTTGATGATCTAATTTATGGCGCAAAATTGAGAAAAACAAAATTGAGTTGCTCTTATATTGTTGCATATGCGTGCTTGTAGGTTTAGAGACAAAATTAATTAATAATTATTTAGTTTAACAAATGCATAATGTTGTTAGATCAAAATTAACCCAACGAGTTCAACTCAGTTGAACTGAACTTAGCTTTGAGAATGGTTCAATTTGGCCATGGTTCAATCTGATTTTATCTATTAACTCTTTATCCTCTAATATCTTCAAATTAATTTGGAATAGGTCCGGCCACATTGCAAATTATAAACCTCAAAGAGATTATTAATCAATCAAATTAGTTAAATTAGAATTTGAAGACAAGCAAACAATAAATTAAAGTGAATATAGGATTGAACTATTTAATTTGTTGTTATAGGATATCTTGGAAGGAGAAATCAAGTAATGCTCCTTCATGCATTTGTAAGTTTAAAGATGAAATTGACTAATAAATATTTGGTTTAACAAATGCATATGTTAATTGTGTGTAACTTGAGTTAAGATTTGTAAACAAGCAATCATGGATTTGATTATCATGGCTTCATAAGGGAAAGGTTTCTAGGATGATATGATTAGTTAAATGCTTTGCTATGATCCGTAGCTCAACAAATTGTCCATATGAGGAAATTGTAGCTTATATAAGCTAGATGAGTAGCGGTGAAGTTGCAATGATGTTAACTGGTAGCAAGGGAAGCTGGTTTGAGCCTTGTCATTTCTTGTGCTTCCAATGTCATGACTTAGGCGATACAATTATAATGAGACAATTTTATTTGGTATCAACAATGTGCCCTCAAATCATTCGTTGTAAATGATCTTGTTGTTGTGGTTTATGCAAGCTGGAGTTTGAATCATGCCATGCCTCTAAACGTTAAGGTTGTATGGTTTGTAACACCTAAATAAGATAATTAAGGGTTTATTTGGATCATCTTATTTTCATTTGTGTTGATCTTTTTGGTATTCTCTTTGGTGGATATATTTATCAAGAAACAAATGCTAAGATAATAATAATAAAATACATATAAACTAAATTTCCATGAAGTTGGACTTATATGTCATTTATTTTATTAATTTTCACAAAAATGTCAATAAAATTTTATTTTCTAATGTATTAAAGTATATGTTTAAATTTTCTCTCAAAAGAATGTGAACTTTTAGATTTGGATTCTCATCCCCTAATTACCTCCTTTAATATAAATATAAAATAGAAATAGTACATGGAATACCAATAATGAGATAGTTTCCCACCTATCCAATTTTTAATTGATAAGAATCACATACAAAATAGATGAAAAATAAAAATATAACTGAAACATGCCCTAAATTGTTGTTTATTGCATTTGATTTATGCATGTAATTTTGGCAGGTTGGTGCATTAGCATACTTGAAGCAATATGGTTTTGTTGTTTACTACAGAAATATGTTGCGGACAACCATCAAACCTTTGGATTTGGGTTGTGATGAAATGTTTTACTAGAACTCTAAAACCAAACCATAATGGCAACAGTTTACAGACTTTAGTGACAATTTAATGTTGCATGTAGTTGACTAGATGTTATGGTGGTATAAATTTTTTCAAGTAACTTACACGGGAAGGTTACAATGTTTAGGGATAAATTTATTTAATGTCAAACATTTCGAGTGGTTAAAAAGAGATTAAGATGTTTAAAGAAGTGAGTCGAGGTCATTATTTACACGTATCACAACGTTTCGGATCTTCTAAGTTTTAATTAAATATTTCACCTGTTGACATGTGTCAATAGTGATCTCAAGCGATCCACTTTTTTAAAACATTGATATTTTTAATCACTTGTAATGTTATGTCCTCTAATGAACTTACCTCCAAGCGTTGTGACTTTCTAGTGTAATTTATCCAAAATTTTCTTAAACTAAATAAGAAAATATTTATTTTATGAATAGTAAAGGTAGAATGGAATTTCACTATTATATATATATGTGGTCAATTATTAGCTCTTACAACTTTTAAAAAAGAGAAGTATCTATCATGAAGGAAACTGGGTCGTTGATGAGCTTATCAATCTTATCAAGGATATGAATAGGGGCTTTCATGTGTTTACACACTCTTCTACTATTGCATTGGAAATTATTTTGCAAGATACACTTGGTGTGCCTTTTCCTAGACATTGTGTAGTCTAGGTTGTTCTAGGTTGTTTTTTTTCCTTGTAATACATACACACACACACACACACACATATATAGAGAGAGAGACAAGTATCAAATTCAAGTTGGCTTAAAAGATGGCCACTCATACCACTCGATCCTATCAGTCTAAGTAACATTTTACTATCATCTAAGGTTCAACGTGTCTTTTAAAAAGAATTCTGTTGTGGGCTTATCATTATTGGAAAAGTGTGTTATTGAATATTTTATCACCTTATGCACAAAAGTGAGTCCTTCTCCTTCCTTACCACCATACTCAAACGGGAGCTTGAGGATGGCAGGTTGCAATTAACTTCCAAGTTCTAATGCCGGAAAACCATGTGAGTTCACATTATCTATTTTTTAAACAAGTAGTCAAGATTTAAATAGACATCAAACACACACACACATCAACAACAATAGAAAAAAAAAAAAGGATCTAGACAGGCTTAATAAAACCATCTCTAAATGTTAAGGACACCCTTTTAATATACTTAGATGACATATCATTTATTTAACACCCCATCGTAAGAAACCTTTTCTTTTCCTTTTTTCTTTTTTTTAAGGGTCTATTCATTCTTAATGTTCTCAAATATTTCTTTTTGTTTTATATTATTTATAAGATCCACAATACAAAATCTAAATAAACAAAACATAATGTAACACACGTTTATTGATTGTACAAAAAGAAGTTACATAAATACAAATCACATAATATTAACTACGTAAATGGCAAGACAAAATTGCATCTTTTTTTTTAAGCATATTGCATGTAAAATATGCGATATAAAAACTATAATACATTGCCAATCGTATCTTAAACATCTTTATATGTGATTTACTATAAATAAAAAAATTTTAATATTTTCGCTAAAAAGTACAAAAACTTATGCAAAACATGCCGTATGTGTAGGATAAACATGCAATTCTATATCAGTATTTATGTAACTACTTTCACATAATTTGTCTTTATATATATTTATTGTTAAATCAATATATAGACAAACATCTCACATAACATGGGAAAGTGTTTCTAGCTTTTTTAGATCCTCTATGAAGACTACTTTTTTTAAGAAGCTATCCACGAACATAGGGATAAAAACAACGTAAGTGTTTCTACTCTTAAATTTTGATAATTTAGTGTCAAAATCTTCATTTTTTACAATTTATACTCTCCTATTTTAAAACAATTGTCAACTTAGTTTCTTACCCTTAGCAATTTAGTACTCTTAATTTATAATGAAGTTCGATCTAGTGCACTGAGATATTAAATGATCTTCATTTCAAAATTTTAATGTAAAATTTTAAATTATAAAAAATAAAACTTTAAAACTAAAATGCTAAAATCTAAAAGTAAAACACTTATATTGTGATTATCGAACTATATAAGAAATCCAACATAGGGTTCTTCACTAATGAAAAGGTTATTAGAGCGATGGGGTACTCAACTTATCAACTTTCTAAAGTATATTTTTTGTTGTAGTTTTTACGAATAAAAATTGGATATATACATGTCTTAAAAAGCAAGCACCGGCATATGGTTTGATTTTCCTATAAATTAAAAAACCAATTGAGTAGGTATTTATCTTCTGGATAAACCATTTATTTTTAACCTTTTCTTTTTTTTTTTCTTCATTGAATACCTATGTGTTCCTTATGTACAACTATAGTGCAGATAGTTATAACAACAGTGGTCCAACAAAGAATCATATCCTTTAATCTGGTAGATATTCTTATCCTAAGGTATATCATTTCATTCCAATACTTTTGGTAATGTATTGCTGGCTGGATTAAGAGTGGTTGTGGTTGAGCATGGTCCATATAAAAAAAATTTAAGGTTTCGAGTAATCGAATGACGATAATGATATAAGAACTTAGGGTTGGTTGTGGTTGAGTATAGTCCATATCAAAATTAAAGGTTTCAAGTAATTAAATGACGACAATGACATAAGAGCTTAGGGTTGGTTGGGTTGTTGACGCATCTTTTGACTCCTATTTAACCTTTTTATTTAACGGTGGTTATGGTGCATTTATCCTTTCGGAGCTAGGCATGGGGCACATTTGGGTGGGAGCAAAATCCTGTAGATTTAATTCGATTCATCTATAACTTATCAAAATATGCATATATAAAGAAACTTTAGTGTCCCCTTGTCCTGTCAATATTTCATTAATAATATATAATAAAAATTATATTAAGTATTTCCAAGGTTGTTAAACTAGTAATTCTGTGTAGAACCGCCAAGGGTCAGTAGAATCGGAACGTAAAATCGAGATGTAGAAATGTAAGTTTCTATAACCTTTGCAAAAAAGTTTTGAAAAATTATAGAAATGTTTATAAAAGATGTAGAAAACTTAGAACACATAATAGATGTAAAAAAAAAAAAAAAGAAATTAAGTTCTTGTTTTCATAATTACTCTTAATCCATAATATAACATATATAAAAAAGAGTGAGTAGAGTCAATTAATTTCTTTTTTATTATTTTGTTTGAAATAAATGATAAATTGAAGGAAAGTTAAAATTTTCAACTTATTAAATGCTTAGTTATTAAATAAAATAAATAAGTTTTCTTGTAAACTTTACAACTACATCTTAATTTGAATGAATTCTATAAAATAGAACATGGGTTTTCAGGAGAGGGAGGGAGGAAAAAGATTGAGAAAGTGTGTGAAAACCAAATAGAAATGACAATAAAGAAGATATATCATCAAAATTCCTAATAGTTGACGATAAACATCATCACGGTTTCAGAACGTAACAGGAACTATCTTCCATGGTTTCGGTCTGATTCCAAGGAACCACCGATTCTCGGTTCTGATTTTGAAACCGTAAAATCGTCTTTGTAAAAAAAAATAATTTTTTTTTTAAATTTTTAATAAAATAAATTTTAAAGTCAAAATAATTATTTAATCTAAAAGTATTAAATTATTTAACCAATTTTTTTAAAAATTTATTTAGAATGCATATTTATATGTATACAAACACATTCAATATCAATTATAGTTAGTATTATGATATTGTAAAATACTCTAGAAGATAAAAAAAATTACAATGCAAAAAATAGTCTCACATTATTAAGAAAATGAATTTTGCTTTTAAGAAAAAATTATTTAAACTTTAATGTATGATTTTAAGTTATGTTTATTTGTGTTGTTGATAATAACATATTAAATATTGTGAATAAATAATAGATTTTACTATTTATATAAAATAACTTAAATATTAATAATTTTATATTTAATATTATTAATTTTTATTTTTTTCAATGGGACCGGGTTGAACCACCGGTTCTAGGTCGAAGAACCGCCTAGTAACATGAAATCGGTAGTTCCATGCCGAATCTAGAACTAACCAACTGGTTCGATTCTGGTTCTAGAACCACCGGTGACGGTTTCGGTCCGGTTCCTAGTATAGAACCAAACCATGCCTATGTCTAGTTGACGAGCTATTAAACACATAGTTGTATTTTTTATATTTGAGCTTATTTGACTAAATAGGTAGAATTAGTAAATTCGGTTTAAATCGTAAGATTCTATCTGGTTTACATATAGACTCGATTGAAATCGTAAGATTCTACCAAAAAATAATTCTACCCACGAGTCAACTCGGTAGCGCCTCCTAAAATCGTAAACTAGTATAATTGTATGGGTAAATCGCAATTCAGACAACTATTAGTATTTTGCTAGTGTGATTGGGTATACATGTAAACCATTAAATAACTTGATGGGTAGGTTTGATTAAAAATGTAAAGGATGGGAATTTTCCATAGACATAAACTGCTGTTAAATTTGTGAAGCTTTTGCTATTTATAATCATCTGAGCTATGGCTTTGATAGTTTAATATATATATATATATATATATATTTATGAAAAACTCTACGGTCCAATTGTAGTTGCAACATGATTACATCAATAAACAATTAAGATCTTTTTCAACTATAATCAAAACCTGTTAATTTTTTTTATAACCAATTTAATTTTATAATACTCCAATGCGATGCAAGATCATAGAAGTTTCCATTTTTTTTTTTTATAGAGAAAGAGTTTACCATTTTGATAGTTCATGGGTCTGCAATCCAAACAAAAGTTTTGAATATATATATATATATATATATATATATTTACAATATTAGAACTTCTATATACCTATACGCCATAATGGAATATTCTGTCTAAAATACTAGTGTTAAATAGATTATAAATGACCTGTGAATGACTCCAAATTATAGATAACTGCTTTTGCTGGGGTCTTTTGTGTAGTTGGAAGAATGTTTTTCTAGCTAGAAACTAAATTATAAGGGTTTATTTTCTCTTTGCCCAAAAATTATCATGGGATAAGATTTCTCTGGCTTAGTTCGAATCAAACAAACCAAGTGCTACAAATCTCAGCTTGGACGAAAGATTTCAGCCAACTTTTGCCATAAGTTTTAAGTCCACATAATATCTTGCTTTCGTACATTTTCCACGTTTCCTTTGACAATTGACGAGTACAAAAGGTAAACATAATTACATAAGGGTAAACCGGGTAGGTCGTTGATAAAAACTTTTGCAAGTGCTGGGATTCTTTTATTTAATTTGAAATTGGGCACCTATACCATTAAATGGGTTTGTTTGAATTGTCTGATTTTTTATCTATGTTATATGTATAATTGATTTATATATGTAACTTATTTATATTATATCCGTATTTGATCTGTATCTGTATCGTATCTATTTTTTTATTTATGAGTAAAACTGTTAATTTTTCATCAGTATTTCTTTCTTGACAATATCTCTTTAAAGCAATAAAAAATGATATCAAAATGACTAGAATATAATGAAATAAATAGACATAGCCATACCATCACTATCATATGACATATCTTTGATATGATAAATGTTATTTTAACATCCAATTAAGTGGAGATCTTTGTTAAATATATATATGTGTGGTGTGTGGTGTGTATAGGATAAATGCGACAAATGTTACACTTTGATAGAAAATATAATTAGTTATCTAAACTTTAAAATTGATCAATTTAATACCTGAATTTTGAAATTTATCCATTTAATACCTAAAATACTTTTCATATAAGTTAATGGTACATTTGTCATATTGATTAAAAACATTATTTAGAATAACTGTGTTAGCCAATTTGACAGTGATATTTTTGGTGTGCACAAAAAGTTTTTTGAGGGATTACATCGAGTAATTTCTTAGTTCAAATATTTAATTGTAGATTTTGTTAAAGTTCAGGTACCATATAGATTAAGATATAAATATATATATATACACTTTTTAAAAAAAATATTTTACTCAACAAAGCACTATAAAATTAGCTTATTTACCATTTACGTTATTAATTTTTACAAAATTATAATATCTCTTTCTAGAGTATGTTATATATATTTAAACTTTATTTCTTTTTTAAAAGTATGTGAATTTTTGCATCATAATTCTCACACCATAATCATAACATTTATCATACTTTTTGAAAAAGAAATAAATTAAAGACACAAAAAAGTTTTCTAGAGGTTAGACTTTAAACAAACCTGTATAAGAATAAGATATACGCAGAAAATACAACCACGCCCGAAAATTAAATTGATTGTGACAAATACTTGTTCTTGCCAGTCTCTTGGCAAACAACGCATTAAACATAATAAGTGTGGGTCATGTCAATCAAACCCAAACCCAAACGCAATTCGTTTATTGAATTAACTTTTATTTAGTTCGATAATAATCCATGTCCTTTTTCTCATTATTATCAAATATCAGAAAAAAAATCTCTTTTCTTCATAGTAAGCCCACAAAATAAAATAAAATCATAATTTAAATTCATGCACATAGAGGATTGTGTTTGGAGGTTCTAGGCTCATAAGTTACACCCTAGGTATTAATCTAAACTGAAGAAGTAAAATGTAATCTAGTATTTTTATTAATATTCTCATTTTTTATTTTAACTCCTATTGTTTTATTCATAAACAATGTATAAAAAATTAAATCTTTGTACATAAATTTCAAGGTAAATTGAAATCTAAAATAAACTTAATAAGATGCTTAAGTCAATTTTATGAAATTAGGAGATAAAAGATTAGATCTTCAGTTGGATTGAGGAAGGACGCATAGGGTTAATCTAGCCAAGAGGTGGGTTGACCAATCCAAACCCTAGGTCGACCACCTATAGATCACATTTGCATGATTGATTCTTAAGCCAACATTACAAACCTGGTTAATATTGGTCCTATCTCCATCTAGCAAGAACTATGAGAGCCCATAAACATGTATTTTGAGATCTAAGTTGAGCAATTAGGTCGAAAACCAATAAGAAGATCTAGAATTTATGGTCCATGGTTTATGAAATTTTTATTTTGATGTGCTACGTGCTTTGAGGAAATAATAGGATATTTGTTAAGGTTGTGATAGGGAACCCAGTTCTCAAGTCACTGCTATTTGATGTTTGTGCATACTAAAGAATGAAAATATTTCATTTAATAATGAATTGAATATCAAATTATATATTTGTTGGCTGTAATTCTCAAAACCTCTTATTTAAAGAAAAACCAGGATCGAAATAGACAAAGTTGATTAATATTGTTAGCTAGCTTCACGTATTCAATAAGTATGAGTCAAGATACGGGGATTACAATTTACATTACATGTGCTTCTCAGTTCTCACCACTACTTCAATTTCTGTGTACGTTTTGCCTTTCTAACTTCTTCGATTTAAATTACGCTTTGCTTTTTTTTTTTTTTCCCCCTCTCTCAGTAATCTTGGCAACGTAATGGTCTTACCAATAGTACTCCAAGTTGATGATCCAAATTTGAATTGCTACTTTCCTTTTGTTTTAATAGCTACAAATTACAGTACTACATCGCTTTATACAAAAGTCGTATGTTGTACGTGCAACTTATACGAGACTATATTATACCGAAACCCATATGAGTAAGTGTAAGTTGTATTTTAAAAATGTGGTTTTTTTGATGATATTAGATTAGTTTGTCCAAATTACATGTATAATGATACAAATTTCTTAAAAATGTATAGCTAGCATTTTGAAAATGCTATCTAGTAATTATATATTATTAATTAATTTCATATAAATCGTATATTGGTAATATTTTTGTTGGATTGGCAGCAGGCATCACACTCTCTAAATAATAGTTACAAATTTTAGTAACACCCACCAATTCATTTCATAATGCTGCCACTAATGGTTTTCCAGAGTTATCCACGCTGAAATGTTCCCCACTTTCATTTAACCTTAAATTGGGTAATTGGCACGGTTAGATGATTTTTTAAAAACATTTTTATGCATTTGTCTTCTGTTTTTCTTTATTTATTTTTTAAATGTATAGTTGATATAAAAAATATAAAAATTTTACATTTTCAATGTTTGGTAGTGTTTAAGATATCCGTTGTGATATACTAAAGTTTAAAAAGTTTCATTTTTAAATTATTTCTTTTAATATAAAAATTCTTCAAACCAATTTATACCTACCTCTTAACACACAATTGTGCTAGCATATATGCACACGGCAGTGCATTATAATATAATTAAATTTATATCATAAAATAGTTATTGAATCAAATACTAACAATTAAAATTTTATATTTAAACAGTTGAAGTTGAAAAATATAGATACATTTGACAGTATACTCTTACTTGAAGAATAACATTTATTTAAAGAAAAAAATTGAGAGAAAAAAGGATAGTGTATTATTGGATGAAAATTAAAAATGCAAATTATCAGTGTTAATAGATTACTACGATTGCTGAAGTAGGAGAGCTTCTACAATCCCCTTGATAGGATCGTCTAGTCAACCATTTAATCGTTAAATAAAAACAGTAATTAGAATATTAACTATTTTACTGGTTTGATCATAATTGGATATAGTATGAGTCGTTAGATAGTTAATGAGACTATAGAATTTTCCATTGAAGTAACTAAAATACAATGTTTACTCAGCAAACATATACGAAAGAACCATCCATAATTATTGCTTTCTTTAAATAACTATCCACAAATACTAATTTTTTAAACTAAATTTGAGAAAAAATGATCCTCCCATAAGGTATTATGTTTAAATTAATTTGAAGATAGTATTATAGGATATATGGATAATTTTAAGAGATTGAAGGAAAGAAAGAAAAAAAAAAAAAAAAGAAAAAAGAAAGCGTGAGTCCAAATCGCCCCAAAAATTGGCTTAGTAATATGGATATTCATACGAATGATGATCTTTTAGAATTCGTTAACTTCAATGAAAGATGTTAGAATTCGAGATATGAACGGCGCATTTAGCTTAGACATGGAGACGTGGTTATTGCTTTTTTATGTAGGAAAATTAGCGCGATTACAAATTAAAATTGTTTGAAGGTTAATAAAGTTTCGTTTGTATATTAATAATAGTTGATAATCACACTTAATTCTTAGGAAATTGGTTAAGAACTTGTTATACTTTTATTAAGTTGATTTACTATTTTGTCCTTCTCCAAAAAATTATTAATAATAATTTATATTGATTAGGTATGAAGATGAATAAGGTAATAGATGCATCCAATCGAATATTATAGGAAATACGTAAATTTTAACGTAGAGAGGTAATTGCTTAATATATGTCGATTATATGTGTGTGTATAAGGTAATAATAATATTTTAGAAGCAAAACAAAAGTGCAAATATAGGAAACTTCTAGGTTTGTTAAACGGACCATCCAATCAATTATTTAATTATTAAAATAAATATAATAATTGATATATTAAATATCTTAATAGATATATCACTACAAAATATGAATTTAAGTCGTTAGATAATTGACGTGATCGACCTCGAAGAATTTTCTATAAATGCATAACTTAAAATGCAACTTAATGTTTGAGAAAATTCTATGGTCTAGTGTTTGATGTTGGAAACAGAGTTATGCAAGTAGGATTAGTTACATGAAACATCCTGTTTAATCTAGAAAAAAAAAAAAAAAAAACAATGAATTAGGCTAAAAATTTCAATCCATTTTACTGTGCAAGTCATTTTGACCTACCCCACAAAACTTGCAAGCTAAAGCATGCAAGTTGGGTTGGCTTGCAAACCCACAAGCTTTTTTTTTTTTTTTTTCATTTTTTTAATACTAGCAAACTCATGAAACTTAAGGAAAAAAGTAAGCACCACATTGAAAGGAAAAAAGAAAAAAATAATAAACTAAATTAAAAGAATAAGAAAATGAAATATTAATGTTAAATGAGAATTTTTTACCCTAATTTTATGTTACTTTTAATTTATACATATTTTTATCCTATACTTAAATAATTTTTTCCCAATTTTAATGAAAGTAACATTTACTTTTTGTATGATTAAATAGTAATATTAAAGTTTTGCCAAAGAAAAAATATCTTAGTGTATTGGTAGATTGGCCCACGTAATCAATTAATTTGCCAAAAATTTTCATCTACTTTATTATGTGGACCAAATCATGCTAGTCCCCATAGCTTGTGGGCTAAAGTAGTGTAGGGTGAGTAGATTCATTTAGCCTGCTTATGAAATATGGTTACGTACTATATATGTGTGTGTGTGTGTGGTAAATTACACTAGAATGTCACAATGTTTGAGGGTAAGTCCATTTGAGGTCATAATATTTCGAGAGGTTAAAAAGATGTCACAATGTTTAAAGAAGTAGGTTAATTTTACTGGATTGGGTTAAGGATCTTATTACTTTCTTTAAGTTTAATATAGATGTTGTAGGGGTTCTTATCCTTAATCTTGAACATGCTAAACTAATTTTTGATCATGTACTCCTTCTTTTGGTATTTTATAATATACGTGTAGTTACCACAAAAAAAAAAAAAAAAATAGTAACCCAATCAAATTGGAAGTTTGAAACATAATGTTATTATTGTTCATCATAATTGTCAAAGTGAAAACTGACATAGATAGGATTTTCTTTTTTTCAAATTTAATTTTACGGCTTTTTTATTTTATATTATATTTACAATTATAATTTACATCTATCTATCTATCTATCTATATTAATGTAGGTTTGTGGGCCCGGGTTGGTGGCTTTAACCCAAGTCATGTGGAGTGGGCTAAAATGGCTCATACATTAATATGAGTTGAAAATTTTAATCCAATCACATTTTTTATGGGTTAAATTAACTAGCTTATATTGTTAAATTTATGGCCCAATAACTTTAGTTAAGAAGAGTCCTGACTTTTAATTTAAATAACGTGATTTTTTGTAATGGAATATCTTGATGGAGGTATCCATTAATGGTTTATAAAGAGGTATGGTCTACTCTTTGCCTTTTATATATATAAGTGAAAACTAAAGGGAAAAATATACATTTCATATTTTTCATAATCACTCTATCACAAATTAAAAGGATAAGATAGAGAAACTATACTCTTTAGGAGAAATAAGGTTAAACAAGATGTCTATTAAAGAATTAAATCGATCTTGTTGATCAAAATTCAATGCATTATTATGGTTAAGGATAAAGATATGCATATTATCCATTTATTTATTGTGAAAATCATAGAGTTCGAAGATTCTAAAATTGATATTGATGAAATAATCGTATCATGTAAATTATAAAATCATCTTGCATATGATATCAAAGCTGTTAGTTAAAGAACTCATGATTTTCCAGTAAATATATGTTGAAGTTTCGTTTGGAAAAAAAAAAAAAAAACCTAAATAGTTTATTGAATGCTAGAATATTTATTATAACGGCTTTACAATGTTTGTTAGAATTTGCCGTTATATACTCAATTAATATATATCCTGAGATTATTTTGTGGATGATGGCATTTTTCATGATTTTATGCCAATGATTTGGAATATTGGTAGAATGACCTGAAACATTTTCCGCCAACAAAACAGAAACTGGTGTTTAGATCATCTTCCACTGAAATGAGGCGCAAAGACACAGTTATGCAATGCTAATTCCTTTCAGTGAAAGAATCGAAACAATATTATTAAAGGATATAATTGTTTGCTAACTATCTAGGAATGACTGTTCTTTTCCAGTCATTCCTAATGGGAGCAAAAGTAAGAAAAGGCAATTACACTTATGAGTTCTTTATTTTTTTCTTGTTTGGCCAATAATTATAGATTCTAACCAACTCTTGATTGGTTGGTGAAAGTGAGATTTTATTTCATTTAGATTGAAAATTCGATTGAAAATCGTATAGTAACTACGTAATAATATATACTAGTTCGAAATAGATAATTTCAAAGTAAACTACCCTTTTTCATTTCTTTCGAATAAAGAGAAAAACTTATAATGGCAATGAATAGGCATGAGTGTTGGTTTATAAAATTCATAATGGGAGCAATGGCTGTTGTTTTCCAGAAAAGAAGCAAGACCATAAGGTGTCAATTGGACTATAATTTATGTTCAATTTCTTTTAAGATAGAATTTTCATTTCCTCCCGTTGCACATAAAGCTATTATTATGATGTTCCTATTATGATGTTCACTTGAGGACAGTGACAATTCATAATGAATTGTTATTAAGTAAAATAATGAATATCAATTTATGTTCTCACCCATGATTTATTTTTCAACTTCATCATAAATATTCCTATTTTGAAAATATCACCTATAGAATTATCCTCTCTCTATAATAAATGTAGAGGACATTATAAATATTTTACCTTTTACCCTAATAAATGCATATTTTACTTTTTATATCAGGTCAATATTGTAATGGCCACTACAATCCTATTACATTCCTTTTAAATTGGAATTCCATCTCCTATCCTTATTTCAATTGGCGAAGTGAATGAGCCATTAGAGAAACGGTGGGAGAATTTTGTCCATAAATTTATTTATTTATTTATAAATTCTCCCAAAGCTGTACAATAGATACAATTAAAATCATTTCGGCATGAAAGGTCTCCATTTGGTTTATAAATCATGGCTATGCTTTCTTTTGAGATCTCCATAAAGAATCTTGGCTATGTTTATTTATTTATTTGTCTTAATTAAATTCACAAAGACGAAGTAATAGAAAATAATGTTTGTATTATTATGATTACGGTTATTATTGCTTTTATATCTACATGAGTTATGTTTTGCATTGTTATATGTGTTTGAAATTTATATATAATGGATGATTTGTTAGTCATCAAAGTGGCTAAATCATCAAATTTATAAATTTCATTGCAGTTAAGTTTTGAATTTACCCAATTTATTTGCAAATGATGAAATTATAGATTAGATTTAGGTAAATGAAAATTTTGTTATTATGAGACATTATAAATCACTCAAAGATGATTTTTGTTCTCTTAGTATATGCAAGTATTCATGATAAGTATGTTTTATTTGATTATTTGTATATCCAAGATAACAAATGTATCAAATTGTATGTATACTTGCTTGTTATGATTAATGTTATTATATATTTTAATATTACCCAAATGTGGACTTTAATATACATAGTTATGTTGTTCCATGAGTTGATTGTATATGAATTTGTATGATTATTCAAAGCATTGATGCATATCATATCTTTAATTATTGCAGTATCTGCATTCTCATGCTTCATATGTTCCGATTTCAATGGATTAAATTTTTCATATTAGTATGAGCAGATCCAATTTTACTTAGGTGTTTTCGTCTTGACGTTTCCCTTTAGTTGAGAAACTGCTATTACTAATAAAAGAAGTGATGAGGAAAAGCATCTCCATAAACTTTAAGAGATATCAAACAGATTAAGCTTGATGTTTATGAGAATGACAATAGCAAACAACATTAAAGCTAGTCTTCCTCAAACTGATAATGCTAAGGAATTCATCAAATTTGTGGAAGAGTGTTCTCAAATTGCTGACAAGTCTCCTGCTAGTACATTGATGGTACTTAGACCAACATGAAGTTTGATGATTCTTGTACTATGCATGAACTTGTCCTTGAAATGATGAATATAGTGGCAAAATTAAGGACTTTAGGAATGACTATGGATGAGTTTTTTTGGTAAAACTCATACTAAACTCCTTGCCTTCTGAATAGTATGGGCCTTTTCAAGTGAATTATAACATTATAAATGATAAGTGGAATATCAACGAATTGACCAGTATGTTGATTTAGGAGATAATAAGATTAAAGAACCAAAAGGCTCATTCTGTTCATTTTACAAGTCATCAAGAAGTTTGCATCAAGTTCAAAGAAAAAAGGGTTGAAAAGGCAAGAAGAAAAGTTTACATAACTTGAATGAATCTTTTAAAGATACACAAATCCACAAAGGGGAAATCAAGTGTCATTTTTGTAAAAGTTTGGACACTTGAAGAAACATTGGTTGAAATGTAGGGCTTTATTCAAAAAGAAAGATAAGCCTTGTGTTTTTGTTTGTTTTGAATCAAACCTCACATAGGTTCCTTATAATACCAAGTGGATTAATTCTGGCTCGACAACTCATATTTCCAATACAATGCAAGAATTCATTACAATCCAAACTATAAAGTCATATGAAAATTTTGTCCTTATGGGGAATGGAAACAAAGCTTCAGTTGAGGGAATTGAGACTTAACCTTGATTTTAGAGATTGGGCATTACTTGGATTTGTTCCAAACCCTTTATGTTCCCACATTTTCTCGTAATATAATTTCTTTATCAAAACTTGATGTATTAAGTTTATGATTTAAAGTTTGGATTTAAATCTTTCGGTTTGTATGAGGACAATAAACTGTAAGGTTTAAGAATTTTATATGATGGTTTTTACAAGTTTAAACTTAATGATAATTTTGTTGAGACCTTAATGACCTCACATCATAATATTGGAACCAAGTGTAGTTTGGTTAATGATAACTTTGCTTACTTGTAGCATGAATGTTTAGGTCACGTATCCAAAGAAAGATTGCAAGGATTAATATAGAATAAAATTCTTCCCACTTTGGATTTTACTGACCTTGGAATGTGGTGTTGATTATATTAGAGGGAAAGATACCAACATAGTAAGAAAGGAGCCATAAGGAGCACGCAACTTCTTGAAATTTTACATACGGATCATGCGAACTTTTTTATGCTCCATCTTTTGGTGGAGAAAAGTATTTCATCACCTTTATTGATAATTTCACATATTATACTTATGTTTCTCTTTTGCATGAAAAATCTCAATATGTGAATGCCCCTGAGGTATATATTGATGAGGTTGAGAGACAATTAGATAGAAAATTAAAAATGATTAGATCTGATAAGGGTGGTGAATACTATGAGAAGTATGATGAATCAGGACAATGTCTAGATCCATTTGCCAAACTTCTTGAAAGGTATGGCATATGTGCTAAATACACTATGCTAAGCACACCAGATTAGAATGGTGTTGCAGAAAGGTGTAACCGTACATTATTGAACATGATTAGTAATATGTTAAGTCATTCGCTATTCCCTATATCCATGTGGGTTTATGAATTGAAAACTGCAATATATTTATTAAACAAGGTTCTTAGTAAGGCAATTTCAAAGATCCCTTTTGAATCGTGGACTAGAAGGATACTTAGGTTAAGAAACCTAAATTTGTGGGGTTCTCCTATGGAAGTAAGGATTTATAATCCATAAGAAAAGAAATTGGTCTTTCGAATGATTAGTGGATTCTTTATATGATATCCTGGAAAGTCCAAAGGATTTAGGTTTTGCTGTCCTAATCATAATATAAGAATTGTTGACACTAGAAATGCCAAGTTCATTGAAAATGGTGAAATTAGTGGGAGTAAAGAACAACATGGCATGTGCATTAAAGAAGTTAGAGTAGAAGTTCCTATACTTTTACCTTCTGAGTCAATTGATCCTAATGTTGTAGATCTTTGTCAAAGTGAAGCACAGCAAGGAACGGATCAAACACATTATGAGGTTATAAATGCTAACCCTATAGTAGAGGAACCACAGGAAATATCATTAAGAAGGTCTCAATGAAAGAGAAAATTCACTATTCCTAATGATCATGTGGTTTATCTACAAGAGTTAGAATTTGGCATAGGATCACTGTGGCTTTGGTTTCTCATTATGATATAGAGCTACACCAAAAGAATGTTAAGATTGCCTTTCTTAATGGAGATTTAGAAGAAGAGGTTTATATGGACAAACTTGAAGGCTTCTTAACTAAGGGAAAGAAACATACGGTGTAAGGCCCCTGACTTATCCTATATTTAAAATAGGTAAATCCAGTCCTTAACCACATATAATCCACGATATTATATGTAAGGTTGTAATCGAGGATCGGTTTGGATAGGTATTAGCTTAAATGTCCTATAAGAACAAACTTTATTACTAATAGTACATATAACATTCCATAAAATATAACTTTTAACTTCATTACTTGATAAAAGATCCAAATATAATACAACCATATATATATATATATACATACGTTACAAACAAGGCTTGTAAACAAGCCATTTACAAAATATATCAAAACATAACAAAAATCCTATTAACTAATACATAGGTTTTTAGAACATATATGTACATATAGCTATTCTATTACATAAGGGTTCCATCAAAGTCAAGGCCGTCTCTACTCCTCCCAATCATTTAAGAACTCCTCAAGATCCGATCCATATCCCTTGCTTGTATAGAATTCATCATCCACACATGAAAAGGATAAAAATATGAGCCAGAGGCTCAGTATACAAGTAACAAAAACAAACGCGTAATGGCACACACGATCTTAAACTATAATGTGATAATCATTCGATTATTAGATAATCTTTAATTAGTCAAACATCACTGGGTATTCAAGCTCCAAACAACAAGGATATCTGGGGTCCGGAGTAACGATCACGACACTTAGGAGGTTGATATAAGCAGCTCCGATACTTATATCTCCTAGATGATATATCCATAAAAGAGAAAATAACCTCATCTAGGGTTAACAGCCGTTACACAACTTCACTTATCTTAGTCTATAACATCACTTAGTCCAACTGTTCCCATAAACATTTGAACTAAATTATATTATTTTATTCTAAGTTTAAGCAAATGTTACGCCGATACCGTCTTTCCCATTAGTTACCTGTTGCACCACTTAGGAAAGTCTTATCAAAAGACAGGGGTGGCCTAAGTGCCAAAACTACCGTGCCCCAATCTGAGCAAGGTACTGCTCCTCAAACGAATACCGATTGCCATCTAAGCCAGATACGGATTTAAACAGCGTCAAAGACATCCAATTTAAACAAAGTTTAAGTTTTTCTATATTAGAGTTGATTAAATATATGCCTATCCTAAGCAAAGGACAAACACGATACTGCGTACCTTATGTAGAAAATCCAAATAGAACCTCGGAAATACTTCGGAAGATAATCCAAATTCAAATCAAAATTATATACTTGGAATTACACTTAAAGCATATCAAATCTTAAACTTAATACTTAAGACTTCAAATATAACTTATACATAGTCGTAACATATCATTTATATATTTGTCAAGATCATACAAGCTCACAAAATCATCATTTTAACTTCAACCCATATATACAATATAACTAGATTAATCTTAACATCCATGTAAATTCAATTATGTGTTAAATCTACAAATATAATTAAATTATGCTTAATTATATCACTCAATCATCATCACACCTCCAATATCGTTAATCTATCTCATTTTAGTCCAAAAATACCCAATTTCCTAAGCAAACACACATTCAACAAACAAAACGAGTTTAAAACTTTGTTTGGAAAAAACTATAGCAGCTGGAAAGAAGTGGAATTTAAGTATTTATAGTTTTGAAATTTGTAAAAACTCAAAACATGAAAGTCATAGATCTCTTTTTCATATTTCCAACGCAACTTGAATCACCTCAATCAAAGGTCGTATGAAAAAATTATGATTAAAACACAATAGTATTGTGTTAGGAAAAACACGAGTCACGGCCGTGATTCTTGGAAAGTTATCATAAAATAGTTTTTGAGCTAAGAATCATGGCCATGATTTTTGAGTTTCAAAGTTTTTGACCAAGTCGAGGCTACCAAGAGATGGATCACGACCATGATTTAGGAAATTTGTCCAACTCAAGCCTACCAAGACCTGAATCACGCCCGTGATTTGCTTCCTAATAACTTATACGAACTCTCCTGTTTTTCATATTTTTTTTTTATCAAACTTTTGGACATTCTACTTAACTTCAATACAAACCAAACACTTCTAACAGTACTCCCACATTTCAAAACTCAAAAAACAATATTCGACAAGCTCAACTTCACTTAACCCTTACTGCACCACTCATACATCATTCCATTTTCATCAACACACTTTAACTACTAAACATACATATATTATACTTCATTGGTAGCCCAAACCTTCGTCAACACATCACCAACACATATATACATATCCAAATCACATTTAACAAACTCTACATTATGAAACTTGCATCAAATGTAACTTAAACTTACCTCAAATCTTTAAGCTTGGTTTGCAAGGCTTTAGAAGGGTTTTTTGATGGCTAACTTGTAAGAATTTGGATGTGGGTCTTGGTCTTGAAGTTGGGGTAGCTTTGGAAGAGAAAGTAATGAGTTTTGTGTTTGTTTAAGAGGTTGTTTTGATGGTGGTCTGATTTTGGACAAAAAAGGGGGTATTTTTGGCTTCATATTTATCCAAATTTGACTTTTAAGGCAGCCCAAATAAAGTTATAAAGTGTCTTTTTAGTTAGGCTTAATTAAGGTTATTAATTTAAGTAAAACAAAGGCATTTGACTAGCTTTTTGGGTTCCAAAAAAAAAAACTACTACGCACAACACTTGAAATATACATTTAAGTCTAATATTACTCATTTCATATACAACATCAATATGTAAATCAATATTAAGTATTTATTATACTAATGCAAACACAATTATTCTACACTACTCAAACACATATATTAAATTACACTAGCTTAATCTATATGTAAAACATGTCATTTATTTATTTTAATATGCAACTATAATCACTCATATATAATATGATATCGGAATAAAAGCATGGCTATTACATATGATGTGCAAACTTAAGAAGTTAATATATGGACATAAACAAACTTTTTGCCAATGGTATCTTATGTTTAATGATATCATAACTTCTTTTGGTTTCTAAGAAAACACCGTTGATCAGTGTATATACATGAAGGTCAGTAGGAGTAAATTTGTTTTCTTAGTCCTATATGTTGATATATTTTTATTGCTGCTAGTAATCTTGGTTTATTACGTGAAACCAATAATTTTCTTTTGAAAGGATTTCAGATGAAAGATATGGGAGAGGCAACATAAGTGATAGAAATTGAAATATTTCGTGTTACATCACAAGGATTGTTAGACTTATCCTAGAAAGGTTACATAAATAAAGTCTTGGAAAGGTTTAAGATGGACAATTGTTCATTAGCCATAATTCCAACTTAGAAAGGAGATACAATTTGGGTAATATATAATGTCCAAAGGATGATTTGGAACAAGAACAAATGAAGAATTCCTTATACGTCTATTGTTAGGAGTTTGATTTATCTTCAAACTTGTATTAGAACTGTCATTAGTTTTAGTGCTGAGATACTTACATGTAAAGACCCGACCTCACCCCAATAGTTAACTAAGTGATTACGGATCCCCAACCACATATAATCTACAGTATTATATGTAAGGTTGTCCTACAAGAAGTGTTTGTATATTGTTTGTCTAAAACTTCAAGATAACAAATTTGAAAACTATTGACTTTAAAAATCTTTTAAGAAGACATAACATCGTTATTATTATAAAAGATGTAAACTTAAAGCATACATAGTCAAGTTTTGGTATTACAAATATAGGCTAATAACAAGCCTTATACAGAAGACATAAAAGATAGACAAAGCTTTAATACCTATTACATATATCTAAAGCTATATCAAGCTAATCTATTACAAAAAGAAATCTATCAAGATCCATGGTCAACATCTAGTCCTCCAAATCATCTAAGAAGTCCTTAAAATTCGTACCATATCCTACACTCACATAAAACTCATTTAACTTATCATCACCTGAAATTAATAAAATATGAGCCAAAGGCCCAATACGCCAGTAACGAAAACACAAGCTTAATGGCATGCAAGCTTAGACTACATGCAAATGCCATAATCATGAAGTTATTAGATAATCATTAGTTAATCAAACAACACTGGAGTATTCAAAGTCTGGACAATAAGGGTATCTGGGGAACCTAAGTAACGATCTCGATGCTCTGGGGGATTGATATAAGTAGCTCAGATACTTATATCTCCTAAATAAATCTATCCAATAACAATTAAGTAGCTTCCTCTAGGGTTTTTAGTCGTTTTACAACTTTACTTAACTTAATCTATAATATTACATAATTCAAATGTTCCCATAAACAATTGAATTAAATTATATCATATCTCCTAAAAAATAAGCAAATGTTATATCGATACCAAATACCCTATCGACTACCCGTTGAACCACTTATGAAGGTCATTGCATCATGACAGAGGTGGTCTAAGCGCCTAAACTACTATGCCCCCAATCTAAGCAGAGTGCCGCTCCCCAAACCGGATTCAACGACATGAAAAACAATCATGCAAACAATTTTTATGTTTTTCTTAAATTAGAGTAGACATAGAGTATGCCTAGCCTAAGCAAGAATCAAGCATGTTACTGCGTACCTGAATCAAATCGAGAATTAATAGAGGTAGCCAAGCGAGGATCTAACATTGTTATAAGAAAATCGTCTTAAATCAACATTCTAATTTTAATTCATACATAAACATAATTAAATCTAAGCAAAACACTCAAAGAAATTCAAATAAATTCAACATAAGGTCATAACATAGTATTTATACATCATACAACATCATAAATACTCAAAAGATTATATATCAAGCTTTGGAAAATATTTGAGGAAGTTTTTAATAATCGAAACTACGGGGGACATGCTAGCATTTAACACCGACGGTGTTGGGGCGGTGTAGTCTACACTAAAACTCTACGCTTTCCATCGCTAGCAGCGTTCAACCAAACGCCAGCAGTATTGTGGTCTATGCCGATGGCATTAAGTCGGTGTAGACTGCAACTCAAATTTTTCAAAATTTCCGAGAGCTCCATGGGGATGGTTTACACCCATAGATACCCCCAATACCGACAATGTTGCCATGTACACTGGCAGTGTTAACCTCTACGCCGGCGGTGTTGAGGCGGCATACACTGCAGCACAAATTTTTGAAAAAAATTATAGGCCTCCCCTTGAAGACACACTTTTTGCTAAAGTTTCATTTCCAAACTTCACTCAAACTCATTTCCCATACCATACCTTAACCTATATGTATTCTAACTCCTTTTAACACACAAAATCTATACTTTAACTTCATCAAATGCTCATATTTACCATTTCAAACACAAATCATCATCCAACCCTCAAGCCAATCTGCTCTTCTCTAAACTATCCTAACCTTACTTATTTCTAACTTCATGCACTCCAACACTACTTGTTACCTATTTAGCACATATCAACAACTCCTATATCATCAAAATATGCACTTAATACACCACAAACACTTGTATATCATCAATACTCATTTTAACATGTACATTCATAATAACATGGAATTCACATGTCTAGAGAAATCTAAACAAGAAAATAAGTTTTCAAACAAGTATAGACTTACCTCAAGAAGCTTTAGTTTGTTGGAAGACACTCGATTCCAAGTCTTGTTCTTGCTAAGGTGATGGGGTGCAACACATGGAGAGACAAAGGAGCAAAGTTTAAAAGAAATAAAGAGGAAATTCGTATGAAATTTTGGTCTGTTTTGGGAAGTGTCTTTTTGATAAAAAATAAGGTTTATACTTATTCAAAATTTGACTTTAGGGGCTGCCTAAGTATGGACTTTAATTGGCATGGGTTTAGGCTTGATTTTTCACCTAAAATCAATGCTTTTGGGCTTGTTTCTATCCTAATTTTCTGCTATATATAGGAATACACATCAAGCATGATTAACTTGTCTTAAACAAATTTTCACATACTTCATTACACTTACATCAACACAAGCACGATATAAATATCAATAACACTTATACTAATATTCAAATTCACTAATACAAAAACATATACTTGCATAAATCATATTTATCATACTTCATGATTATGCATAAATTCATCAACACATTTATAAAATATGATTTGGGAAATTTATGGCTATTTCATTACAAGTAGCAAAGGACCATATGCTCCCTCATAGAAGGTCTATTTAGTTAGAGGTGATTGATTATTGATATTCAAATTAAGCTAAATGTGTTCATATAGGAAAATTCACATTTGATTACCTATTCCTATTAGCTGAAGGGGAAATCTCATGGAAAAGTGTGAAGTAATTTTTCATTACTGCATCAACTATAAAAGTAGAATTTGTGGCTTACTTTGAAGCCATAATTCATGGTTATGACTGCAGAATTTTATTTCAAGGGTTCAAGTTATCAAGGCTATTAGTAAGCCATTGAAAATTTACTATAACAACTCCACAACAATCTTCTTCTCAAAGAATGAACAAGTATTTAAAGGGTGCTAAACACATGTAAATCAAGTACTTGATCATTAAAGAAGAAGTTCAGAAACAAAGGGTGTCAATTGAACATATTAGCACTAAGCTGATGGTTGTAGATTCATTGACAAAAAGATCACCACCCAATATTTAGGGAGCATATTGAAAGGATAGGCATTATAGGATGTCCTAATCAAACATTATCGTATTTGTTTGTATGACACTCTTGAGCTCAATTACAGTATTTCTGAAATTTCCTATTTTCTATATTGTATAAAAAAGAATTATGTTAACTTATCTTTATTATAAAGACATTAAAGTAAGACATTTATTTATCTCTTCATTAAGTTACGTCTAAATTATAAGTTAAATATGTAGTCAATGGAATGGACTATGTCAAGATAATGACGTACAACTGCTATGACTCTAATTAATTTTTAATTTGATAATGTGATATAAATGTACAATCAATATAATGAAGACTTAGGATAATGTTATTATGTGCATTATGTTTATTCTAAGTTATTAAGGACCATATATGGACCAAGTGGGAGAATGTTAGAATTTAATACCCGATATGTAACTTTACTTAAGAAGAGTTGTGCCTTTTAATTTAAATGATATGACTTTTTGTAATGGATGTCTTAATGGGAGGTATCTATTAATGATTTATGAAAAGTTATGGTCCTCTCTCTCCCTTTTATATATATAAGTGAAAACTAAAGGAAAAGATATATCTTTCATATATTTCACAATCACTTCATCACAAATTAAAAGGATAAGAGAGAGAAATTATACTCTTTTGGAGAAATAAGATTGAATTGGAGGGACAATGTGTCTATTAAATGCAATATTATGGTTATGGATAAATGTACGCATCTTATCCATTTATTCATTGTGAAAATCATAGAGTTGGAAGATCCTAAAATTGATATTGATGAAATAATCACATCATGTAAATTACAAAATCATCTTACATATATAACTTACTTCGCTTACACAATTCTGTCTTCGGGAGCTATCTCCCAAATGCTCATGTTGGACCTATGTAACTATCGAGATGGTATATTAGATGTATTTTTCTGAGTCATTGAAATGAAGATATGACATGTTATTTGGACGGTGCATGACAATTAGTAATTAGTATTAATTCGAATAAAATATAAATCTTAAAATGATTTGGAAAAAAAAAATGTTTTCCCCACTTCTTTTATGTCTTCTCGAGCAATGACTTTAATAGCGTTAACAATTAACAAAGGTTTTAACATGTAAATTTAAAATAAGCCTTGTTGTTTAATTAAAGCCCATCAAATAAGTCACTTAATTAATTGAGAATAAAATAATGAGTTATATATTATATAACCATTAAATTGATTATAAATGATTAATGTAAAAAAATTAAGAATTTAACCACGGTTAGAGTAGATCTAAGCTGTAATCGTCTAGCTGCACGGAGAGGGTACCTAATCCAAAAAAATCACAGCACGTTGACTTTAATGAAACAAGTAAAAGGTAAACAGTAAACTGCCTTGTACATTCTTTTGCGATGACTTCTAGAGATAAAGTAAAAACTTAACTGTGCTTGTATGATAGGTATAATGATAATGATTTTTTTAAATAGCATTAATGTTGTGTTTAATGATTATGGGTGTGTTAATGGAACTGACTTCTCCCAGTTGGTAAGTTGAACCGTTGAAGAAAAGCCATTTGTCATTTTCTAGCTTTGTAAACTTGGAAGTTAGACCAGACCAATTTTTGAAGCTATTATTTACTTAAACTCACTCCTTTTTCTTTTCTGATCTGTGCCAACCAGGTAGTGTACAAGTCATGGAAGATAATATATAGTTGCATGTTGGTTGAAGCTATTGCTCATTAGATGTTTGTTTTGCAAGTGAAGTTTGGTTTGAATGCTGTTGTCCTTCTCATTTACTTTGAATAGGTAAGTTTGGTGAGAAAGTAGATGATGTAAAGTTTAAGAGAAAAACCATTCAAACGTTTCCACATATTTGCCTCCAATTTATAAGCCTCCAACGGTAAGTTCATTCCCTTAAAGAGTCATTCTAATGCGGTTAAATACAGCCAGAACCACATCTGTAACGGATTACAACCTCGTTTAGACCATGAGTGACAAGGTAAAAGCTGACAGTCTTTTGTCTGCTAGGGACCTGATTAAGACTAGCTTGGAAAAATCACGAGCTATTGGTCTTGAACTTGATGAAACCGGCTTGAGGTTTGATGACACGCAGAGAAGATTAGCATCAGCATCCTCAGAATTTGCAGATAGACCTGTTCATCAGAGGAAATGTACAATCTTTGCGATCAGGGATCACGTAGATTGCGCCATTCGCCCTGCGGAAGCTGTCCTCCAAATCTATGATGCTGTTTGTGAGCTTGAAAACCTGTTGCTGGCTGACAGCCAACGCACTGAGCTATTCGCTTATATATCCAATGTGAAAAAGCTTGAAGAAGCACTACGGTTTCTCGAGGATAATTGCACTCTAGCTATACAATGGTTGCAAGGTGCAGTTGATTTTATGGAAGATAACGGAGTAATCAGCAACCGGTGCATTTACAATGTGAGGAAGTCATTAAGCATCCTCCAAGATCTGCAATCAAAAGAGAAGAGGTCACGTTTACGTGGAGGAAGTCTGAGTTCCGCATGTGATAATTTAGAAAGTGAGTTTAAGCAGCTTCTGATAGAGAACACTGCTCCGTTTGCCTCAGGTTCTTCAGCTTCCAAGGAAGCAGACTAGCACCAATACCTCACTTGTGCAGGCACTTGTTGAGCAGAAGCTGCGGGCCATCATTGAGAGATTGAAAGCAAACAACCTTGTAGAAAGCTGTATATCAATATATGTTGACATTCGCAGCTTGAATGCCAGAGCAAGTGTACAAGCTTTTGACTTGGACTATCTTCTGAGCCCCCTTTCAGACCATGATGATGGACAGAGTTTAGACAACTCCACATTGGACAGTGGAGTGAGCATCTGAGTTTTGCTGTGAAGCATGTGTTTGAGCATGAATACAGGCTTTGCAGCAAAATTCTAGAACCTCTGGGGTCGGACGTTTTCACAAGGTGTTTCGCAGACATTGCTTTGCAGTCTGGTTTGGGGCTTTCCTACAATTTGGGAAAAGAGTCACTCAAAGCAAGAAGGGTCCTAATAAGCTATTGGCATTGCTCCACATGTTTTCGGTTTTGGAAGCATTGCGAGTGATTTTAGCAGGCTTTTTGGGAAGGAAGCATGCGCTGACATTCAAACTCTCACGAGGGATCTCATAAAAAGCGTTGTGGATGGTGCTTGGGCGATTTTCTGGAACTTTCATATCAAGTGGAATTGCAAAGGCAGAGCCCCCCGCCATCAGATGGGAGTGTTCCAGTATTGGTAAGCTTCGTCACCGAATACTGCAATCAACTACTGGAGACACTTATAGGTCATCTTTGATCCAAATTCTAATGATCCATCAGAGCTGGAAAAATGAGAAGTATCAAGAAGGTTTATTCACTAACCAAATTTACAATATGAAAGAACTCGGGCTGAATCTAAATTCGTGGTCAATGGCATATGGTGACAGCATCCTCTCCTACTTATTCATGATGAACAACCACTGCCATTTGAGCAATCTGAAAGGCACAAAGCTTGGCAACATGATGGGAGATCCTTGGTTGAGCGCACATGAGCAGTACAAGAACTACTATGCAGCACTCTACTTGAAGGAGAGCTGGGGAAAGGTTCCAACTCCGCTTACACAAGATGCTCACATCCTGTTTTCTGATGAGGGAGCCGTGGCTAAAGACCTGCTCGGGAGGCGGCTGAAGGCATTTAATGAGGCTTTTGATGAAATGTATAAGAAACAATTCAACTGGAGCATACCTGATGGGGCTTTGAGAGAAAAGGTAAGCCGGGAAATAGTGCAAGCTATTGTACCAGAATATAAAAACTACATCCAGAAATATAGAAGTGTTGTTGATCAAGATGTTCATTCCTGCAAGTATATTAAGCATAGTATCAAAAACTTGGAGGATATGCTAGAGTCGCTCTTCCAACAAAAGCTAGGAATGCAGCAAAGGACCGACTTGCCCGACTACTCTATTGACAAATTGGAGAATGCAGTCCCCTCTCAATTCTGTCTTGCTCTTGCAGCAATGTAACTTTAAATTCTGTACATTTTGTGTATAGTCAAGCATTATGCAATATCAACTTGATATAGCCTTTGCAACACCAATGGTTTAGTTCTTTAGAAATTGTTCGTGGGAACTATGACTTCCCGGCTTCTATCACTAAAATGAATAGAACATCATATATCGTTTCAGCCATAATTTGACTGCATTATTCCAGATTTTTCGGTGCTAAAGATGCGTCTAGATAATTGTTTCAATGAGATCTAACAAATAGACACCACGCCAAGGCAACATCTTCTTTTGCCTAAGTGTTTAGTCAAAGCTTGTCCTTGGTGAAACAAGAAATTAAATGAAAAAAAATGTTTTACCATTGTGTTTGCCAACTGCATACAACATTAAGTAACTCCCAGCACAATCACTTGGATTTCAACCAGTGGAATCATGCATCTGTATTTCAAATCTCTGAAATTTAAAAAACCAGAAGGCCTTGACAAGCTTTTCTTGTTCACTTTCTATGGAATACATTTAATTGGAATGACATAGTTTTTACTCTGGAACAGCATTTACTTATAGTGGCAAATTTTTTAGCCAAAAGGATGTGATGGCATCAAGCCAAATTAAAGGAAACCGTCAATTACATGATCGCATGGCTACATTTTGGCCATAAGATAGTCATTTCTATTCTCTTCCTATTTGTCCACTGTCATGGTGATATGAGAACTTTTGCCCTAATAATATATCTCCATTTAGGAATACTATGACATCTTGACCTGGTCCCTTCAGTCAAGGAAGATGAAATTTAAGCAATAAAGGGACTTGCAAGAGCTTTTGAGTTCGTTGGAACAAGGGAACTAGACGTGACCACCCTCATGCTGAAACTAGCCTTGTCCCCTGTCCCAATTTACATATTTATCTCTATCAACCAATCTCAGTATTTTTAGTAGCTTTATTTAGCAAGATGGCAGCATCTTGGTCATGTGCAGCTACTGGTCTTAAATCCATAGACATATGTTTCCAAAAATTATAGGCAGAAAAATTAGCATACACTGGTAGTGGCATGATGCATCCAATATGCATTCAATGTATTGAGCAACAAAAAATGCAGGGAGATGTTTCTTATACTATAACAATTATCCATAAGAAAATCCAACTATGCTAACTGATAAAATATGTCATAGTTTGAGAGATAATAAGAAATAACTCTATCTTAACACACATCTTTGAATATAGGAGAAGCCTAATTTATAGGCAGAAAAAAACACACAGAAAAAAAATTAAATAAATAAAATGTGGTAGGTGACGCCAACCCTTATTTATTACACTAATTCTAGAAACTATTATAACTAAAAGAAAAAATATCTAGAAGTACTCCTCAACAACCAACACTCCCCCTCAAGCTCGAGAAGTAATGTTCATCATTCCGAGCTTGCAACAAATGTCCATGAATATTTTCTTTGATACAGATTTTGTTAGAATATCAGCTTCTTGGTTATGAGTAGGGACATATTGTAGCTTGAGTTCTCCCTCTTCAATCTCTGACTTGATAAAATTACGATCGAGTTGAACATGTTTCATTCGCTCATGTTATATTGGATTTTTAACAATGCTCAAAGCTGATTTGCTATCGTTGAAAATCACCGACTCTTCAACATCTATATCAAGATCCTCTAATAATCTCTAGAGCCATATAACTTCACAGATTCCTTGAGCTATAGCTCTATATTCTGCTTCAGCGCTACTTCTAGCTAAAATAGACTGTTTTTTACTTCACCATGTTACAAGGTTACCCCATACCTTTGTACAATATCATGATGTTGATTTTTCATCATTGGTATCTCTTCCCAATGTGCATCAACAAAAGCCTTAATTTTTCTATTTTCAATTTTTTTTAATGAATAGTCCCTTACTTGGAGTTTCCTTCAAGTATTTTAAGATGTGGTTGACACCATCCATATGATGCTTGGTGGGTGCATGCATAGATTGACTAATCAAGCTTATAGAATAGGCTAGATCTGGTCGAAACAACAATAAATTTATAAGCCTTCCAACTAGTCTCTAGTGCCATTTCTTGTCTATTGGAGTGTCATCTTTAGGCGCATGATTTTTCCAATTCCGAGGTAATGGTGTATTCTAGGGTTCACATCCCAATTTACCAGTTTCCTTCAGCAAGTCCAGAATATATTCCTCTGGTTAATAAATATTCCTTCCTTGCTTCTAGCAACTTCCAATCCTAGAGAGAATTTCAAATTCCCAAGCTCTTTGGTCTCAAATTCTTGTTTGATTTTCATTTTTAGCCGATCAATTCCTCTTTGATCATCACCTGTAATTATAATATCATCTACATAGACAATCAATATAGATTTCAACCCCTCTCCAGTTATCTTCACAAATAAAGTATGTTCTGCCTGACTTTATGTATATCCCAATTGAATCAAAGTGTTTCCGAATTTCGAGAACCAAGCCCTAGGGGATTGCTTCAATCTATACAATGATTTATTCAATTTACACACCTTCCCACTCATCTTAGATAAGGCAAATCCAGGTGGAATTTGCATATATATATGCAAAGACTCGACATGCTCAATTCTCAAATCAAGCACACCAAGTCCCCAACCACGTATAACTCTTACGAATTATACGTAAGGTTGTCTTTAAAGAAGGTGTTTATGTTGAACATTGCTATCCGATTTTAGATTATGAAATCGTTTAGTTAGATTCTGACAACAACTGGATTTAGCAGCGGAAATAAATTTTATAAAACAATTTAGAAATAAAGACAATTCAAACTTCCATTATTAAAAGTGGAAAAACTTTCACTTTGATAAATATTTACAAAAGCTTTTTACAAAAACATGGGCACTAACAAGCCCTTAAATGAAAACACAATTTATAAATAAATCCAGTCTTGATAAAACAAAGCAAAGAAGAAACAAAATACAAGTAAAATCTCGATCCTATCACACTTCACTCATTCTCCCATATCTTCAGAATCGCCCAAAACCCGGGACAAACATCATCACATCAATCATCATCACCATCACCATCCTCATCAACATCAACATCAACATCAACAACAACAAGACCTGTAAAAAGAATAACAACAACAATAATGAGCCGGAGCCCAGTACACAGCAACACAATCACACACGGAGTGACACACAAGCTTAACTAAATGCAAATGCAACAATCACAAGTTATTATTTTTCTTTAAAGTAAACAAATCAACACGGGAGTATTCAAACTCCGGACATCAAGGATATTTGGGGGTCCTGAGTAACGATCACGACGCTCAGGGGGTTGATATAAGCAGTTCGGATACTTATATCTCCTAGATGATATATCCATAAAAGAGAAAATAACTTCATCTAGGGTTAACAGCCGTTACACAACTTCACTTATCTTAGTCCATAACGTCACTCAGTCCAACTGTTCCCATAAACATTTGAACTAAATCGTATTATTTCATTCCAAGCTTAAGCAAACGTTACGCCGATACCGTTTTCCCCATCAGTTACTCGCCGTACCACTTAGGAAAGTCTTATCAAAAGACAGGGGTGGCCTAAGCGCCTAATCTACCGTGCCCCCAATCTGAGCAAGGTGCTACTCCCCGAACCGGATACCGATCTGCCATCTAGGCCAGATACGGATTTAAATAGCGTAAGAGACATCCAATTCAAACAAAGGTTTAAGTTTTTCTATATTAAGATTTATTAAAGATATGCCTATCCTAAGCAAAGAACAAACACGTTACTGCGTACCTTGAATATTAAATCCAAACAAAGTCTCAGAAGGAATTCCAGAAGATATTCCAGAAGATAAATCAGATATCCACTTCTGTTAAGGAAAGAGTTCGTATAAGAAACTAAACTAAACTAATCATCCACTTCATTAAAATCATATAAGAACTTAAGCTATTTATCAATCCATCTCAAACTCATTTTATTAAATCCTATTTGATCAGACACTAATGTGGAACCCCACTATGGCTGCGAATATCGCCCCGCCAAAATATGGACAGTTCTCCTTTGTCTGTCAAAGAATTCTTTTCTCTTTGTTTATGGTGTTTTATTACAAAAGCATTAATCAAGGCATTCATTCACAAAAACATCATTTTCAAGCAAACACAATTTGAAACAACATATTCCCCATATTATTCAAAGATCATCCTAATTCATCATCTAAGCTAATTAATAGCTATTAACCCATTTTAGCTTAACCTTAACCAAATTGATTGGAATTAGTCATTTGATTCATTTACTAAGTCAAGTTGATTAAACATAGACAATCTAATTCATTTTAGCTTAGTAAAGTTCATTAAGTCAAATTGGACTTAGATTAATTACTAATTCATTATATATCTAAGATCTAGTCACTTAATCCCAAGTTAGCTTAAACCTAGCCAAATTCATCAAAGTTAAACAATCTAATCCATTTTAGTTCATTCAAGTTCATTTAGTCAAGTTGAACTTAGATTTGTTAACTAAGTTCATTTTATAACTAACTTCTAGATTTAATCTAATTATTTGTTAAATCTATAAATCTACTTAACCCATGTTTAATTACATGAATTAATTCACTTAGCACATCAAATATCACTCATCTATCTCATTTTAGCTCAAAAAGATCCATTTCCTAAGCAAAAACACATTTAACAAACAAAAACAAGTTTTAACTTTGTTTTGGAAAGTGTTGCAGCTGGAAAGAATCAAAATTTAAGCATCTAATTTTCGAATTTGTAAAAACTCAAAACATAAAAATTATAGATCTCTTTTTAAGCTTTCCAACGCAACTTGAATCACCTCAATCGGAGGTCGTATGAAAAAGTTATGACTAATTTACAAAACAGTGTCGCAACAGGGAAAACTATCCGAGAGCGAAACGCCCTAGCAAACGGGGCCGTTTGGGAGACCGTTTGCACTCAGGGAAAATGAAATTTTTGATCCGAGAGCGCAACACCCTTGCAAACGGGGCCGTTTGCGAGGCCGTTTGCTCCAAACACCCCCCAAACGAGGCCGTTTGCACCAGCGTTTGTCAGATTTCGCGAATTCCTTGTTTCAAACACGAATTTTACAAAATTTTTACACTTCAAACCTCCTCCAAAACACTTTCCAACCATCATACTACACCCTACATACATTCTAACATCCTCAAACATGCATAAACTTCACATTCACCACATCAAACATCTCAAACTTCATCAACCTCCATAAACACTATTCATCATCTTCTTCCTCATCAAAACCCAACTTCCATCAACCATGAAAGCAACAAATACATATATAAACAGCACTCTCAACCATTTCAACATCAATTCATCAATTAAACAAGTAAACAACAAGTAAAAACAAAGAGAAATAGAAAACGAAAACTTAGCTTTTTGAGTCTACTCATGCAATTGCTTCTCCTTCTTCTTAGGGAAGCTATTCTACTTGATTCCTCCTTTCCTCTTATTGAGTTTGAGATTTAGTGTTGGATTTGGAGAAAGAAAGGAAGAAAGAAGGAAGAAGAAGAAGAAGAAGAAGAAGAAAAAGGGAAACGTAAAAAATGAAAAGGGAAAGGCAAAGGCAGCTGAAAAAATGAAATAAAAAAGGAAAGGATAAATATAAGTTTTTAAAATAGGGTATATGTTTAGAACTATCAGATCAATATCTATAGTTCCAGAAGTATTTAAAAGTTTGTTTCCGAACCAATATGTTAGAAATTAAGAACTTTAATAAGAACTTAATTTGAGAATTTATTTTATAAAAGATATTTAATTTGAGTTCGGGTTTAAGAACTGATATTTTAAGATAAGCAAATGAACTCAAATTTTACTGAGATTTAGGAATTAGTGTTTAGGCTAAGAATCAAGGATTTAGGAATCTCTAAACATTTTTAGAACATGTTTAGAGATTTTAGGAATTTCAAATCTCAAAATCAACTTAATTATTAGCTAATTAAATTATATCAACTTGTCTAATTAAATCCTATTATTCCTTTGATTTATTTAATCTATCTAAACTCAATTTCTAATCTTGGTGAAGATTTGTAGTATTTCAATATATATATATATATATTTCTTCTTTTAAATCTCCATTTAGAAAGACATTTTTCACATCCAATTGATACAAGAGTCAATCTAAGTTGGCAGCAAGAGATAAGATCACTCGAACAGGAATTTAACTTTGCCACAGGAGCAAAAGTCTCTTCATAATCTATTCCATAGGTTAGGTATAACCCTGAGCAACTAAACGTTCCTTATACCTCTCCACACTTCCATTTGGTTTATATTTTATAGAAAAAACCCACTTGCTTCCAGTAACCTTCTTCCCAAAAGGAAGATCTACAATATCCCAAGTATTATCTCTATGTAGAGCATGCAACTCATCAAATACAAACTCCTTCCATTTTAGATTTTCTAGAGCTTCTTGTATATTTTTAGGAATTTTTTCCTCATCAATTCAAGCAAGACAAGCCCTATAGTTAGAGGAGAGTCTTGAGCAATTCACATACGTTGATATAGGATATTTTGTACATACCTTTTTTCCTTTCCTTAAAGCAATTAGCAACTCATCTTCTTCTTCAGACTCATTCATGTCATTGGATTGGACCTCTATCTCCAAAGGAGAAGCTTGGTCGTGTAAGGGAGGCTTAGGTCGTCTTGAATATACTTTGACAACATAAAGAGAATCAATGGTATTTATTTGTTTAGTAGGTTAAATTGGCTTTGTAGGACCAGAATATTCTGATCTATCATCAGAAGGATAAGATCAAATATCAGAAGATTCAAACCGAATATCAGAGCGTTCTAACTTGGTATTAGAGGACTCTGCCCTGATAGTAGGAGGTTCTGACTTCTCCTCAAAGGGTTCTATCAAATGTTCTAATTTGACATTATTATATAGAGGTAATAGATCAGGAATCAAATAAGACTCTAGCTTTTCCTTCCCTCCCAGATATGTTTTTGGAAATAAGATTGTTTTTCAAAGAAGATAACATCAGCTATGACATACACCTTCTTTGATGGAGGATGATAGCACTTGTACCCTTTTTGTGTTGGAGAATAGCCAATGAAAACACATTTTATTGCTCTAGATTCAAGTTTGTGTTTATCTTGGCCATTGTTTATTACAAAGGTTGTACAACCAAAGACTTTAGGTGAAAGAGTGTTTAGAAGTTTGACATGAGCGAAAGTTTTAACTAGAACGCTGATTGGGCTCTTGAAGTTAAGAACCTTAGATGAAACATGATTAACAAGATGAGCAGCTGCTAGAAGAGCCTCTCCCCATAAGTAATTTGGAATAGAGGTAACATACATTATAGATCTAACGATCTTAAGTAAATGTCGGTTTTTTTTTCTCTGCTACTCCATTCTGTTGTGGAGAGTAAGCACGTGAACTTTGATGGATAATTCCATTCTCTTTAAGATGATGCTCAAAGATATTAAAAAAATATTCTTTTCCATTGTCAATTCGGAGGATCTAAATATTTTCATAAAAAATGTTAAAGATGAACTTATGAAATTATTGAAAAACATGATAGACATCAACCTTTTCCTTAAGGACATAAACCCAACAAACTCTTGAATGATCATCAATAAAGGTGAGTTAAGACACAGTAAAGGCCCCAAATATCACTATGAATTAGGTGAAATGGCTTGGATGACTTACAGCCCTGAGCACCATATGAGCTTTTAGACCTTTTAGCCATAACACATGATTCACAATTGAATTCATGAGGTTTTTTTTTTTTTTTCAAAAACTGTAGATACAAGTGACTCAAATAAGTAAAACTAAGATGACTAAGGCGTTGATGCCACAACATCACATAAGACTTGGTAGAAACCGAGATTAATGATTTGGTTTCAGTTCTATTTCCATTTCTAAGGCTTGTTTCCACCAGGTGGTGGAGACCGTTGCAACCTTTAGCACGTCCAATCATCCTCTTCGAAGATTGGTCCTGCACAACACACAAAGTTGGAGAAAAAATCACTTGACCATTCATATCATTAACCAGATTGTTCACAGATGACAAATTATATTGTAGTTGTGGAACAAATAAAACATCATCAAGTGTCAAGTTTGCTACCATCACTGTTCCTTTCCCTTTAGCCATTATACTTTCACCATTAGCTACTAATATTCTACTTGAGTTATTACAAGTGGTAAATGATATTAACTACTTTAAGGAATTACATAGATGATCAGTTGCACCACTGTGAACTACCCAATCGGTGCTCTTTAAATCTTTAGAAAGGGCTAAGGAACTACCTGATTAAGCCATAACAGCAGTAGATGTAATGTTGGTTTCGGATTTATAATAACTTATTTGAACTTGATCGATGAGTTGTTGAATGATGGCTAATTGGTTAGCTATAAAGGCAACATCTGATGTTGGTTTGTTAGATGGCTGCATATGTGCGATGTGAGCTACTGTTTTTGAGAATGAGCTCCCTTTTTGACGTTTTCCTTTCAAATTCTTAGGTTTCCATGCAGTTTTCTAGCATGTCTCCTTGGTATGATTTGGTTTTCTACAGTAACCATGCCATTACTTTCCTCTACTTGAGACTCCATGATTCATTGCTACAGCCAAAGCAAGGTTAGGAGTTGTTAAATTTGATATATATGTGGATAGCGTAACACATCTCCTACTTTCCTCTCTTCAAACTTCAGCAAATGCTTCTCTTAGGCTAAGAAGCAGTTGCTTTCCAAGCACTTGTCCCCGTACTTCATTAAGTTCTACATTTAATCCTTAAAAAAAATCAAAGATGTGATCTTTCTCTAGCATCTTCCTATACCTACAGTTATCTTCTACACGTTTCCAATCTATTTCATAGAATAGATCCATCTCTTGCCACAACTCCATTAGGGTATTGAAATATTCTGAAACATTCATATTAACCTGAGTTGTCGTTCTAAGTTTTGAACGCATTTCAAAACATTGGGAAGTGTTCTCCAAATTTGAATATGTTTCTTGAATACTTTCCCAAATCTCCTTGTGTGTTTCACAAAATAGGTATGTCCTACCTATTCTTTGTTCCATGGAGTTGATTGACATGCCATAACAACGGAATTTTCTACTTCCTATGTATGATATTCATTGGAATTGAGATCTGGTGCAGCGATAGCACCAGTAAGATATCCAATTTTTCCACATCCTTTCATCACCAACTTCACGGACTGAAACCACTCGTGGAAATTGCGCCATTTAATTTGTGTGGAGTTATCTGCATCATCATTTGATGGTTAGAAGGGTGGAATAGCATCAGAAGAATTTCTAGTGAATTATTTTCTTTAGGGGCATATGTTCTAAAAATTAGTTTGGAATATTGTGTTTTGTTAGTCATGTTGAATTCCTAATGATTGGTCCGCTCTGATATCATATTAAGGTTAGCACCATAATTATCTCATCTAAAAGCTTTAACTTGTATATATGGTACGTGCTATTATATTTATGTAACACTCCTCCTCACTTGTAGACCGAGACTTTAATTTTGACTAAGACTTATCAAGTAGACGACTTAATTTTATGATATTGAAATAAATGTGCAAGGATTCAAACTCTTAATCTCCTGCTTTGATACCATGATAAAATATGTAAAAGGTTGAAAGATAATAAGAAAAAAACACATCTTCAAGTACAAGAGAAGCCTAATTTATAGGCAGAAAAAACAAATAAATATAATTTGGTAGGTGACACCATCCCTTATTTATTATACTAATTCTAGAAACTATTATAACTAAAAGAAAAAATATCTAGAAGAACTCCTCAACGACCAACACTAACAATTACCAGGATTCACTCTATAAAAAGAATATTATCAAAGAGAGTTCAAAAGCTAAGTTGCGCGCCTTCTGTCAGCAGTGAGTGCAAACCTAGAGGATATGCTAGTATCTCCCTTCCAAAAAAAGCTAGGAATGCAGCGAAGACTAAGCTCGATTACTCTATTGACAAACTGGAGAATGTAGTGCCCTCTCAATTCTATCTTGCTCTTTCAGCTAAGTAGTTTTATGTTCTGTACATTTTATTTATAGTGAAAGGAATACAAGCATTATGTGATATCAACTTGATCCAGCATTTACAGCACCAATGGCCTAACTCTTTGGAAATTGTTCATGGGAATTATAGTTTGATTTCCTGGCTTCTGTTGCTAAAAAAACGAATGGACAACGTCATAGATCATCATTTCAGCCACCATTTTACCATATTGTTCCAGATTCTAATACAGTTAAGAACTAAGATGTATCACATGGAAATAATAGTTTAAATGGATGATCGAACAAAAATTAACCAACTCAAAGTCAATCTTCATTTCCCAGAATGTTTAGTCGAAGCTTGTACCCTGTGAAATGAAAAATTAAATTAACTTTAAACAAATTTAGCATTGTTCGAACACTTTTCTTGTTGGCCTTTGCTGAAGTTATGGAAGATGTAAGTTGTTAGCCTCATTCAAAGTTACTGCAATGATGCTGGTTGTACTTGGATTGGATCAGCATTTGTACAGTTACACTGGCAGATTTTGGCCATCATACGGTCATTTCTATTCTCTTCCTCTTTGTCGCGGTTCTTCTGTTTTGAGAACTTTTTGCTGCAATAGTACATCTCTATTTTGTTGCACTATGGAATCTTGGCCTGATTCCATGAAAATCAAGCAATGAAGGCACTTGCAAGAGCTCTTGAGTTTAATGGAACAAGGGAACAACACATGATTACCCTTGTGCTGAAACTAGCCTTGTTCCCTGTCCTAATTATTTTGCTGTTCAAAGTTACAGATTATCTCCACCAATTAATCTTATCTTTTTTGTGGTAGCTTTAGGAAATGACATTGCATCATAGACCGAAGGTTTGCTTTGGTCATGTGCAGCTACTGATCTTAATTCCATAAGCACATGTTTCCAAAACAATATAAATAGAAAAACTTAACATATACAGGTAGTGACATATCTCCTTCAAAATGCTCTAAATGAATTGAGTTACAAAAATGCATGGAATGGAGATGTTGCTCATATTGTTATAATTATGTGTCAGAAAATTCAAATGTGCTAACAATTACCATAACTCACTCTACAGAGAATATCATTACCAAATAGAGCCAAAGCAAGGTTGCACGCCTTCCATTGGTGATGAGTAGAAAATATTCTCAAGGAACTACAATTAGCGTGATATTAGTTTAAATTGTTTAACCTTCTGAAAATCTGGAGCATAGAAATTCTTTTCTATCTCCCAGGCTTGTTGAGACATGCCATTAAAAGATGACTTTGCTCCCTTTTCATCCGTAACTTCTCTTGGAAAAGGAATCCGAATCTCTATAATACCCTTTTCGGGAGAACTTATACGTACATCAAAACCTAGCCGATCAACCCATATCATTTTTGCTTCTGATACCTGCAAAGGGTATGCTTTACATCAGGAGGGTGGTTTAGACGTAAGTTTCTAGCCCTTAATAAATTATCTATTAAGAAATATGAGAGACCAAATAACTGGCATGGTAACAATGAGCAAGCAAGAAATGACATCCATAATTGACCCGATAAGTCCAGCCGATTCTCTGAGTGTACCATGTCCCATTGAACTGTTGGATGGACTCTTTTCTGTTTTTCACTCTTATTTCTCTCAATTAAAATTATTTCACTCAATTCATTCACTTGACTATATGATAATAAAACAAAGAAGCACAAAAAGTGAGATGCCTACCTGGAATTCCAAATCAACATAGACATTACAAAAGCGATAAACGTCCTCCATATTATTGGTATTTATCTCATCAACAAATCTTTCTGCAAAGTCTCTCAGAGGATCAGGGTTTGCACTTCTGTACTCAGAGGATGTAACCCATATTCCATCCTGAAATGGAGTGAGTAAAATTGTCCGGTGGTTAGTATTTACTACTTCATGAAACAATGAGCTATTGTATTGCTGATCTTTGTGAACTCCAAAAGACAATATGAAACAAATTAAGATCATAAAACCACATCTACCTCTTTAAAGTCCGGAATCTGGAGAACACGGTCCACAGCAATGTAATATAATAGGTCATTGTCAACTTCCTCACCAAATCTCTTAGTCCATGCAGTTTGTAGCCTCTGCATTGGCGTTAACACTGATATTCATTACTCCATCCCAAAGTTATTTATTCACATCTTTCTTACACTCTTTAGACTGATACATAAAAAATGTGACACCAAGGCTGATGGCATACTGAGGCACCTATTAAAATTACTTCTAAGGAAATCAAAAAAGGCTTATATTCATAGATACCCCCTATTACCAGATGAGAAAACATTAGACATTCTGAGCTACTTGTAATCCCAGTGATATATTATTCCATGGAAAGGTGTAATTTAAACCAAGCAACCAAAGATCTAAGTGAGCATTTACAAATAAGAAAACATGCTTAAATAACAATGTAAGATGGGATTCCAAGTCAACATTGCATTCGTGAGTAGGTATATATGGCTCCAGTACAAACGAGATATAATCCTGATATAAGGTAGCTCACTGATATTACCCGCACTGGCCGAGACTAATGCATAAACTCTATTAGACCAGGATAGAAACAGGCAAGCTAAAGGTCCTTGCCCATTATTCCTAAGCCGAAAAATTAGAAAAGCACAATAATTCAAACTTAACTTATCGCAGATTTTTATGCGTGATTCTAACGACGGACTATCTGTAATGTAAATGAGGCCTCATGGTTTGGAATGCAGATTCTATTAATCATAAAAATTCCAATGTAAGACCATTTTCACGTGTCCTGAGCCCTGGCACAACTTATATGTCATATGAGGCACCAAATTAAGCAATACAAGACCCCAGTTACAAATACAAAGTATTGATGACGTATCCATGGAAATTCCCAAACTTCAGAGGTGAGCAACTCTTGTCTTACCTTTAATGATGTCATGTCGTCTGGCTTGATAAGACTTCCCTGGATTGTGCATTGTGGAGTCCTTAGTCCACTCTGTTCCAACTGTTGCAAAAACCACAAACTACACCAATTCATTCAACATTACACACACACACACACTCTCTAACACACGTAAATACGAAACAGAAGTTTAAAAGTCAAGATATCTCAGCCTAATCCTAAATAACAAAACTTTGGATCGGCAAACATCTGAATTGTTCAAAAAAGACTGACCTGAACATGAAGACTGGATCTGAGGTCGACAGAGAACATCCTATTTGTCTCGTCCAAACACAGCACAGGAGTACCATCCGGGTCAGCAGCAAACCGAACACCAATCCCAAGAGGCCAACCATCATGGGACAGTGTCGACAAAGTCCCCTGAGAAGACAACTCCACAATGGTCCTCGAAACCTCAGCTGGGAAAGGCTTTGTATATGATGATGAAGATGAAGAAGATCCCAACTGGGTTTGTTCTGGAACGGTTGAAACTGAGCATTTGAGTGTCTTGAAGGTGTGTTTTGTGGTAAAGTTTGGATCTTTATAAGGAAAGGTGAGAACTTTAGATGTGGGTTTGTGGAAGGATTGTGAAGGGTGGGTGGGGAAGAGGAGGAAGGTGAAGGGAGGAGAGAGATTGGGGTTGAAGTTGGAGAGGCATTTGGTGGTGGTTGGAAGCCAACTGGGTCAGTTTTTGGTTGCAGACTTGCAGAGGAAGGGATAAAGTAGAAGTCGGAGGTGAAGTTCAGTTGCAGTTAGGACTAAACAAACGAAGAAACCGAAGGAAGAACAAGAAGAAGATGATGATGATGACTGACGATGACAACGGTTGGGTGCGTGCGCGCGTGCGTGCGCGCGTGCGTGCGAGAGAGAGGGGGGCAGGGGGGGAGGGGCGCGGAAAGGGGGTAGAGAGATGTTGGATTCGATTTGCTCGGATTGGCTTGGTGGTTTTCTGTCTCGTATTGTTCGAAAGGGGAAAAATAGTGGGCTGTTTCTTTTTTTTTTTTTTCGTAAATAAATATTTAATATTTATTAAAAATATTTTTTATTTTAAAAAATTTTATATTTTATTAGTTTATTTGGTACGTATTATGTATTTATTAGTGAAGACAAAAAAAAGTATATTATGGACAACAAACATAATTTTATTGAAAGGAGAAATGTTGGTGTGCTTCACTTATTTCAAACTAAAAATAGTTTCGAAAAATTGTAATATGGATTGTAAAAAAACACATTATAAAGTTATATATGGAATGTGGATTTCAATTTGTTACACAAAACTTTCATTTATTGAATGTAATTTAAGAAAGTTATACAATATAAATACCTACGAATTTCTATATTACATTCAACTCACAACTCAAAGAATATACCAACATTTTATAGATTAATAAAACTTGCATGTGTGACATGTGTGAATTTTATTGAAGATACATAGGCCATTTTACAACTATAAAATGGTAATTAATTTTAATTCAACCTTATTTGAGTAATTAATGTTTACAAGTACTTGAAACATATTAAAAAACTCTAAATATCAATATATATTATTAATAATACATTTAATGAAGGAAAGAAACCCAAACACCCTAACATATTCTATAGATATTCTTGCAACATGATAACTTCTAGAAATTATGAGTTGGATACCTAGTGATGATCCGCTTGATTGCATCTTGTATTTAAACCCAAGCTTAAACTCATCAAATCTACGCTTAAACTCTAATGGTCTTAAAAAGTTTTAATCTCGAGTCCAAATCGAAGTGATATTAAAAGTATTCAAGTTTAATTTGATTAAATTTATTTAGCTTCGATTTATCAGTATTCATTCTAATTAAAATAATATTCCAATTTAACTTGAATTCAATTGATATGTATACATAATTTAAGCTTATTTGAGTTCATAAATTAATCCAACTAAATTCCATGAGACTTGAGCTAATTCAAAGATAATTTTCGTGAGTGATTTTGAGTCTAACTAAGCAACTATCAAATAAAAGGACTGCGGGCCCTCCCGTGATCAGGATTAAAAGTGGCATCCTGGTTTGGCCCAAACAGTTTTTAGAACAAATATCCCGACTCAAAAATCTAGCAAAGGACTTGGAACAAATGAAGCTTCTTTGCGGCTAAGGTTGTTCTCATTGGAAATTTTTGGAAACGTTCAATAGTAAAGAAAGTTAAAGCCAAGACGTTAAGGATGATGGCTTTCTGTTTCATGATCCACGAGTTGTCTGTTCTGGGGAAAAAGAATGTAAGCAAATATACATGCTAGGCTCTTAATCATTTAGTAGTGCCATTCAAGTAAATAGCTAAAAGAGGGCACTCTTTCTATATATATCCAACATCTTGCAAGGAATCTGACCCATCGGTATCATCTGAAGAAATAAGAACGCTAGCACATCATTACTCCTAGAAGAAGCCAGTTTTATTAAGTGTACACTGTTTAATTAATGTCGATCTACCTTCCCACATATGATTATCAAGCATCACAAATCCCAAGAGTTAATCTAAAATCACCTACATGATTGACAAACATAGTTTTTGCAGCCATCTCCCAAGACTAGTTGCATTTATTTTATCGGAATATAATTGGTATTTCGTCTTTATTACTACTGAATAGCTATTTTTTCGTTTGGTTTGTAAAAAATTCTAACATGAAGAATGTCTATTTCATATATTATCAAATAGATATGGAATAGTCGTTCATTCCGTTTCACTAGAGGAATGACTATTCCTAACAAAAAATATCTTTTGTTCTAAATATAATCCTATTCATAAAATAAAGAAATTGCTATTATTTTTCAACTTTATCCGATACTAGTGAATTAAGCGTAACGTTACAATTAAAGCTGAGTATAAGGGTCAAGGCCCGCGAGTTGGCCCGTTTACCCGCTAAAAAAAGCGGGCCACGACCAATTTTTTTAGCCTGTTTAAATACGAGGCAAATTGGCCTGACTCATTTAGCCCACAGGGCCAAAGCGGGTTGGCCCATGAAGGATCAGGCCGGCCCGCAAGCCAAGAGTTAAAAAGAAAAAAGAAATAAATAGAGGAAAAATATAAAGATAAGAATAATATAATAACATATTTGTGATTATTTAGGATATATTATTGAAGAAAATATATTAATATATGCATCATAAGCATTATAACATTTTTTAAAGTATATATTTATTGATTTAAACACAATATGATATGTAATAAATTATTTAAAAAACTTGTTTTTATTTATAAGTAATCAAAATGGTAACAAAATTAATTTTTAATATATATATATATAACCTTAAATATATAAATATTCTAATTTTTACATAAATTAACATAAAAAAATAACAAAAAAAAATTCATTTGACCCATAGGTCGGCCCGGCCTAGCTCGCCAAGCCCGTTTTCCCACCTCTAGTTACAGTATATGATCTGAGCAATTGGCAACCAAGCCTATCTTCAAATTACTTGCTTGCATCATCAATAGCCTAAGCAATAGTAAGTTCTTTTAAGTCTCAACAATAAGATGGGATATGGAAAAGGCTCCAATAATCATCCTAATCGACAACCATGGAATGTTTTTTCAGTCAATATCTTTCTTATTTAAGAGTAAGGTTGCAAATGAGCAAAGCTACTAGAGCTCAATTAGTAAATAAGTTAAGCTCGAGCCTAAAATAAATCTTGTTTATTTAAACGAGTCAAACTCGAACTTTGATTCAGGCTTACGAGCCGATTTGTAAACAAGCTATTTAGACTCACAAGCAGGCTCGCGACTAAACTCATTAACAAGCCCATTAGTAAATTTTTGAATTTTTTATGCATGATATATTATATGTAATTATATAATTAAAACAACAAAAATAAATTGATATTCAATAATTATGTATATATATTTGTAGCAACTCTTATATATTATATTTTAAGTTTAAAAAAAACAATGAAAAATAGGCTATTTAAATAAGTCAAGCTCGAACTTAAATTTCAAGTTTAATAAAAACTCAATAGGCTCGATAAAAGTTCGGCTTGGCTCGAGCTTGTTTCGTAAATGAGTTGAGCTCAAACTCGAACTAAAACTTATTTACTTAAACGAGCTAAGGTCAAGCCTCAATTCCACACTTGAGCTCAACCTCGATAAATTTAAACGAGCCGAGTGAAAGCTTTTAAAAGCTCAGCTTAACCCATTTGCAGCCCTACTTAAGAGTCTTCTAAAGGGTGGGTTCCATCTTATAGACATTATTTGTTTCCATCATTTTGCTCCTGTAATTTGTGTCCAAAAGGAGGAGTTCAGTTCATACATTCCATGCCAACTTGGCAATAAAAGCTCTATTCAGCTTCAGCCCACCGTGTTCCTGTTTTCTGTGGTGGATCTGGATCCCCCAAAAAAAGAAAGATAAGTAAACGTTTTCATTTCCATCCATTTAACATTTTCTTAAGGTAATAACTAGTAACAAGAACATGAAGAGTCTTTCAGTTAACAGAGAACCATGTTAAGATCCTTAAACATGCCACTTACAGGTCGTCATAGGCCAAGAAATTATGGTACAAACTATCATCAGCTTACTGAAACTCTTGGACTGCCAGAATGGCAATCGTAGGTGGACAAACTTTCACATCTATCTATACACATTCATGAAGCTAAATACAGTGTCATCTTTGTGAAGAAAAGATAACAACATAACTAACTCTCCGCCCAAGTGAACTTCACTGTCTGCCTGAGTTGGCAGTGTAATCCTTCACCATCAAGATTTCACCACATAACTTTTGGGGCAATTGTTGCAAACTTCTTCCTTCTTGCCACGCCTGTCCTACTAAAACCCCAGGCCCTACATGCCGAATGTATATCACAACTTCATCATTGAAAGGATATGGATGTTTCACTGCATCCAAATGCTCAAAAGTTAAGTCAGAAATCAAGCAAAATAAATAAATAAAAAGGAATAACCCTGTTCTAATTATACAATCACAAGGACAAGGTTAACGGAAATGGCCTTGTTGAAATTTGACAAAGCAATCAACCTACCAGGTTTTGGAAAACCTTCTGGGTATTTGCATTCACCAAACTGTCCATCCCCAAATTCAAATGCTAAATCACAAGGCTGCTCTGTTGACATAACTTCCTTAAGTTGTGCCACTCTAAAATACAATGGATAAAAGGAATTTGCAAATCGAGCCAGAAACGATTCACCTGAAAAATTTACATAACTAGTTTATATTATCAAGGACCGAGGAATGGCAGCAACAAAGTGAAAAACTCACAAGCTAGGTACAGCAATCCTCCACCAAGTAGCTGATGTTTGTCCACCAAAAGAAAAAAGTTAAACAACCTCTACAGGACTGTTTAGTTTCTTCCATGGCAGCATCAGCCATAAAGCACCACTTACATATTAGGAACTACTAGAACTAATATGCTTAAATTTTCAAATGAGCAGGTTGTGTATCCAACAAATTAAAAGGAGGTCTTCTTGAGTTTAAAAGTATGTGCTCTCATTATAATCTTATATAATTATGTGGTACACTTGTGGGCAAAGTGCTAGTGCATGAGCAAGAAGAAGTTTGATAATAAATATAATATCATATCAGATTTAACAAGCTCAAGTTTTTAAATCAACTAATTGTGAATCTAAATTGATAAAAATGAGAAAGAAGAACATAAGACATATAAGCAAACCAAAAACATGCATATGCACTACTAAATGTAAACAGAAGGTGGGAGCCCTTGTGGTCTTTTGTTTGGTTCATTGGGATCAGGAGAGTCCGTAAGTGGCTATGATACTGTTTTCAGTTGGCGGAAAGATCAAGCAGCTTTTCCTTATGATGACCTGGTCGAGAGAGTTTGACATCGGGTCAATGATTGAGTGGGGATCAGTGAGGTTGGTTATAATAAGGCCTGACTGGAAAGTTTTGCCTCTATTACATGCTCGGGTAGTCCCCGTTTCTGTGTTTTAGTCACTTTTCAATGGCTCACATAAGTGCGAGGAATTGTCCTCTTGACTAATGGGAAGCAGGCTGGTCCCCCAAAAATGCCTATTCATTTCAAGTTAGGGAAAAAACATGACTAGTTTGTGCCTGTGAACTCAGTAACTTCACCAGTCAGTCAGTGGGCATTTATGCAGTTGGTACATATGGTGCCGGTAGGAACTCATTTGCAAAAACAGAAGGCCCTAAAGGAATGAGATGTAGTTCTTTAACCATTCCAGTCAAGATGTTGGTCTGAAATTCTGTATTTGATTTAGAGTTGTAAGTGGCTATGCTACTGTTTTATACAACCCATTTCTACAAAAGTAGCAGCACTGGGCACATGATTACATCTACAGGATCCAGACAACATATAGCAGAAATCAGACAGGAAGGATACCAACATTTTATAGATTAATAAAACTTGCATGTGTGACATGTGTGAATTTTATTGAAGATACATAGGCCATTTTACAACTATAAAATGGTAATAAATATTTAATTCAACCTTATTTGAGTAATTAATGTTTACAAGTACTTGAAACATATTAAAAAACTCTAAATATCAATATATATTATTAATAATACATTTAATGAAGGAAAGAAACCCAACACCCTAACATATTCTATAGATATTCTTGCAACGTGATAACTTCTAGAAATTATGAGTTGGATACCTAGTGATGATCCGCTTGATTGCATCTTGTATTTAAACACAAGCTTAAACTCATCAAATCTACGCTTAAACTCTAATGGTCTTAAAAAGTTTTAATCTCGAGTCCAAATCGAAGTGATATTAAAAGTATTCAAGTTTAATTTGATTAAATTTATTTAGCTTCGATTTATCAATATTCATTCTAATTAAAATAATATTCCAATTTAACTTGAATTCAATTGATATGTATACATAATTTAAGCTTATTTGAGTTCAAAAATCAATCCAACTAAATTCCATGAGACTTGAGCTAATTCAAAGATAATTTTCGTGAGTGATATTGAGTCTAACTAAGCAACTATCAAATAAAAGGACTGCGGGCCCTCCCGTGATCAGGATTAAAAGTGGCATCCTGGTTTGGCCCAAACAGTTTTTAGAACAAATATCCCGACTCAAAAATCTAGCAAAGGACTTGGAACAAATGAAGCTTCTTTGCGGCTAAGGTTGTTCTCATTGGAAATTTTTGGAAACGTTCAATAGTAAAGAAAGTTAAAGCCAAGACGTTAAGGATGATGGCTTTCTGTTTCATGATCCACGAGTTGTCTGTTCTGGGGAAAAAGAATGTAAGCAAATATACATGCTGGGCTCTTAATCATTTAGTAGTGCCATTCAAGTAAATAGCTAAAAGGAGGGCACTCTTTCTATATATATCCAACATCTTGCAAGGGAATCTGACCCATCGTATCATCTGAAGAAATAAAACGCTAGCACATCATTACTCCTAGAAGAAGCCAGTTTATGAAGTGTACACTGTTTAATTAATGTCGATCTACCTTCCCATAAATGATTATCAAGCACCACAAATCCCAAGAGTTAATCTAAAATCACCTACTTGATTGACAAAAATAGTTTTTTAGCCATCTCCCAAGACTAGTTGCATTTATTTTATCGGAGTATAATTGATATTTCGTCTTTATTACTATGAAATAGCTATTTTTTCATTTGGTTTGTAAAAAAATCTATCATGAAGAATGTCTATTTCATATATTATCAATAGATATGAAATAATCGTTCATTCCGTTTCACTAGAGGAATGACTATTTCTACCAAAAATTATCTTTTGTTACAATTAAAGCTGGGCATAAGGTCGAGGCTCACGGGCTGGTCCGTTTACTCTGCTCAAAAAATCGGGCCACGGCCAATTTTTTTTAGCTCGTTTAAATATGGGCCAAATTGGCCCAACTCATTTAGCCCACGGCCAAAGTAGGTTCGCCTATGAAGGACCGACCGGCCCGCCCGCAGGCCAAGAGTTAAAAAAAAGAGAGAAAGAGAAAAAATGTAAAAATAAAAAATAATATAATAACATATTTATGATTATTTAGGATATATTATTGAAGAAAATATATTAATACTGCATCATAAGCATTATAACATTTTTTTAAGTATATATTTATTGATTTAAATGCAATATGATATGTAATAAATTATTTAAAAAACTTGTTTTTATTTATAGTAATCAAAATGGTAACAAAATTAATTTTTAATATATATATATCAACCTTAAAATATATAAATATTCTAATTTTTACATAAACTAATATAAAAAAAATGACAAAAAAAGATAAAAAAGTTTCCATTTGACTCATGGATCAACCCGACCTAGCTCGATAAGCTCGTTTGCCTACCTCTAGTTACAATATATGGTCCGAGCAATTGGCAACCAAGCTTATCTTCAAATTACTTGCCTGCATCATCAATAGTCTAAGCAATAGTAAAGTTCTTTAAGTCTCACAAACAAGATAGGCCATGGAAAAGGCTCCAATAATCATCTTAACTGATAACCATCGAATGTTCTTTTAGTCAATATCTTTCTTATTTAAGAGTAAGGGCTGCAAATGAGAAAAGCTACTAGAGCTCAAGTAGTAAATAAGTCAAGCTCTAGCCTAAATTAAATCTTATTTATCTAACCGAGCCAAACTCAAACTTAATCTAGGCTTACGAGCCAACTTGTAAACAAGCTCATTCAGACTCACAAGCAGGCTCGCGACTAGCTTATTAACAAGCTTGTTAGTAAATTTGTGAATTTTTTACGCATGATAATTCTATGCAATTATATAATTAAACACAACAAAATAAAATTATATTCAATAATTATGTGTATATATATTTGTAGCAACCTTATATATTATATTTTAAGTTTGAAAAAAAAATGAAAAATAGACTATTTAAATAAGTCAAGCTCGAACTTGAATTTCAAGTTTGATAAAAACTTAGTAGGCTTGATAAAAGTTAGGCTCGGTTCGATTCGACTCGAGCTTGTTTCGTAAATGAGTTGAGCTCAAACTCGAACTAAAGCTTATTTACTTAAACAAGCTGAAGTCAAGCCTCAATTCCACACTTGAGCTCGAGTTCGATAAAGTTAAATGAGCCGAGTGAAAGCCTTAAAAAGCTCGGCTCCACCCATTTGCAGTAGGGATGTAAACGAGGCGGGTCTGGGATAGGTCACCCAGTCCAGAAACCCGACTTGACCCAATTTTTAGGAAACCCGACCCGATTTAAGGAAACCAATACTACTTATTGTACATGCAAGGAAAAATAATTAAAACGAAAAAAAAAAGTTCAATCAATTTTCCTTACTCATGAGAATAAATAGACTTATTTATATCCTATCATATGACTCAATACATGAACGAATAACAAAATGATTATATGAAAATCATCATTCAACTAATGAACAAGTAGATTCCTTAAACTAAAATTTTATATTTTTTTTAATTATACGGGATCAGGTTTCCCAACAGATTATGAGTACAACCCAAAACCCAAAACCCAACCCTAAACCCTATAGGATTTTTAACGTGGCGTGCAGGCGGATACCCTATAACGACCTGTCCCATTGCATCCCAAATTTGCAGGCCTGCTTAAGAGTCTTATAAAGGATGGGTTCCATCCTATAGACATTATTTGTTTCCATCATTTTGCTCCTGTCATTTGTGTCCAAAAGGAGGCGTTCAGTTCATACATTCCATGCCAACTTGGCAATAAAAGCTCTATTCAGCTTCAGCCCACCCTGTTCCTGTTTTCTGCGGTGGATCTGGATCCCCACAAAAAAGGAAGATAAGAAAACGTTTTCATCTCCATCCATTTAACATTTTCTTAAGGTAATAATTAGGAACAAGAATATGAAGAGTCTTTCAGTTAACAGAGAACCCTGTTAAGATCCTTAAACATGCCACTTACAGGTAGGCATAGGCCAAGAAATTATGGTACAAATTCTCATCAGCTAACTGAAACTCTTGGACTGCCAGAATGGCAATCGTAGGTGGACAAACTTTCACATCTATCTATACACATTCATGAAGCTAAATACAGTGTCATCTTTGTGAAGAAAAGATAACAACATAACTAACTCTCCGCCCAGCCTAGAAACCAAATGAACTTCACTGTCTGCCTGAGTTGGCAGTGTAATCCTTCACCATCAAGATTTCACCACATAGCTTTTGGGGCAATTGTTGCAAACTTCTTCCTTCTTGCCATGCCTGCCCTACTAAAACCCCAGGCCCTACATGCCGAATGTATATCACAACTTCATCATTGAAAGGATATGGATGTTTCACTGCATCCAAATGCTCAAAAGTTAAGTCAGAAATCAAGCAAAATAAATAAATAAAAAGGAATAACCCTGTTCTAATTATACAATCACAAGGACAAGGTTAACGGAAATGGCCTTGTTGAAATTTGACAAAGCAATCAACCTACCAGGTTTTGGAAAACCTTCTGGGTATTTGCATTCACCAAACCGTCCATCCCCAAATTCAAATGCTAAATCACAAGGCTGCTCTGTTGACATTACTTCCTTAAGTTGTGCCACTCTAAAATACAATGGATAAAAGAAATTTGCAAATTGAGCCAGAAACGATTCGCCTGCAAAATTTACAAAACTAGCTGATGTTATCAAGGACTGAGGAATGGCAGCAACAAAGTGAAAAACTCACAAGCTAGGTACAGCAATCCTCCACCAAGTAGCTGATGTTTGTCCACAAAAAGAAAAAAGTTAAACAACCTCTACAGGACTGTTTAGTTTCTTCCATGGCAGCATCAGCCATAAAGCACACTACATATTACATATTAGGAGCTACTAGAACTAATATGCTTAAATTTTCAAATGAGCAGGTTGTGTATCCAACAAATTAAAAGGAGGTCTTCTTGAGTTTAAAAGTATGCGCTCTCATTATAATCTTATATAATTATGTGGTACACTTGTGGGCAAAGTCATGTCCATGAGCAAGAAGAAGTTTGATAATAAATATAATATCATATCAGATTTAACAAGCTCAAGTTTGTAAATCAACTAATTGTGAATTTGAATTCATAAAAATGAGAAAGAAGAACATAAGACATATAAGCAAACCAAAAACATGCATATGCACTACTAAATGTAAACAGAAGGTGGGAGCCCTTGTGGTCTTTTGTTTGGTTCATTGGGATCGGGAGAGTCCGTAAGTGGCTATGCTACTGTTTTTCAGTTGGTGGAAAGATCAAGCACTTTTTCCTTATAATGACCTGGTCGAGAGAGTTTGAGACATCAGGGTCAATGATTGAGTGGGATCAGTGAGGTTGGTTATAATAAGGCCTGACTGGAAAGTTTTGCCTATATTACATGCTTGGGTAGTCCCCGTTTCTGGTGTTTTAGTCACTTTTCAATGGCTCACATAAGTGCGAGGAATTGTCCTCTTGACTAATGGGAAGCAGGCTGGTCCCCAAAAATGCCTATTCATTTGAAGTTAGGGAAAAAACATGACTAGTTTGTGCCTGTGAACTCAGTAACTTCACCAGTCAGTCAGCGGGCATTGATGCAGTTGGTACATATGGTGCCGGTAGGAACTCATTTGCAAAACAGAAGGCCCTAAAGGAATGAGATGTAGTTCTTTAACCATTCCAGTCAAGGATGTTGGTCTGAAATTCTGTATTTGATTTAGAGTTGTAAGTGGCTATGCTACTGTTTTATACAACCCATTTCTACAAAAGTAGCAGCACTGGGCACATGAGTTACATCTACAGGATCCAGACAACATATAGCAGAAATCAGACAGGAAGGACCAAAAAAAAAAAAAAAAAAAATCAACATAGCATCTTCAAAATAAGCAATAAATTGTTGCTGAGAGCTGCGCTTTGGTCTTGGAATCAATATATTTAAATGAGTAATGTAATGATTGCACTAACATGAATAGTGCATGATATCAACAAATGTACTTTAAAAAGGAATATGACATTACCAATAAGATGCCCGTACATCTCATCTCCAGAACGGAATACAGCCTGCATAAGGATAACAAGCCCACTTACACATCACAGCTAGCAAAATATAAAAACATCAAAAACAAGAATTTCATTAAGAAAGACATGGCACCTCCTTGAAGAAATTTATCCAAGAAATGGGAAAAGATCCTGTTGACAATATTCATGGTCAACATCATCATAAGAGTTAAGGACATTGACTAATAAGAAACTGTGCACATTTTGAAGATCGTAACCTCCACTAGCTCGGCAGTAGTAATATTCAAGCGTAATAGAACTATCTTCGCCAGAGAGCATATCAGATGCACTTTTCTTAGCTAGCTTAGGATTATCATAACGCATGCCTGCAGTTCCCCATGCTCTTGATATCAACCTGTTTTCATCAAAATTTTAGGACAAAATATGGTTATCCCGTGACAAACCACCTGTTTTTACTTTGTGTGGGACAAAAATAGTACATCAAAATAAAAGTAAACAAGTAGAGCACAGATACATTTATTGAGGTCACAGGGTAACAATCAAACATTCAGGACCATCAGCATAAAGGGGAATAAAACCTTGGTTTGAGCAAGTAAAGTAGCCGGTGGCGTCTTTCTTCAGGAATATCCTCGATCTTTTTCCTGAATGAAGAAACAAAATGGTGAGATGAATAATTTCTATCTTTAACAATGACAATAGTTGTGAGGGAATTAAAACAACCAAAAAGTTCTTTTTTCTTTTCAGCAAATTGGATGACACAGGGAAGATATGGAAAGCAATGATTTTATTGGCACTATGATCAGCTTGTACATTTGAATTCCTCATTTCTTAAAGGAAAAATGCATAGGATGAGAGAACACCCTAGAAATGGTACAGGAAATACTTGTCGGTTGTTTTCTTTTGAATACGTGATGAGTCACAAATAGATACCAAATGAAATCTCCTATGAGTTGGTGTTGGTCTATGCACTTGTTTCAACACCATAGCATTGCTGTAATTGACCTAATTATTTTGAGTACACAAGAACGAACTATATTTACAAACGTTCCTAGTCCTCTGACTCTGATTCCTCAGTTCCAAGTGATGGTTTTTTGTCAAAATAATAAGATTACAAAGATTGCATACATCTTAATTGAAAGAAATTGTCTTAAAATATGATCAAATATAGAGATTGCATCTGCTATAGCACCTGTATAGGTCCTCATAATTCCAGCTTATCCTTTCTGAATCTTGGCATATCTCAATGCATCTTCTCACGGAATCCCCTAATATGTCCACTTTATAAGTCTAAAAGTTCCCATTTACAATAGCACTAATACTAAACAGGGTGTGTTTGTTTCACACAAAGCGCTTCACATATTTTTCGGCCATTTTTTATAATTAAAGTTTCACATTATTGAATATTATCATATTAATATCAAGAGAGAAGATGCTAGAGGCTTTCAGTAGAAAGAGGTAATGGAAGATAGAAATAGTGACTAACCATGGACCCATGGTAGTTTATGGCCACAATATATATATATGTCAGTGGACAATGAGGAAATTGATTTCCTCCTATTAAACGCAGAATGGGTTCGTTAATATTCCATGGATATATTGCACACAGCACCATCCATCGGATGCTACAATATCTAACAATCACCTTTTGCAGAAAGCCATTAATAACCTAAACCCCTTGAGATAACTAGACAACATTTAGAAATCTAGAATTTTTATAATAACAAGTGTTCAAAGAGGTCCAACAGACATTGTCTTTAAAAGACTTACACCCCACATACTTGATGAATTGATTCACGATACAAAAAAAAAAAAAAAAAAAAAAAAAAAAAAAAAAAAAATTCGATAAGTTGAATTAACTTTAAGGAAACTCCGACTGATTAGAGTCTGCCGGCGGACAGCTCAACCGGTTATCCAATGTTAAAAAAATTAAAGGAGTTAATATAGTAGTATTTCAATGGTTTAATTTCAGCCGTATATAAAGTAAAGCCCTTTAATAACTTATGAGACCGGTCTTATAACAAAATGCAGACGAGACCATAAAATCTTAAAAAAAATTTAAAGCATGGACATGGGAACAGAAGAAGGATTACCAAAGATAGGCAGCTGGGTTATAAGAAGCAGGGTCCAAAGGAATCAATTCTTTGGGAGGATCCAAAAAACTAACAACATCAAGCTCATCCAAGTAACCTTCTGTACCATCTGCAAGCACATCATAAGGAGGCTCATCATCCCAGGAACTTGAACCGGACATACTGCCACTAAAGGCTTCAACTTTAGCTCTAACTTGAGGAAATGGCAATGCGATTTTCACAAAGTTCGTCTTCTCGTATTTCCTGGTGTTTGCTTTCCACACTGTTGAACCAGAAATTCCACATACCATCTATGTCAAACGAGAAAAAAAAAATATAGAAGATGTTATGAAAAAGCAAGCAACAGAGGGTTTTTGGGGGGGTTTAAGTGAGCTTACTAGGGGGCGAAGTGAAGAAGCAGCCATGTGAATGTCCCAACAGTTGAAATCGTGGGTTGGAGGTGGAAGATGGAGTTGAAATGAAAGCTGCTGCTTTCATTGTTTCGGCTTCCAGTTTCGGATTTTCGGATTTACAGGAGGTTTTACGCTCATTTGCGTGCCTTCAAACCGAACAAGACTATTGGAAAAAAAAAAAAAAAAATTCCCCACTTCTCCCGATAATACAGTCCAAACAATGAAATATGAAAAGTGGGTAGTCAACCTTTTTTTTTTTTTAATTCTTACAATTTACTATTAAAATTTAAAATATTAATTTATTATAGTAAAATTTTTTATTGTAAAATAGATAAAATTTAAAATTTTCTAGGTCCATTTGTTTTACTTTTTTTCTTTGCATCGTTTGACATTCCGTATGAATATGATGTCAAAAAATAGAATTACAATAATAAATATGTATACTCTTCTTAAAAAATAAGTTATCTGAAAAAATTCTTATAAGGTTGTATTTATTCATTGTTTACTTTAATTTACTTTTATGAAAATACTAATTGAAATTTCATTTTTAATACAAAAAATATATATACTTTCAACACAATCTCTTTGAATTTTCATTTTCCAATTCTTATAGCTCAAATACAACATTTATTATAACCACAAAATAAGAACGTATAATAATAAATAAATAATCTAGCCAGACCATAACAAAAAAACAAAAGTTTAGTTGTTGTTGATACGCTTAACGTGGCCGATATGCTCAACGCTGGTTAAGTGGATCGCCCACGAAATCCTCAAAGCACAATAGGCATTTCAAGCCATCTTAGATCCCAACAACTCATTAGCCTAAAGTCTTGATGCAGTTGGAGACCCAACCTAAGATATTCTTCTGCTAGGATCCTCCTCTCTTGTTGAGCTTCTCATGAACAACAATTCCTCGATTCTCTGCACCACCTCGAAGGTACACTACACTTTTTCGGCTCTCCACGTCTCTAAAGAGGCATTCTAAACCTCCTTGGAGTACATTAAAGAGATTGGTCGCCACTCTTGTCATGCCCTGATGGTACCCCAGTAGTAGTAAACAAGCCACACTTGAATATCATTACTAGTTAACCTTCGGAGAGTGATAATTTTCAAAACAACATGATCTTTTAGTTGCTTTGATAAGAAAGGATAAATACATGTAAGACATAAATTAGTAAATAACTGTCATCACAAGTAGAGAATATCATAAAGATATTACAGACCATATAATCTTTCTATAAATCTCTAAATACATAACTGATAACCATATACTAACTAATTTATATTAGGAATGATAGAAATCAACTTATCCCGATTTGATCCATGAGCATCCAGCTCCTAAGCTCTTACCGGGGCCATACTCTTGGATGTAACTAGCCACGATCGTAGAGTAAACGTGAAATGTCTTTAGGAGTGTAGCAAAACCACGAACTCAGTGAATAACCAGACATATTACACACCAAACAAGTTCATTAACAAATCATGTGTAATGCAATCAATCAATCAATCAAACATATGCTCAAATACAAGCTTAGACGATCTAGAATCCAAATAGGAAAAAGATTTACGTCATCTTTGTAGGGTTAAAGAACCATTACTTTATGACCCACCTACTCGGGAGAGACTAAGTTTACAGGAAAATCAACGATTTCTCATCTTAGGGTTATCACTTTTAGCTTAATGATGTTTTAAGTGACCATTTCTTGTATTACTCTTTACAAACTCCCTAAGTAATAATAATTTCAAAACAATACTACGGGCGACATTCTTCATCACCATTTAGTTCTCATAGAATTGACGAAACAAAGAAAACCTCAGAAGAACTAACAATTTAGAAAAATCAAGCATTAACAAAGAACCGAAATATCAATACGTAGCAGGTTATCACCCTTTTCTGTATATGCAATAATGTAGTTCATGTATGCATGATTGTTTACTTACAAAGCCAATAAATTTTAACCAGGCTTATGGTGTCCAATCATTACATATACAACATATAACATGCTTATCACAATCATCAAATAATCCATATTATCACTTTTGTTATCATGGATTAACAACCATACAATCGGATCTTAACACATTTTAAATATAGTACCATAACAATTATATTATTATCTTTGCATTACATATTCAACTAATTACCAGCACAAACAGTATAATATGACTGAGTTACTCACATGCTCATATTGGTTAGTCATAATAATCAGCTGGAAGGCCTTCTAAAGTATCAAAGTCACTTAGATGAATAAAAATATTCATCAATAAAGCATAAATTATATAATTAAACTCCTACGAGTGTCTAAGTGTCCTATATTTATATTTGGTTTTCTTTCTAGTGTTATATTTGTCCTTTAATGGTCCTATGATAACAATTATTATTATTTAATATTTTATTTTCATGTTGCTTTTCTTGATTCTTGCTTGATATTTATATTTTTTTATTAGGTAGTCGTAGAATTTATATTTAATAGATTGGTATTTTATCATTATATTATCACTACCCTTATATCATTTTTTTAGTTAGCCTATTATGGTAACTAGTATTTATTTCTTATTATTCAGTTTCGTCAAGTTTCTCTTAATCTACTTCATATAATTATTTTATAGTTTTTAGATATCACATTATTCATAAATTTAGCTTATTTAGATATCCATTCTTATATATTTATCTATATAAAACAAGTATTTAACAATTATCATTACTTATAATAATAATATTTTCCTACAGTTCTTAGGGTTTAATACTCCTCAAAAATTAAGTCTATTATTATTATTATTATATTATTATTATTATTATTATTATTATTATTATTTTAAATATTTGTATTTATTTATTTACTTAATAAAAATCTGTTTTGTTTATATGTATATAATATATGTTTATTATTATTTATATATACATATATAATTTGTTTGTGTAAAACAGACTTCACGCAAGGGAATTATGCATGTACGCCAACTCCAATGCCACCGGCATTGATACCTCGATGTCGGCGTTTTTATGTTTTATTTGTAATTTTGTATTAGCGTACATTGGCTTTATAACGTGCGCTGGATCATACACAACCGGCGTTTGTTCATTTTAAGAAAAAATAAATTACACGTAGCTTCTATTTCAGAATAAGCCATCTCAACACCACCGGCCTACCCATGTACGCCTCCGGCGTTGAGCAAATACATGACACTGTTAACTATCTTCTCCAATTTTCCACAATTCAAAACTAAATTTTCTTATTATATATGTATTATACTTGTATTAAAACTTTTCCTAAGTGTTTTTCTACACTTTACATGTATCATACGTGATATATCAATATATATTTCTTTTTCTAATCATCATTCAATCTAGTTTCTAACTTCAACATGTAACATAATACATTAATGGAGCTTTAAGACTAGGTATTACCTTGTTTGAGTAGATTTGAGGGTGTTAAACTCTCATCCATAGCTGGATTTAGACCTAAAGTTAACAATAATATTGTTTAGGCTAGAGTTCTAACATATAACTAATTAAAAAACAAATTTACACTTACGTTTCCTTGCTCTTTTCCTAAGCTTGTCTAGACCTTGATGAAGTTGTTGTATGCTTATGTTTGTGTATAGTTTGTGTGTTCTTGTTGTTATGTTTGAGTTGTTGTTTGTGTATTATAATTGTTTTGTTTTGTAGTAAATTAAGGTGAGTTATATAGACAAGAAGAAGGCAGCTGATCCTTTGCATTCTTCGACCAAAAAGAAGAAGTTTTTCCACCAAACTTCAGCTTGGTTGAATGCATTTCCTTATGCATTAAATGAGCTGCACACATGAGTTATTTTGATTGGTTCATTTTATTTTTCTTTGAACTTTTCTATCCCTATTTAGCCTATTTGTTCCACCGATTTCGGCTACAACATTTCAAAGAAATCTTAGCCTTGTATTTTATCCAATTTGCACCAGCATTAAGGAGAAATCATCATTATATTATTTTTTTTAATTATTTTAGTTTTAGGGTAGTTTATTAAGTTAAACGAGTAAAAATATGATAGTTATCTAAGAGTTTTATCTTTAAAAATTTATATATAGTTCTACAAATTTTCTAAGTTATTATTTAGTTCAACTTTGGATTTAAAGTTTACGCAATTAATTATTTTTAGGATGTTATCTCACCTGGTTAAGGTTTTTTAAGCTTAATAGGCCAATTTTTGTTTTAGGCTCTAATAGCTTAAAAATACCCTAATTAAAATAATGGTATGATCCAAATATTTATTTGGAATCTATATTGTGAATTATGGATCTGTTTATGTTTTCCTTGTGTATTTATAACCCTAACAGTTTATCCTTAAATTATCATTTGCTAATTATAAGTTTAATTGTTTATTTTCTTTTTAATACTCCTGAAGTCTTATTAAAATTATTATTATACTTTGAACTTTTGATACTGGTTATGTATATCTTGACTTTAATATCTGTTATCACTTATAGAACTTTATTTTAGGATTTGAAGTTATATATAGGCTCATTACTACTTATGGTTTTTTGTCAGGTCTTGGTTGAGTAATATATTAACATTCTATTTTCTATTTTTATATTTCTATCTATTTCTATTTGCATGAAAATCTCAGGATCTACAACTCTTATTCGACTACCCGTCGTAGAAGACTACACCAACCATCTCAAGTCCAGATCAACTACTAACTAGGGACCACACCAAGCAATAAAAAAATATTTTGTAGGCCCCCTTTCTGGTATAACTACCATCTATAAACAACACCGATGACTCTATCGTAAGGGATCCAATCTTACACTATCTATGTAAATTCAATCATCCTTGATTTTATCACGATCCCACACTAACTTAAGCATCAAAGTACATGCACCAGATAACCTCTAGTGCACTGCCAACAAGTTTTCTTTGGTTATACTTATAACCCATCAAATCTCTATCAGCAAAATATCACCTGTAACACAACATATTACAATGTCTTTATATGTATATATAATTTTGGTTAATTATTCATCTTTTAGTAACCCTGTATTTTATCTATAACTTGTTAGAACTTCACACAATGCACAGATTTATAAATGATATTTATAAATGAAAAATATATGTTATATTATAATTTATACTACTATTGAGAGACACAAAAAATATTATAATACTTTAAAAAGCTATAACTGTTTAAATTATGTAACAGTTGCAATTTTTCTAGAAATAGTAATTTATATACAAAGATATGTTTTTTTTTTGGAGGTTACATTATCGAACAATAAAATCTTTTGAGAAAAAAAGTAAAAAATCTTTAAAAAGAAGGGAAAAAGTTAGAAATCCTATGATATATTTTTTGGCCGAATATAAACTTATATGATATAAGTTAACATTAACATGGTACTTTTTAGTTTTATAGGAAAAAAGTCGTTGTCTTTTTATAAAATGTGATTAAAAGATAAAAAAGTTGATATTGACCAGTACATTAGCAAATGATTTTCCAAAGTAGTTATCATAATATAATAGATAATAGATTATTATATTAAATCATTTGTATTATAGCTATGTAATATATATAGAAAGAGAGCAAATACTCAAGCTTAGAACATTAGTAGAGGAACCTAAGACATCTGTTAACCTGGAACAAAAGAGCAAACCTAGTACATAAAGAAAGACCTAAGACATTCATCAACCTAGTACGAAATAACGGACTTAAGACATTTCGAGCTCATTCATTCCAAGTCAAATGACATATGTTCCATGTCATTTTGGAAGTTCTAGCTCATTTTACACCTAAAACAAATTAAGACACATAAGACATTCGTCAACCTAGTATAGAATAAAGGACTTGGGACATTTCGAGATTATAACATATGTTTTAGATCATTTTGAAGGTTCCAAGTCATTGTACACCTAAAACAAATGCAGAAACTTAAAACAAATTAAGACACCTAGGGCATTCATCAACCTAGTATAAAATAAAGGACCTAGGACATTTCGAGCTCGTTTATTCTAGGTCAAATGTTCCAAATTATAATATATGTTCCATGTCGTTTTGGAAGTTTCAGGTCATCATACACCTAGAACAAATTAAAAACACCTAAGACATTCGTTAGCCTCGTACAAAATAAAGGATTTAAGACATTTCGAGCTCATTTGTTTCAAATCAAATGTCTCAAGTTATAACATATGTTCTAGATCATTTTGGAAGTTACAGATCATCGTATACCTAGAATAAATGCGAACACCTAGAACAAACTAAAAGCACCGAGGACATTCATCAATCTAGTACAAAATAAAGGATCTGAAACATTTCGAACTCGTTTGTTCCAAGTCAAATGTCCCAGGTTATAACATCGACAGTCCTTAGTTTTTAACATTCATTCTATAACTGTGCTTTACACTTGTTTACAAGTCGATTAAAAGCGACTTGACGTAAGTGTAACCCAGTAATTACCATTCAATTTTATTTTATTTCAAAAGCTGTTAATATTTTCGGTTAAATTGGTATACTTAGTTGTCGTTAAAGTGATACGCTTTAAAAAACCAAAAAGTGTCATTAGTTTAAAACCGGCAGTCCAGCTAATTTGAAAGATTAGTCTGGCTACGACACTATTTAATATTTTGATTTTTAATGAAAATTTATAAGTAAATAGTATATATTATAAATCATTTGGTCATTCTTAAAATATTTATAATATTTAAAAAAGTTACAATCTTTTAACTTATGAAAATCTAATATTTTATATTAATAAATACTTTTGAAATAAAATAAAAAAAATCTAAAAGAAATTGGAAAAAAGTTAAGAACGATGTTGGACATAAACTTGTGGTGCTTTTGTATTTTGTATTGATAAAATGGTAACTTTTATGAGATTTACATATACGAAAATGTAAAGTCGAAAAATTATAATTAAAAAAAATGGTGGCTTTTTATGAAATATAATTAAGATATGAAAAGTTAATATCGAAAAAGTATAAGTAGTAAAAAAAACTTAGAAAATAATAGATTATAATATAATAAAACAATGCGTTACTATAATGAATTACATATATATTATAATTATGTAATATATTATTGAAAGTTAAAACTAAAATGATGCAAATTTTCTTAAAACACAACAACACGAAGAGTAATACCGAAAAGATATTAATATAAAATAATAATATATCGTGAAACATAACAATAGGAAAAAGGGCAATATTAAAAATTTATAATACAAAAGTAATGACAAAGAGATATAAAAGGTGAAAGATACCAATATAAAAAAGTATTATTTCATGATTTCTATCAATATGCCAAAAAAAATATTGAAAATGTATAATATGAAAACATAATAATAAAAATGTATACGTCAAAAGATCTTCAGAAAGTGACATTACCTCTTATCATCACCCGGCACTAGTTACCCATCCTGAAGATAATAGCGGTGATGCTCCGCCACCGCAACCGGCACAGGGTATAAATGCAGGCAACAAGGACAACGCCAGGGTTAAGAAGGGGGGAAAAGGGTGAGATGAAGCCATGGTCATGTGCAAATGGGCTTTTAAAAAAATATAAATATTACTATTTATATTTGGGCTTAACTCGTAGGTTAAGTGACAGGGCCTAGCGAGTCCGATTCTGTTAGTGAGATGACTTGGAGAGATTTAGCTTGATGGCCTTGAAATAAAAAATTATTGGACCAGTAGCCATATCCAATCTTTCTCAAGCTTATTCATGCACACAGGAGAATGACTATTGGCTTTGGCTCACAAAGAGCATATTTAGGATAACCATGAATTAAACTTGCTTCATCTCATCCATCAATTACTAAGATGATTTAACGGTTGTTATCAATGCCAAGTGCCTATAAATATATAATCACTCTTTATTTCAAAACATTTAGAGAGAGAAGACAAACAATATTCAATAGAAGAGGCTCTATTCATAAAGATGAAACAAGACAACTCAAGTGTGTTACCACTACAATTGCTCAAAAATTGTAAGGTTAATATGTGATGCAGCATAGGATAAAGAGACGAAAAATCCTATGCCAACAACATATGTCATCGGCCTTTAGTTCTACACTGCTCATGTTGGAGCGGCGTACTTTACATGTCTTTTGGGTTTCTCAAATTCGTAATTAATATTGTGGTCAAGGCCTTTAGAATATCATTTAATATTTCTAAAGAATAATTTTTAGTATCATTTAGTAGGATTTTTAATATGATTTAATGTCTTTTAATAGGATGTTAGTTTCATAGGATTTAATGTCTTTTAATAAGATGTCAGTTTTAGTTTTTCCTTTTAAATGCTATTTAATATTATTTAATAGGTTTTAGTCCTTTTTCGATTATGGCAACTTTCAAGCTTGCCTATATATATGTAAGCCTTATGGCATATGAGACAGAATATCTTGTTTTTGAATGAAATTGTTTGAGAGTGTTCTCTCTTTATCCCAAAATTCGTAATCTTGTGTAGATTTCGATTTTTGATGCCAAATATCTAGGTATTCTCAGAATCAATGGATATTTGAAGATCACAAGCCGGTATTCGTGCACGAATCAACGTCTTGCGATTGTTCCCCTTTCGTATTCCGCTGCGTCAATATGCTAGGCCTACTTAAGTTTCATTACCTATCACTTAAGCATTCGAGACACTGAGACTGTCTGTTCATCTTTCCCCTCATTTTCTCTAAGTCATCCCATCATCAAGTGTCATATCCTCATCAATACTCTAAAGTCACATGTAAGGCATGGAATCCACGTGGCATGGAATCCACGTGGCATGTGCGCAACCACCTAAGGAAGAACCCTACATTTACATTTTGGCAACTCTATTAGGAATGAAGGATTTTGACACAATTGCGATGGCAACTCCAAGAAGAAAACAAACTAATGTTAACAACAATATGAGTCAAGATGATGGGAAAATAGCCTCGATGTGAGCGATCAAGACATGCCAATGTTGGAAGATGTTAACTTAATGTCATCACCCAATACAATATAGGGTTATTCGCACGTAATCATAAACCTAAAGTAACTCATGATTTCACAGCTAACACATACGTATCAATATATATACATATATTTAATATTAGGTATTCCTACAGAACCGCAACCATTTTCACCTAATCTACCGAAATCCTCTCTAGGTGTTACTCCACTCAGGACAATATCACATAAGGATCATTAAGGTACTACACTAGCATCACCAGTACTCTCGATCCACTAGGCCTAGCCAATTACAGGCAACAAAATAATTATTAGAACCAAATAATTACTTAGTCCATTATCAATTACTAATACCTAACACACACAATCAATAAACAAGGTAATAAAGTACCTGATGCAGCATCTGAAACATATAACTCAATTTTATTAGAAACAGTTTATCACAACACAAACAATGCTAGGGCTGTCTAGCTTCTTAGATTCATTAAGAGTCTACTACCATTTTATGTGTAGATACACAATTCCACTTAGGTTTTAGTGTACTTTAGTGTTAGGTTAAACTTTTAGATGTTTAGGAAGATCATTAAAAAGGGCTAAACAAGATTAAAATATCACTCTGAAGTTCACACTTGTGAGGGAAGGCATGATCAACTCGGTGCAACATTAAACAACATGGCATGCCCTTAAATTAAGGCTTGCAACATCATATTAACATGAATATGCACTTGAACGTGTTAATCTCTTGATAATTATTAATTTTTAGTGAATCGAATTAACGGATATAAGGTTAGTTTAGTGCATGACACTAACTTAGGATATATTTCAATAGAATATATCGAGAGACAATTCTATCGAAGAGGTCTAATTCACTAGAATGACTTATTCTTGATAATAGAGGTATTATTAGGAAAGTTGCTACATTTTCATGGAATTCGATAAATTGTTATGATGTTAATGCGGTCTTAATTGGTTATAAAATTAGGAGAGATTATTATGGACACAATTAAGATTATGAGTAAGTAATTCTAAGAAAAATTCTTACAAACTAGTAATTTCCTGCAGATAATGGTTATTAGGATAAACACTTAATGACTCATGTTAATATGATGGAATAAGCCTACTGTGAATTAATATTGTTGTGTTTATTATGTTAATTGTTGTGTTGATCTGGTGTAATTGTAGATTAGAGTAGTTTAGCCGTTAGAATTAGACTCATTTTACTTAATTTGATCAATCATTCGGACTGCTAGATAATAGGAACATTAATAAAGTACTAGTGTTTGAACTATTCCCTAAGGAGACAACCCTAGACTCTACTCCATACTACTAAAACAATAGGTACATTTGCCTATAAAGACCAAATTAAAGTAGAAGATTAGGTTTATAAATTTTAAAACTCAGTAGCTCTAATTAAAGATGATCATATTCATATTCCCGTAACTCTTTCTCAATTCAATGTATTGAATGGTAACACCTTCGTCGTGTTATAATGCCCTTTGATGCACCTCATCCTCTAAATTATGCTCGCCACAAACAAGACATTCATGTCTCAAATAAGAATTCCTCTCACTTTCACCAGGTATAAAGTGGCGAGGTGGAAAGATTTTTCTTAGAGACGATTTTGTGAGCACCATCCAAGATACGATATCAACATCCAACTATTCACACTGCTTCAAATTTATTTCCCTTAACCCTTTGCAATTTGCTACTACCTCTTTCACTCCATCAGTTGACACACTGTAGCAGCCCTCTAAGTCAAGATGCTGTAAGTTACGACATCTATTTCCAATAATTGCAAGCGTATCCCCATAGAATCTGATTCATCATGCCCGCAAAACCTCTAGACTCGAAACATCAAAGTTAATCTCTAGATTATTAATTAGTATCCTTCGTTCGATCTCCAAAAGCGATATTTTACTACAACTCTTTATAACAAGCACAATAGCATCTACACTTAGCTCATCACATTCACTCACATGGAGAAATTGGAAGTTAAGGCAAAGCCTCAAAATCTTCTCCAAGCACTGATTGGTTAGCTCAGAATCCCAATCCAAGTACAAAGGCCTAACTTAACTATTATGATTTATAGCAAAACATATCATCATCAATGATAAATCCTAATCCTCCTCCTCTACCTTCCAATTTATATTTGCCATTTTGATTGTTTTAAGCAAAGGACATGCTTGAGTGAGTTAATAAAACGACATAACACTCAGCTTCATACAATAATTGATGTCTACAAACACCAACTTACTAAGAAACCCACTAAGCATGGAAACATCATAATCAGGGAGAAACTTCACGCCTCCCAATCCCAAACTTCAATACCATGGTACTTATTCAATTATGTTAAAACCATACAAATGGCTTAAATACGGACATTTTAATCGAAATCGGGCCTTTCCTATAGAGAAGAGCCACTCGTTTGGTACAAAATGCATTGATAAATCTAAACTACTCAAACACCTAGCAAACTAAAACGATAGCGATATAGCCACCCGATCAACTTGAATACAATCAATCCAACTCTTTCTAAATAACAATTCCTCCAATTCGGGCCAATTTTACAAAATCCAACCAATATCATTCAAGATAACTGTAGACCCTCTAATAGTGCTCATTTAAGAAAAAATAAAAATTTTAAGTTCCTTACATTTTTAGTTAATTTGAGAGTAGATGAACTGCAAGATTAACAGTTAATAAGTATGTTAAATATCTATAAATATCTGGTATACATCACTGAAAAAATTCCATACAAAGAAAACTCACTAAGAGAATCTAAAGTTGTTTGGAAATCAGGTTTTCGAAGTTTGAATCTTCGATTTAGAAATTTTGAAGAAAAAATTAAGCAAACTTGTGGCCATAGAAAGGTTTCAGGAACATCACCGAAGCCGCCAGTTCAACCTCTGCGGTTCTGCCGGTTGCCTGCTCTGCGTACCTGGCACGACCTGAGCTCCAGCCCACGAGCAGTTCGATCCTCGTCTGCTCCACGAACGTTGCGTTCAACCTGCAATTCCCAGGTAAGTTATCCTCATTTCCTTCATTTAAGTTGTTAATTAATTTAATTATGAATAAAGAAATAAAAAAATAAATAATATATAATAGTAAATAAAGAACGCAGACATAAGGTTATAGCTTTTGTGAGTACGATATATATGCAAAAATAATAAGAACGAATAAGGCTTTTTGAACTAAAAATAAAAATTAAAAAATAATAATAATAAAAAGTAAAGAGAAGTTGTTAATATACGGATGAATTTCATTACCTAGAAAAACCAATTTTCTGAGATAAAAATAATATTGATAGGTTTATAAGGTTCAACATTAAAAAATTTTGTTTTCTACCAAAGCCACAAAAATTAATGAATTTGTAGCGAAAAGAGTTCAAAACTAAAAGTAACCAACCTACTAATTTTTTCATAAAAGAACTACGTATTATTTGATCCTGATTAGTGGACACGGAGGCACCATCGGAGCAATATAAAATTTGAAAAAATTATTTTTTGTTTCATCGCATTCTTTTGTAAATATTGAAATAATTAATTAGTTGTAAATACTAAATGATCTTGTCCCATATTTATGAATAAAATTGTAAATACCATGATTTGTAAATTTGATTTTTCTTTTAGCATAAAAAATGAATAGATCTTAGTTTAAAATTTTCAACTGGTAACCGTTTAGGTTTTGATAGGATAGCTCTCGGATTTATAAAACTCTGGTTCTTTTTTCTTTTAAATTAATTTTAGCATATTATTAGGTAAGTTAAGATCAACCGACGCATTTATCTTAACTTATAATTTTTTCAACTTATAGTCGGGTGGAGACTCCAAAATATTTTCAAAAATTAATTTTTTTTTTTTTTTAGTCAAGGGTTTGTATCAAAACGAGTTAGAGTTTGGTACAAATTGAATTTTAAAAAATGAAACCGAAAATTGAAAAATCCAGGTTCGATAGCTTTGTGACTCTATTAGGGATGCCTAACTTTTAAGAGGGCTAGTCATTTGAAATTCTTAAATTTAAAGTTTATTTCTTTTAATGCTCATTTTTATATTATTTGTATGCTACTAAATTTGTATATAGTTTTACTAACTTTTTCTTTTAAGTGGTGAAGCTATTAAAAAAATTATGAAATAGCCCAAAAGGGCACCTTGATCGTTTTGAGGGAGAATTTATAAAAATGTGTGTTAGGTATGATTGTAATAAGGCCTTCTTAAGATCCTAAGTTGGGAGGTCGCTAGTAAAATCTAGGGGCTATGACTTTTCCACCTTTTGGTTCATGAAATGATCTCCTACTCCAATTTAGTATAGATCCATGATCCACTAAATTGGGAAACCTTTAGAACCCACTTAGTTGCATTCATGAACATGAGTTGGCAAATAAATAATAACAGAGCATATCTTAAAATATAATTACAATTTAAAAAAAAAAAAGAGTTTTCTAAATCGCTCCTATGGAAATATATCCACTTATATTTTTTTCAAATAAAGTTGTAACTCAAATAAAAAAATTTCTAAATTGCCCCACCACTAATTAGTTGCCACCCCCTATATCTGCATCCGTGTGATTTGAATGTATGTGTAATGTGTAACATGTAACGTGTAATGATAACTTGTTTATATTTATATTTTGTACATAAAAAACATTTTTTTTAGTAATGATTTGTTATTTGTACTGACTTGTAAATAGTCCTTTCCTTTTCTTACTCTTGTAAAGTCATACAAATCTTTGTAATATACATTAAAAAGAAGATTTATATATAAATTATTTTCAGTTTTTACAAATAAATAAAATTTCTTTAAGCAAAAAGAATCCTCTATGGAAATCATAACATAAAACATGTTTATAAACGTTGTATAAAAATGTATAGTAGATTTGTAAATATCTGTAGATTGTACATAATCCGATCATCCATTAGATTGGTTCTTCTTCTAGATAGCTATAAGTCCTTTTCAACTAAGAATCACTTTGTCATAAGTGTTTCGCTCCTTTAAACTCAAGTCTATTATTCTATAAATGTCAGTTTCCATTTGTGCATATTTAAAAAAGGGTCATCATTGCTTTTAACAATTATTTTAAAAAATGAATAAAAGAAAAGTGTTAATTTATAAAATGAGGTTTTAGTGTCAAATTTTCAAAAAAAAAAAAAGAATCATCTTTGCAAATAAATTTCCACTTTAGATTGTAAGATGTGGTTCATCCATTCTTCTTTGTAAATATTCGTTATCATTTCTATAAAATAGTTTTCCAATAGAGAAAAAAATTTCAAAGAAAAACAATAATAAAAAAGATAAAAATGAGAAATTTGCCAACAGACAATGATCCTTTGAATTCTAGGCCCAATGATCACTCAATTTAGGCAAAGTTGAACTATAAATGGAAAGAGATCAAAAATAGGAGGCAACCAAAAGGGACTTGATAATTTACTAACTAGGGGCATTTGTTGGGCTTAATTTCTAAAATATAAACCCAATACAAAAGGATCATTTAGTAAATTATCTTGAGGCAATTGAAAAGTAGATAATTGAAAACCAAGGTCAATATCTCATTATTTTAAAAAAGTCTAGAATGATAAGAGGCAAGACAAATTCTAAACACTAACCCTAAACACTCGAGAGCAGAATGACATTAAAGGGAGGAAATGAACTCATTCCTTAAAAAAGGTCAATCTTGAATTTAATACTTGGGTCAAAATGATATTAGGCATTCATTTCAATATCCTAAATACACTTATCCCTTGCCAACCCATTTGAACCTATTAATGAAATATTTAAAAAAATAAGCCCTATCAAGAACCACCCCGTAATGGGGCAATTTAGATTTTAGGGATATTAATAAGAAGAAAAGTGATTAACTAATATGTGCCTGCCCTAATTACTTCAATTCAAGAGCAATTAATTTATATGAATAATTCATTTTATTTGAAAGTAAGAAGAGTCTCTATTTTATAGCTGTACACAACCTATACACCATGAGTTATAAGTCATCCAGTAAAAATTAAAGAAATATAAATCACCTTGAATTCATTTCCCAAAAATAAAAAAAGAAGGAAGAACAAAAAAAAAAGATAAAAAAGAGATAGAAAAAGGAAGAAAGATAAACATGAATAAAAATAAATAAATAAGAAAAAAAATAGAGAATAATCAAGCAAGGTGATTAAACTTAAGGGCTGGAAGCATATGCTCAAAACCACCAAAAAAAATTAAAATTCAATCATGGACCCACCTACAACATCACCTTTTTAGAGACTCTTCACATCATAGGATATGATTTGTTAATACTCTTGAAATTAGAGACAAGCACATTTCTTAATGGTTCTTAACTTGTTAACCCATGAAATATTGAAGATAAATTTCAAAATGACTTATATATATGGTATCCCTTTTGATTGAAGCCAAAAATCAAAAGTTTATGTTACGGTCCATAAAAGACTAAATAGATTGGCCAATATGTATCATTTACAAGTCGGACCATAATTTTTGAAATCCTAGTCAAATGTGTGAAAATAAGCCTAAGAGAGTGTAAGGAAGCCTTCTTTGACTAGACAATTTAAAATGAGATAACTAACTCTAGTATGAAAATCATTTGTCCCAATTTAGAAGGCATCTGCCTTAAGTTTAAGAACTATTTGCCCCAAATTTGAAAGACAATATCCCAATAAAAGCAATTTAAAATCCTAAAATAAAAAAGTTTTGCCCCCCATTGTGTAAAGATTTTTGGTTTAGTAGTGAAGCCTAAGGCAAAACTAAAATGAGTAATCAATGGAGCAAGCCCACCACTCAATAGTGAATCATCATTTCTCCTCAATCCTTAGGATCGCCTACTTAAAAGAGTGCTATCCTAATTTTAGGGTCGCTGCTCATAGAAGCGCCACCTGCCATTGTTTTAGGATCGCTTGCTTACAGGAGTGTCGTCCTAGATTTTTTATCACCTGCTCGTAAGAGCGTCATCCACCAATATATTAGGATCGCTTGCTCGAAGGAGCGCTATCCTAGTTTTAGGACAGCTTGCTCGTAGGAGTGCTACCTGTTATAGTTTTAGGACCGCTTGCTCGAAGGAGCGCCTTCTTAGTTTTTGGATCACCTACTCATACGAACGTCATTCACCAAAGTGTTAGAATCACCTACTCGAATGAGCGTTGTCTTGACTTTAAGGTCGCTTGTTCATAAGAGCGCCACCCGCCATAGCTTTAGGATCACTTGCTCGAAAGAGCAACATCCTAGTTTTAGATCACCTGCTCGTAGGAGCATCATCCATTAAAGTATTAGGATCGCCTGCTCTAAAGAGTAATGATCTAGTTTTACGGTCGCTTGCTCGTAGGTGCGTTACCTACCATAGTTTTAGGATTCCTTGCTCGAAAGAGCACTATCCTAGTTTTTGGATCACCTGCTCGTAGAAACGTCATTCACCAAGGTATTAGGATCACTTGTTCAAAAGAGCGTTGTTCTAGTTTTAGGGTCGCTTGCTCGCAGGAGCGCCACCTACCATAGATTTAGGATCAATTGCTTGAAGGAATGTCGCCCCAGTTTTTGGATCACCTGGTCGAAGGAGCGTCGTCCAGTCAAAGTTTTATGATTGTCTGCTCAAAGGAGTGCCATCCTAGATTTTGGATCAGCTGTTCGAAGGAGCGTCATTCAGTCAAAGTAATAAGATTGCCTATAAAAAAGAAGCACCGTTCTAGTTTTTGGATCACTTACTTGAAGGAGCATCATCCATTAAACTTTTAGGAACGCTTGCTTGAACGAGTGTCGTCCTAGTTTTTGGATCACCTGCTTATAGGAGCATCATCCAGTCAAATTTTAGGATCGTCTGCTCGAAGGAGAGTTGTCTTAGTTTTGAATCACTTGCTCGAAGAAGAGCCATCCTAGTTTTTGGATCACCTGTTCATAAGAGCATTATCCAGTCAAATTTTAGGATCGTCTGCTCGAAGAAGTGCTATTTTAATTTTTAAATCTAAATCTATCTCTTAAGATCGCTTGCTCAAATGAGCATTATTCTAGTTTTTGGATCACCTACTAAAAGAAATGTCATCCACTATAGTTTTAAGGTCGCTTTCTCATAGGAGCGCCAGCCGCCATAGTAGTAAGATCGTCTGCTCAAAGGAGCATTATCCTAATTTTGGATTACCTACTTATAGGAGCTTCATCCACTGTAAGATTTTAGGATCGTCTACTCAAAAAAGCATCATCCTATCTTTTTGATCACCTACTCGAAAGAGCATCATCCAGTCAAAGTTTTAGGATTGCTTGCTCAAACTTTGGATCACTTACTTATAAAAGCGTCATCCACAGTAAGATTTTAAGATTACTTGCTAGGAACACCGTCCTAGTTTTTGGATCATCTACTCGAAGGAGTATTGTTCAGTTTAAGTTCTAAGATCACCTATTCAAAAGAATATTATCCTAGTTTTTGAATCATTTGCTCAAACAAAAAAATCATCTAAATCAAATTTTTAGAATCACTTGCTCAAAAGAGCGTTGTCCTGTCTTTTAAGATCACTTACTTAAAAAACAAACGACATCCAACTAGCTCAAAGAAGTGTCTCTTAAGTTCATCAAGTTAACACAAAAATGTACAATCATAATCCTCAGTGGACTTATCATAAGGGTGCTACTTCTACATTTAGGTTTACTATAAATTTTCAAAAGGCAAAAGAAGACCTTTTTTTTTATCTTTATGGTAAAGTTTTATCAAATACTACAAAAAGAGACAGCTGTAGACATCCCAATTTTACTCATTTAAAAAAAATTAAATATTTTTAGTTCATTACATTTTTAGTTAATTTGAGGGTAGGTGAATCGGTCGGTGAGCCGGTAGATGAGCAATAAGTGAACATGTTAAATATCTATAAATACCTAGCATACATCAATGGAAAGAACGGAGAAGAATTCTATACAAAGAAAACTCATTAAAAGCTCTAATCTAAAGTTGGAAGTTAGGGTTTCGAAGTTTGAATCTCCAATTCACACATGATCCACCATGACAATGTCAATATTTTAAAACACTGGAACTGGTCTGATAGAAGAGAGAGTTGTATTTGGCGCTGGTGTGTAATGTTTACTAATATGTCAGCACTAGGAGCTGCCTCTGTGTTGTCGTCCGCCCGAAGGTCAAATCCACCCGCCCCGCATGCACACCTCTACCCAAATCCACTTTTGGCATCCTCCTTTGGAAATAAGATTGCCTGTGTAGCTTGCCTTGTGCTTGAGCACATCAACTTTTGGAGATGCAGGCAGTTCAGACTCGGACACCTGACAAGCGCTGCTAAGGGTTTGATGAGTTTTGGCGTGTCAAGGCACTGCCTGCTTTCTGCTGCTTTTTGCAATCACCTTGCATTTTCTTCAATTCTCAATTGTAATGCTCTTTGTACCTACAAGTAAAATAGAAGCAATCATGCAATACTCCAAACGCCCATTATGGCCATGTCGATTTGCCTCACTTTCTATTAGCAAAATAAACACATGTACCACAGCAAGCAGGATTGCACAAGAATCATCGGCACCAGGTAGTATTTTAAGAGCAGAGTCAAAACAAAAATCTGATGAAGATACCAATGCCAGAAGCTGACATTTAGCACAATTTACTACTATTTGAGCTGAAATTAATTCTTTGAGAGACTAAACTTGCATGCAAGCACTTTCCTTAAAGTCTAATAGACATCTACTACGCTGCCCTCAACAGAAGCAAGGAACGTCAGTCATATCATAGACAGCGCTGTTATTGTCCATTTTCCTTGCAAACAAAGAACAACCCCTGCAAACACAGAATCTTTAACTATGGAAGTCATGCATTCAGAACCAAAATCATAATGTCCACATCTTTGACCTGCCAAGTAAGTCAAGTAAAGCTATATCTACTTTATTTTAATAAATTGCATCTTAAATCACATCTAGCAGGATGCAAGTTCAAAAAGACGATGATATATATATCTTTTCACAACCCGTTAGATTATATATCAGCTATCCTGAAACTTCATCTACTTTTTTTTTTAATTTACGTAGTCAGGCCTCATCTTTAGCGCATTGATGTATAACATGCATACAACTGCCTCAATACATCTCAATAGCCATTTGATAGCGAAGGCAAGTTGAGGATCCACAAAAAGTACAGTTTTAGATGCCATGCCCAAGCTCTTTCTTCCTCAACAAATGCATACACACTTGCTTATATGTATTTACTGTGTAACAACTAAGAATAAGCATAAATAACCAATTTCCTAAAGCCGTGTACTACGAGAGGCTACACTGCCAACAAAAACAATTCCAGAAAATTGTTTAAATCAAGAGCTTCTGCACGCATGCCATGATAGCAAAGTAACTCAAGTTGTTCGTGCAGGTGTTTCTGAACTTCCATTTGCATGCGCAAAGCTTCAGTTAATTGTGTGGCTCCACAATATTATGACATTAAATGTATCGACATGTCTAGAATATAGGAGAGACCAATGAAATATATGCAGTGCCATTACTAGAGATAGAGATGGAGGCAGAGAAAAAGAGTACTTACCCCTTTCGCTTTCCTTCAGCTTCATTATTAGTTGAGGCTTTCTTCTCATCAGAGATAGAAGATTTCTTGTCTAAAATAATGATAAAGGATCAGAGGAAACTTTATAATAAATCTAGCACAGTAGTCATCATTCAGAGATCAATACAAACAAATTCAAAAAGCAATAATGGACTCCATAATGGATATGGGAAACTAGACATATTCATTTCCCACATATAAGAAAATAAACAAAACTCAAGAAGGATAATATACTTCATGTATTACCAAACCCTCGGTACTTTCTTAAACACAGTTTCTTGGCTGGAATATCAAATTGAAGACCACATGAATAAGAAAGCAGGATGCTGGGATGCCACACCTTTTAAGAAAATTCCCTCCTTAGTTAAACTTTTTTTTTTTACATGGTCACTCTTTTCCTATTTCCTTGCAAACCTCCCATTTCAGCAAAGAAAAAGGCCAAAAAGTTCATATCAAGATCTACCTTTTGAAAGTAATTGCAGTCGAAGTCCTCAGTATTTTCAGTCAAAACAGGCTGCCGTGCAAATAAGTCAAGTCATTAATGTTATTTTGGAAGCACTTTCAAGTCATTACTGCCAATATTCAGAGCGATTTTTGCTAAAAGCTCAAAGAAACAACATAGGTCTTAAGTCATTCTTCTTCCTTGTTTCCCTATGGTGAATAAGGAAGTTTAGTCTTCATTCTCTTCATTCATTTCATCATATAAATACTACAAGTGTTGAAGTAGTTACATGGAAGATAACATCTGGCCTGTAATTTCTCCTTTTAAGTCCACTAATATTGACCACTACCCATTAATAACAATAGAACTTGACACTAGGACATATAAAACCAACAATTGACTAAGTCTACACAAACAGCAAATAAACAAAATAACATCAATAAGGACAGACCATATTAACAGTAAGAAATATATAACTAATTTACAAATAATAATCCTTCATTGGCTATTGCTAGTGCCTCCTTTCTTATGCTGTGAAGACGTGAATAATGGCTGTAACAAATTACAACATGCTGGTAGACTCAACCAGTTTGAAACAAGAGATGGTACATTCAAAAGCTATTTTCATTATATATGCCCAATGGAAATTCACTTCATATAGAAGGCCTGTTCCAGAAGCATAAAAGTGCATTCATGACAAATCAATTTATTTCCCTAATTATTTACATAATCAATAGGAAAACACTAACTGCTTGTTCAATTCCCCATATGGAATAAGGGAATAAGGGGAGAATGGAATTCCAATTTAATGAGAATATAATTCCAATTTAATGAGAATGTAATAGGATTGTAATGGCTATTACAATGTTCAATTAGTATTATTTTACTTTTTATACCCTTTTATTTATTATAGAAGAGAGGATAATTGTACAAGTGATATTTTTAAAATAGAGGTATTTATGATAAAGTTTAAAAATATATTATTGAATGATAATTCATGAGTGTGAGAACATAAATTGGTATTTATCATTTTACATAATAGCAATTCATTGTGAATTGTCATTCCTCTCAAGTGAACAACATAATAGCAATTTTACGTCAAACAAAGAGAAAATGAATAGCTATTTATGTTAAACGAATGGGCTATGTAGGTAAGAAGTTATTGCACCAAAGGTGCCTGCAGATATCTGAAGATACATTATCTGCAGATACATTATGGAAACTCTTACAGAAAGGAACATAGTCAACAAATAAGACTTGAGTTTGCTGAAAATGGAAGATAAAAGCCGAGCAGAAGCTGCCAATCATATATGAGCTACACCAGATACTGAAAGTGGAGGGATAAAAACTTGGGGAAATGTTATTGCCATAAGTAGAAGATTACAAGGAGCTATAAAGAAAAAGCTCAGAGGAGTCTATTGATTCAGGAGGTTTATGATCTGATTTGAGCTTTGTTATTATTACTTGCATACTGGATACTGATTCCTAGCCTCATGTAATCATATACCATGGTACACTAGCAGGGGGATAACACAACCATGCGTAACTATACAGACTCTGAATTCAACAATGATATAAATGATCAATTAGAAGTATCGTTATGTATTCTCTAGAAGGGCATGCTTATACCTTCCTTTTCTCTATGGCATGTATTTGGCAAGATGGTATTTCTGCAATTTAAAAAAATAATAATAATAAATCAAACAAGTCAAGCTTCAAAACACCCTTTGGTGCGGCCTCTTTAGGTTTAGAACTAGGCTATTACAACCCATGGCATGAATACCAGTTTTTCAAAGAAATTGACCTAATCTCAATTTCTACCTCCCCAAATGTTGTAGCTAGTAATCGGAGAAAAAAATCCTCAAACTCCAATCTGTTCAACTAGAGTATAATTTAATTTAAAGTAAAAGGCTAAACTATATTTGATTAGTCTGTAAGCCAATTTAGTACTTATTACTGTCTATTATCCTATGTAAGCATAAAAACTCTTCTTTTTGATAATTTTTGTTATGAGCCTGAGGTTACATCCTATCCCTATGGCCATAAAATTCTTTCACATTAAACCGATTCCATGTATTAAATGGTACAGGTTTTGTACACAAACACAACTCCAGCTTGCCTGCTGTATTTGAATAGAATAGAGTATTCATCAAACTCAAACCAACCTAGAATAAGGCTTAATGGTTGTTTGTGTAACATAGCATACTTTCAATTGAATTCATTTTTAAACAACATGAAAATATGCAATTGCAATAAATAAAACAGAGTAGCTCAAATCTTCTGGGTCAGACAATATCCAATTCCAGGAGAAATAGAAACAATCATTCAGATTCATCATCTGAGCCGAGCGATACCCTTACGTTTGCGGTGTACCTCTAAATTATGCCCATCACAAACAAGACATCCATGTCTCAAATAAAAATTCCTCTCACTTTCACTAGGTATAAAGCCACAAGGCGGAATGATTTTCCTTAGAGACGGTCTTGTAAGCACCATCCAAGATATGATATCAACATCCAACTGTTTACACAGCTTCAAATTTATTTCCCTTAACCCTTTGCAATTTGCCACTACCTCTTTCACTCCATCAGCAGACACATTGATGCAGCCCTCCAAGCCGAGATGCAGTAAGTTACGACATCTCTTTCCAATAACTGCAAGTGCATTCCCATCAAATCTGATTTCTCGCGCCAGCAAAACCTCCAGGCTTGGAACATCAAAGTCAATCTCAAGATTCTTAATCTGCATCCATCCTTCAATCTCCAAATGTGAGATTTTACTACAACTCTTCATAACAAGCACAACAGCCTCTTCACTAAGCTCATCACAATTCCTCACATCGAGAAATTGCAAGTTGGGGCAAAGTCTCAAAATCTTCTCCAAGTACCGATCAGTTAGCTTAGAATCCCAATCCAAGTACAAAGACCTAACCTGATTATTATTATTTATACCAAAACGCATCATCACCGATGATGGATCCTCCTCCTCTGCCTCCCAATCTATATTTGCCATTTTGACTGTTTTAAGCAAAGGACAGGCTCGGGTGAGGTGATAAAACGCCATAACACTCAGCTTGATACAACAACTGATGTCTACAAACATCAACTTACTAAGAAACCCACTAAGCATGGAAACATCATAATCCGTGAGAAAATCCACACCACGCAATAACAAACGCTCGATCCCACGGTGTTTATTCAACACCGACGCCAACCCCTCTATGCCAAAACCATACGAATCGCTTAAATCCAGGCTTTTTAACTGAAACCGGGCCTTCCCGATCGAGAAGAGCCACTCGTTTGGTACGAAGTGCATCGACAAATCTAAACTACTCAAACACCTAGCAAGCTCAAACGATAACGCTACAGCCATCCGATCTATACATGGATCGTGACTAGCATCAATCCCATTCTTTCCAAATAACAATTCCTCTAATTCGGGCCTATTTCCCAAAATCCAACCGATAGCGTTCGGGGTAACTGAACAGCAATAATCTATACCAATTTTTTTCAAAAACACACAATTAGTACTCAAAGCGATAACACCTCTGTCCGTAACCGAGTGATTCCCCGAAATATCGATTCTTTTCAAATTCTTAAGCTTCACGGATAGTGCAAAAACACCGGAATCTGTAACCGAAGACTTACGAGGAAGATTCGGCGGACCTACGGGGAAACGATAACTAATACCTAACTCTTCGAGATTAGGGAAACAATCTGCGATAAACACACAATCTTTATCCTCAATAACGGCTTGATTTGATAAATCCAGGACCTTTAGGTTTAGGTTTCGAGAGCCAGAGCCGATTTCACGAAACGCGTCGAAAGGGATGGGTTGGAGGCGGGAGAGTTTTAGGGAATGGAGATTGCGATGGTAGATAGGGATTTGGCGGAGGATGTGGGATGGATCTCCCTGGAAAGAGGAGAGGTCGATGGAATTTAGGTTTTTAAACCGGATGAAGAGGGAAGGTAGGAACTGGGGAGATGGGTATGGGTTGTGGAGAGAGAGAGAGTGGTGTGTATGGAACTGGTTAGGCTTAGGAATTGTTTTGAGACAAGGGACAGTGGCTCCAAGTAACGATAGCTAGGCTTAGGTTTATTATTAATAGTGTCATTCTCATTGTCGAGGTCGAGGTAAGAGAAGATTTTGAGCCATATTTCAGCAGGTAGTAGTTCCGTCGCCATTGGAGTGGAGAGCCCAGCTGCGGGGAACAATTAGCAAAGAAAGATAGAGGGAGAGGGAGCGGGAGAGGGAGAGGAGAGGCTGTGCCTTTGATTGGGTTTGATGGTTCAAATAGAAAGGATATATAGAGTGAGGGAAAAAAAAAAAAAACAATTTAGATAAAATGGTGTCTCCTCTTTCAAATTTTACATTTCTAGGAGAAAAATACAATGTAAGGGTTCGTATTTGTGTGTTTTCTGCAAAATAGGGCCTTAATTTATAATAAATGAATTTTGCTTGTATTTTCTAATTTTATGCTTTTAAGGAGTCATATGATAAATTATTCTTTTTTTTCTTTCAAAACTTTACTATTTTCTTCTTTTAAATTTTTACTACAAAAAATTAAAAATATTCAATTCTTAGAAAATTTTACTATTTTCTTCCTTTAAAATTTTACTTAAAAATATTAAGTATTCAATTTTTTTATTAAAATACAACTTTTCTATATCTCACTTGGCTTTATGAACACAAACACAAATAATATGAGGATATGTATTCCATTTATTCTAAATTGTTTCACTAAATAATAATATTGATATATTTGTGTTTATATTAGTTTATTCTCTAACACTAGATAAACACAATAAAACAAATAAAAAGAGCCTATTATAAATAATAACACAAAAACAACAAATAAAAAAAGCTTTTTATAAATGATAACACAAACAAAAAAAGCCTGTTATAATATCAAAATGAATCCTTATTCGATATATTTACACAAAAATGACAAATGATAAAGATTTTTTATAAGTACAGTATGTTGTTACTAGCCACAAAAAACCATATTACATTAGTTCCATGTTTACAAAAGTCGGTCCACTCATAGTCTTTTTTCTTCTACTGCTTGAGATTAAGTAGTCTTTCTTAGGTAATGTCACCAACCTTGCACTTCTTCTTTTTGGTTGGTATATTGGTTCATAATATATTAGTTGTATAGTCACAGTGGATGCATGTGCTAATACAAGGTAGCATCTAATGCCTGTGTTTCTATGACCATCCTATCGTAAGTATTCATACCTTAAAGACACATGACAAGTATCATTGCCATATGCTAAGATACATATAAGCGGTAACACTTAAAAAAATTAGTCAAAAAGGAATACATACACTGGTAGTTGCACTAAGAGTACTTCCTTATGTAGTCATATTCATGTGTGTCTCATCATGAGTATTCATACCCTAAGGCCTACAAAAAGTGTTAATCTCGTATATAATACCATATGACATAAGTAGTTAATGAAAATTATTTGAAGTTAAATACTTACAGTGGTAGTTATACTAAAAGTGCTTTGTTGTGTATTCATCTCAAGATTAGCAGGTCTAATTTCACTACTAGGAGTACTTCTTACTTGTTCCCTTTGTTGCTGCATCATTCGAGCTCGTCTTTTCACCTAAAAGATAAATCAAAGAAATGAAAACGAAATACAAACCAAGTTGATTCTAATAGAATTTATACATACAGTAGGAGTCCTTGTGTCTACAGGTTGAGGGGACAACCGTTATTATGCCTTTCTTGTTTGCATTGACTACATGTTTTACCTTTCCCTTTCAAACTCATTCTGTTAACTTTAATAATTTATAGTAGTTCCTTCTCCCTTTGTTTCTTTGGCCTACCCCTCTTTTCTCTTTGTAAGGGAGGTTTTGGTCTTTCAATATGTGTTTTTGTCAAGAACTTTGAACTTATAATAGGTTTCAGCATATGATTATGTTAGGGTACAAGTGTGGGTCTTATGTGAAGAGTTTATAAGAAGGAAGACCCCTTAACTCAATGCCTCAAGGTTTTTGGTTATGGATGGTGTCAAAAGCCTATTTGTGAAAGTCTATTTGTGTAATCCTTCACAAAACCTATTAGATTTCTCTCCAATGAAGACATACTCCAGATCCTAACAGATTATAAGCTTTAAGTTGTGCCTCTTTGCTATACCAAGAGGAAACCTAATCCTCTAGGTTACCACCTTGGTTAACAATGGCTACTATTGGATGGCATGGGATACCAGTTAAATCCCATGAACGACAAGCACATGTCCTTAAAACAATGTCAACATCATAAGTATCTCCCTTATGTTGTATCTCATAAACTGAGCCCCTATTCTAAAGAATTGAACACCACCTATAACCTTGTCTTCCTCAAACTTCTTGAAAATCCTTGGACCTATATTTCTACTCTACTTTCTAGCCTTATCGCGGTGAGTTTGCATTCGTTCCATGACCATGTGTTGAATGGCCTCTAGCATAGTTATAATTGCTTTAATTCGCAGCTCAAGAATACAACTATTAAATGCTTCTGATAGATTGTTGTCCACAATGTCATGCCTGACATTTGTATTAAAAAATGCTTTACACCAATGAATGGGATCTATCTTCATCACGTTCTCACATCCTTCTAAAGTCATGTTCCCCAAGCACTTACATGCATTTTCATAGTCTGGACGAATGGTGCTTTTTGCAATAGACCAAAACACCTTCTTTAAAGCTAAATCCTTAAACCTGGTACCCTAGTTAGCATAAATATGTCAACCACACATGCGATGCTCTGCATAAGGCATTAAATTTTGTATTGAATCCACCAATCCCTACAATAACAATGACAAAAACCTAATTATAACCTTGACATTTATAAAAAATTAACATGCCATGAAATATAGTTAGTACCTTCTGTTTGTCACTCATGAAAGTCTAACCCTATCCATTTCTATACTCTATTTGAAGATCTGCCATTAAAATCTCTAGAAACCATGTCTAAGTGTCTTTATCTTCAATCTTAATTGCAACCCATGCTATTGGATACATTTGGTTATTAGCATCTCTTCCTATAACAGCAAGGATCTCACCTTTACATATTCTCTTTAAGAAACAGCCATCTAAACCAACAATTTGCCTACATCCCGCTAAGAAGCCCTTTTTACATGCATCAAAGCATACATAAAACTTATCATATTTTGGCTTTTCCATTGGGGTTTCTCTTTCCACTTCCATTTTCATGGTACTTCCTAGATTCTTTTGCCTATATGCCTCAGCATAATCCTAGATCATCTTATAATCATATTTGTAGTCCCCCATTAATTTTACATGTACTCTAAGTTTTGTACGCCTATATTGATCAAGGGTTGCATTAATTCCTATGTGCTTTCTCACCAAATTTTTCAATTCAACTAACGTTATATCTGGAATGGCTTTTATTATTGGAAAGAAAATCTTAGCAAGCATAGAAATTTCCACTCTTTTTTTTAGCAAATGATATCCCACAAGTATGTTTACTCACATAAGTTTTTAGATGAAACAACTTAGTATGTTTGTCATAAGCACCATACATCACCCATAGACAATTCTTCCGAACACATTTTGCCCTCACCTTATTTGATGAGTTCTTAACAAACATAAACTCTCTCTTTATTGCTATGGTATGCTTTTATCATCACTTGATTGAACTATTTAGAGTCTTCAAACATAATAGAAATGATGAATACTGGATCCTTAGCTTTTGGATCATAGATCGGATACTTACTTCTTACTATTACATACGATTCATCATTTTCATTGGCTTCTTCATCCCTAATGTAGTCATATTCCTCTTCACTCTCATCATGATCAGTATTCCTATCAATATCTTCTATAAGGTGGGACCCATCACCATCGTCGCCCTCATATTGCATAAGGGCGTCAACGTTTAGTTTTGCAACTTTGTCCCCTTCTCTAAATATCTTAACATGTTCCTTGGCTTGCATTAGGTCAATATCCGACTCATCATTGCTATGCATCAACTCAGCATCTAGCAAGTCACAATCCTCATTTCTACCAACATCATCTTCATTTTCATTACATGTTTCATCTTAATCTTCACTACTATCATTAACATAGTTAAGATACTCATTATCTACACCCACCCCATGTTCAACGTACACCTCTATCATACTACCACTTAATAATAAGCACGACAACTCCACCATACCATAATTTTTATAAATTACAACCAATTCACTGCTAAGGTGCATCCAGGTTTCTTAAATCTTAAATGCATGATATTAGGAAATACGAGCTCCAAAATGCATGTTTTATAAATTGGAGCCCTATTTCGCACAAAACACACAAATATAGACTCTTGTGCCACATTTTTTCCCTATTTTTAGTGCCTCTAGTTTTACTTTTTTGCTCATATTAGTATTTCTAAAGACACAAAAAAAATATATATAAAGTTTAAAAGTTTAGACATTAATTTGCCTAAATTACAAAATAGAGACATTTGCAATTCCATTTTCAGCCTTTTGTAGTACCTTAACTTTCATTTGAGTACCTCTTTTTCTTTTTCTTTTCTTTTATAGAGTAGGTTTGAAACACTCACTCCAACAAAGAGAAATAACCAATCTAAGATTTCTTCTTTTGTTGCAAACCTGTGCGAAATCCATTTCCGGATTAAGAAGCAACCATTTTACCATTAAATTACAAATAAGAATATTATTGAATTTGAACCATATATGGAAAAATATTATTGCTTCCTTGTAATACCCCAAGATTTTTGTGCTAAATTAATTAGATATTGATAAGTGTCAAAAGACCATTATTATTCACATTGTTTCAATATGATATTATATGAATTTTGTGTGAATTATTAAGGAAAATGATACTTAAAATGTTAATTTGAGGAACAAATGAAGAATTTGAGCTTTATGAAGATACTTCGATGAGTTAAGTGAGTTTTTAATGAAGAAATTGGAAAAAGGCTTATTTACAACATATATAACTTCTCAATACAAGCTGTATAGAACATTTGTGTAGGAGATAAAAAGTGGCTAGCAAGCAAATTTAAAGTATGCAAGAAGCAACACAGGCCATATAGGATGCTTATGTAAAGGTTAAAAAGTAGGCAGTAGCATTTTCTAAAGTACATGGCCTGTCAACACAAGCTATGTTCGTGATTGTGTAGCCTTCATCAAATAACGTACGTAGGTGAAAATGGAGCCAACTCCGCTGGCCTTCATCCTACTACTCTATCAAAGCCACTGACCTTTGGCATACCTTTGTTCTAACGAAAGGAGTTCCTTATTTGCTTTATTGAAGATGCAAAATGATCAGAGATGGATTCAAAGTACACAGTCTCGAACAGGGCCGTGTAGGATAGTCGTGTATGAGTAGTGTCTATTCTTTTTCCCTATAAATAGAAGATTTAACTCATCATTTTAAAAAGAGAAGCAACTAGCACTTTCTAAAATAGAACCCTAGAAGAAGAACGTACTTTTTAGGAGAAGAAAAATAATGCTAAGGTTATATTTTGAAGATCACAAAACTTGATTGAAGGGGTTGTAATCATGTTTCTAATCTTTTTCCCTTATTATTATCATTGCAATTTTCTTTTGATGGGAAAATAGATTCTTTTACCTAAGTCTTGAGAAACCCTAACATTATCACGGCCGTAATATAGATCGTGATATAGATTATGATGAAGAATACGCCCATGACAATCTTTATGAAAATTTTTTCAAAAACAACATGTGAAGATAACGGGCCTTATTACGATCGTAATCTAGGCCGTATTAAGCTTTTGAAAATACTCAAAGAAGATCACTAGCTTGGTAATGGCTGTGATCAATAGGAAAATTTAAACCCAAGACGATAACGGCCCCAATTACGCCTATGATGAACAGGATATTTACTCTATGATACTTGTTTCGAAATTTTTAAAGTCTTATGTCCCCTAACTCTTTAATGAACTCTTATGTGATTAAAAAAACATACCAAAGCTAGTCTATAAACACAATATTAAGCATCATCATGTTCACTTGCTTACATGAGTCTACTCCACTTATATCGATACACAAAAAACTTAAGAAATTAAGCTCTATTATTACTCTAATCATTCAAGTTCTAATTATTTATCACTAATAACTTCCATATAGATGTCATATTACCACAAACTTCATATTTCATTTCATCAAACATTAAGAGTACATATACCTATCGGCACACCTAGTTCAATATACATAATAACATGCCTTTAATTCGCATAAAACATCAAAGTTCTACTCCTATCTAATATTAACGCCAATCAAAATCATGAATAAACAAGATAAAAAAGAAATCAACTTTCCTTATTTGTTTAGCTATCACTAGTAATCAAGTTTGTTTCTCCAACTTTCTTGGCTTGGTTCCCACTCTTGTTGAGTTTGTATCTTACTTCCTAACTTTGTATCTAGTTTATGATGGCTTAGAAGGAATTTGAATGGATGAAATTTGGATTTTTTTGGGCTTGAGAAGGAAAGAAATGGAGAGAGAGATGACGGAGAGAGAGGGTCTGCTTTGGTTTGTGATATTTTTGCCTACTTTGTTGACTTTTAGGCATTTAGAAGCTTATGAAATATGTTATAAACATGGGCTTGGGCTTTGCATGCGTTTGGGGCTTGAGTTTGTTAATTCAATTGGTCTTGGGCTTAAATTAGAGGTTCCAAAATCTGCTATATCATCCATTGAACACACATACAACTTAATTTAGTACAATTTAATAAACATACATATTACTACAATTTTGCCAACACACATGTATATCAATATTACTACAATTTTGCTAACACACATGTATATTAATAACAAAAATTTCTTATACTGAAAAAATTGTTATATCATCCAATTAAACATATATAAATAATTTAGTTTAACATATTAAATTTTAGGTTATTTCAATAAGCATAAGATTGGCTACGTTGGATAACCTTCTAATGCACTACTATCGAAATCTCTTTGGTTGAAGGCTTATCAAATCTTTACCAGCAAAATATCACCTGCAACAAGTATCAAATATTACATTTACCCAATTTTTATTGCTCCCATCAATATTGCAAGTTAAATAAACTTTTCTTTAATTATATATAAATTGTCACTTATTCAAATGTGGTGTAGGTTGGACTGTGAATGTTTGGGCTTGGATTAATGTTGGGTGTGATGCCTGCAAAGACAGGAAACAAGTTAGTGGCATGTCGAGTGTGGGCCTGACATGGTCACTATGATGCATAAGGCAAAAATAATTATGATAAGCCCATAATTCAAGTTAGAAAAAGTGATTGAGTGTGACATTACCTATCTCTAAAGAGCTTGACGAGTATTTATAGGCAACTGACTTAATGGTTATGGTCATAATAGGCTAGTAGGCAAGTTGACAGTTGGTAGTAGTTGTAAAGAACGTAAGGTGAGTCCACATCTCTAGTACTTGGGGATCAGAGAGACCGAGCTAAACATGCTGAGCAACAAATAGAGCGGAGGAGACCCAACGATTACTGAGGCTCATTATTGGGCTAGGTCACCTATTGCAGGATATATCGATGAGGGCTTGGGCCTAGTAGACTAGTCTAGCCCATTGGTGTAATGGACTCGACTCGAGCAGTCCTATGTTTCAAAATGGACCATCAACATAAACCAAATGAACTAAATGTAAAATTAAATATCCCGTGTCCACACACTACCAAAAATATGATAATATACGAAGATGTTTTATTTGAAAAGTCTATAAATTTATGTTAGAAGGGTAAACAATATCATATTTTGATTTACAAGCTATAGCTATTTTAAGATATTACTTACTCCATGGAATGCATAGTAATCTTATTTTTCCACTATGATGTAAGATTGAAATTATAGATATAATAAATTTCATTTACTATTTAAATTGATACATCAATTAAGAATCATATCTAATGGTTGTGTTAGTGTTTGATGGGCAATAGCCTAAATAGAGACCCATCCACTATTCTCATGCTCGAAGGATGAGGAGGAATCTGCATTAGAATTGATTTTAGCCTACCCTTAAATGGGTACTTTTTTTTCTTTTTAGTCACTTTAATGGTTTTGTAACATTGATTATCCATATATCCTATCTTATGTGTATATAATTTTTATACAGTTTTAGTGTTGGGTGCAGAATTCACTCGCAGCTACAGAGGATACCGACCCCGGTTAATGCTGGAATTAATGGGGGTAAAGGGGCTTTATACATTTGGAACATAAATGTCATTGATGCAGATGGTATCCGCGCCTTTGACGAAATTGAAGAGGGCATGGGTGTTAGCGCATGTGGCACCTGAGTCTCTTCATCCTCTTCATCTTGGTTTGCACAGACACCAAATGGAAACAATAAAGCAAAGGCCCGCATTTGGCTTTCATTTTGGGTTGGACATCGGTCTAGGGATTGAATACTGAAACAGCTATAAATAAACAAATAAATATGTCAGTGAGTATTGATGAAAAACGTGTTAGATAAGATAAGGGGACACCATTTGGAAAAGAGGGATATTGTTTCTGTTTCCACGTTTAAAAACCGACATAGGAATTCAATGGGAAAAGAAAAAAACATCTATCATTTCATTTGACGTCTACCTGCAGCGGGAGAGGAGGTCTAATGTGTACATATCAAACATAGGAATTTAGGGATTTAGAATGAGTGCTGTTAAGTACAAAGAATAGAGCAGCAGATAGATTTTTGATATGAACATAGGAATTTATGAGTCCTAAGTTTTAATAAAGCCAGAAACCCAAAATCATCATCGTATGCAGTAAAACAGATTAATTATTAGAATTTTGATATGAATGCAGCAGCAGTCCAAATGCTATGAAATGGAAACAAAACAGACTAGGACCCGCATCACCGGCAACAGTTCCAGTGACTACGAATATGCCAGCTCCAATTCGAAGGAGTGGAAGGTTGATGAGCCCGAGTTGACAAACAAGTCCATCGCCATAACACCTATGGACAACGTTGGTGGTGGAGGAGGACCCGTTGAGGGTTAAGATCTTCCTTTTGCCAGAGGCAAAGCAGAATCATGCAAAACCAATATGAAGATGGTGCAGATGCCACATGCGTACTCTTTATATTATCAAGAAGGCATGTTTGGCACTCGTGCCCTATTCAATTTAGTAAAAAACATGCCTTTGGTACTTACATTTCTAATATTTTTTATTAGTACCATATTTTTTGTATTTATTTTTAAAAATTGGGGTATTTCCATACAAAGCCTAGGGAGTAAAGATAATCATAATCTTATTCTTCCAGCAGACACTATAATTGCTCTCTTGATGTTAATCCGATAAATGTTCACAAATTTCAACTCAATGCCAAATATAATAATCCTATCATATCATTCTACCCTAAGATTTCACAAAATTTTCTTAATGTGCAACTTCATTGAATTTTGAGGAAACAAGATGATCTTAAGAAGTCAAGAATGAAATCTTCACAGGTAACGGTTTTTATTATCTTTAGGAGGGAAAAAAATATAGCATATTTAAAAACTCATCACTTTTATAACCATAAGACTAGAATATTATAGATATTTGTCCACCACTCATTATAGTACTTAACAATCTTTTTCAGTCATAGGGGTAATACAAGATGCAATGAAAGAGCAGAAATATCATCAATTGAGTTAGAGGGACATCATACTAAACTGATCTTGTTGAACACTACAAGTTTCCTTAAGGCAAATGCCTTACTGTCTCTTATGATCTTGTCCAATCTATGCTTGTCTAGTCTCCAATTTGAGCTAGACCCACAAGGAGGAATGCTATTCCTTGGAATATTAGGACATAAAAAGGAAGTCCAGGGCCTGATAGGAGACTCCTAGATGCAGCAGTTAGCAGTAGAAAACCCACAGCAAGTTCTGTGCTATAGATCTTTTTTGTCCTCTTCGCGCATGGCTTGCAAGCTGGTCCTTGATGCTTATTTAGTCCATTCAGTTCGGAAATCTTACCTGTTAAAGCAAAAGGCAGCACGTAGAAACTGAGTGAGATTGAATAGCTTGAAAGACAGTAGAGCTTCTATTTATTAGACCCTAAAGGACACATGCTATGCAAAAGACAAGTTTCATGTTTCTGAATGGTGTCTCTGTTCGTCTATGTTACTTCCAATCATATGTTGCCATGTATGAAGAACTTTCAAAATGTATTCCGTTATTTGCTCTCTCATTCATCCATGATAGCAATGTAGACAGGGAGAGATAAACACTACATAAAACAAAATCATATTATATCAATTCCTAGAATATTTTTGGTTACTTTACCGTTAGCATCTCCTTTGAGGACTTTCCTTAGAGCCTTTAATTCATTCTCTTCTGCTTGCAACAGATCTTGCCTTGACGAGCAACCAGACTTCTTGGTTACTACCCACTCATGTGAACTACCTAAATGCAACAACCCTGACACAATTGCCTCAAACTTGATCACCGACATTGTGCTCTCAAAAAGAAGGTAAGGCACGGATAAAGGGATGGATTTTGGATGGGGCATAGTGTTTAAGAATGACATTATCACAGGCACATGAAAAATGACCCATGCTGGTACTTTAGCTTCTGGGACAAACATTGCCAAGGGAAGGATTAGGCACGAGAATGTGAAAGTGTAAAAAGGGAGTATGAGCTTCCTTAGAAGAAAGAATAAGAGCGTTAGGTTTGCCTTCTTCCAGAGTGCAATCTGCATTGTCACAAACACTGAATGAGAACATATTCAAGAAAAAATAACCATAAGATTGGAAATGAGAGACTGACAATTACCCGAGAAGTTATGATCTTAGGAAGACATAAACGGAAAAGATGAATTGGACCAGAATGCCACCTGTATTGCTGTTTCCTGTAAGATTCAAAGTTCCCAGGAAGCTCACATGGAACCTGAGTCAAATTTTTTGTGTCATATGGGTCACACCTAAAAACCAATTGTCATGCACGTCACATAAAAGGAAATTGTATATTTCCAATGCCAGATGAATCTATTCTTTCAGTTTCCTTCCATGTTTTTTACATTGCATATGTTGAAATATTAATTTTTGCTTGAGGCCAACCAAGTTTATGATACTGTGAATAACCTTTGGATCACAGAAATGTGAGCTTGTATGGAAACAGGAACATACCTTTATATCATCCAGGAATATGAACTTCCAACCATCAAGATGTGCACGAACTGCTATATCCATGTCCTCTACAGTGGTCCTATCAAGCCAGCCTCCGGATTCTTTGAGTGCTTTAAGTCTCCAAACACCAGCAGTACCATTGAAACCAAAAAAATTGGTAAATACACCATTAACTTGCTGCTCCACCTCAAAATGGTAGCACATATTGATGTTCTGCAGCCTTGTCAACAGGTTATCACTATTATTTACAAAAGCCCACCTAGCCTGGACCAGCCCAAGATCAGGATTATCCTGAAACAAAGTGGAGGATTTCGTGTAAAAATGACCACATTGCATAATGTGGATTGGTATGAACTCATATTTTATTCCCAACAAGTTGATCAATTATATAAAGAAGGGTTAAACGATGGAGCAGTAGTTTAAACTTAAGATTTCCTACTTTAATACCATATTCAATTTAGCTTCATGGTCTAGTGATTTATGAAGTTTGATTTTGTAGACATGTGGGAGCTTATATTTTATTATTAACAGACATGTCTATTATCTGAAAACTGAAAAGCAAAAGAGACTTGAAACCTTGAAATGGGGAATTGTCTGCTTGAGAAAATCTGGCTTTGGCTGGAAGTCAGCATCAAACATGGCAACAAACTCATATTTCCTCACATAATCACAATCCATTGCAGACTTGAGATTTCCGGCTTTAAAACCAGTTCTAATTGATCGGTGCCTGTAGATAATGTTTACATTTCTCTGGCTCCATTTTGCAACTTCCCCCTTGATCAATAGCCTGATGCTCTCATCATCTGAGTCATCCAAAACTTGAATGAGCAACCGGCTTTTTGGCCAGTCAAGTTGGCACACTGAGGAAATTGATTGTTTATAAACCTAGACATTTGAAAGTTCAATCATCAGTATCAGAAAATGAATCCTCACATATAACAACAGAAGCATACTAAACAGGTATGAAAGGAACAGGATTATTTCAACTGCACCTGTTTTTATGTGCATCTTGCATTAACTTTAATTACACAGGATACATGAGATTGTAGTATAAAAATAAGATTACACGTGGATTAATACAGCCTATTCTGACCATTTTTTTTCTTTCTACTCCAAGAAATTTTAAGCCGTGTAGTTGAGAGACTAACCTCTTTCTCATTGCACATGGGTACTTGAACAAGGACCATGGGGTAGTATGGCTGCGTACATTGCAAATGGCATGCCTCATAATGGACTTCTTCAATTCTCGGCTTGATATTTTTAATCTTAATCCATAAGCAACCCAGAAGCTGCAACAGACGATCCAAAGACTGGACAATGAAAATCATTATGCAGAGGTTACAAAGTGCTTGAACCACTGGGGCTATTATTTCAGCGCGAAACTCCAACCATGAAACGTAGATATCCTGAAACATTGAAGCTGCAATGGACAAGCCCGGAATACTCGAATTTTGCTCATGGAAAGGGTTCAAATCCATCAGATGGCCAACAAGTTCAAACCCCAGAAATGCCAAAGCCATTACAAGGTACCCTAGAATGAGTCTGAACAAGAAATTTGGTTGTCTAGACTTGTCATTCTCCTTGGTTACTCTTACTCCTCTAGTACACAGGATCACGCTTTGTCTGATATTGCCAAGCAATACCCTGAAAACATCTTCAAACCTGACAGCATTGTTTGAATCCATTTCCCACAAATGACAAATTTTCCTACACAAAATCTTGTCACAAACATCCAAAGAATGAAGCAAAGAAGCACAAGAAGCCCCCTTAAGGCTCCATTTGAATAATATAACTCTATAAAAGGGAATAATATCACATGCCTATACAACTATATATGTCACTAGGGAAAACCACAGAGGCCTAGCCCTAGCCCTAGCCCTAGCCCTACACTGCACTCTAGTACTGCAGCCAAGGTCAATCTTTTTTCTCCTCTGTCAAATTCATATTAATAATATGATTGTCCCTTTGTTGTATTGTTGTCCTTTAAGAAAGCAAATTGTTAATGCTGGTCTTGGGGTCCACAATTCCACTACCAACGTCGGGAAAAGGCAAAAATAATATATTTTTAAAATAAAAATTATAAAAATCCGAACTTTTCAATGAAATAGTATCATAATTACAAGGTTTTCAATTTACTAAAGAATAAAGTTTTCAAGACATGATTCCAAGTTTAAATTTCCACATACATCTTGAAACTATAATTTTCTAATAGTTAAACAATATTTACGGAAAAAAAGGAAAAATTTGTTAGGAAATCTTATTTCCAAGACATTTTGTTATTGAAAAGTTCCCATTTCCAAGTTTTTTTTTTTTAAAATAATCCACTCTTTTTTCCCCCACCTTCTTTTTTTTTTTGAACTTTCAACTAGGATTCTTTCTCTATGGATTTTGATTAATATGTAAGCTTTAAAAGGATGAAAAATTGAACTTTCCTTCTACAAAATTTTCTTCTGTACTTTTATATCCACGTTTTCGATCCACATCAGCTCTCCAATAGATTTGCTTACAAAGAAGAAGAAAGAATAAGTCAATCATCTTTATCAAACATTTTTATTGGATAAGACCAAACCCCGTATGCTGAATGTATAATTCTTCTACCTCAACCACAAACGTTACACATTCAAATTTGTTGGGCGGTCTCTATTTTAAATGGTTCCACACACTTGCAAGACTTGAAATATACATAGATGAATAGCTCAGACTAGAATTTCTTATAATGAATGATCACTTTATAGTATAAAAAAAGTTAACATACAACTAGTAAATAGATGAGCTCTCCATTTATCAATTCAAGGATTACAATAAATTAATACTCTGTTCTCAATCATGTTTGCATTCCTATCTCAAACAACAAACACCAAACACAACAAAAGTCATATATGCATCGTCATTCTTAATTATTGGGTCAAAAGATTTATCAATTCAATGAATTTCTTTTTTTTTTTTTTTCTATCTTTAAATGGATCGGGTTAAAAATTTTCCTATTGTAACCAGGAAAAAAAAGAAGAAAAGTAGTAACAGGTGCTAATTTAATTATAAAATTTTGTCTGGGACAAGCCTGAAGGCTACATGTTATTGGTATGAAAGTATGAATATTCCTCAGGATCCAACACGACAAAAAAAAAAGGGGGAGTGGGTATGTGTATGGTCAACACACTTACATATATTTTCGTTCTAATCATACATAAAATGCTCCGAATTAAAAAAAAAAAAAAAAAAGAATATTCCAACTCATCATACATGATAAAGTTTGGATCACATTTTCTATGTAGTGCCATCACATCATTCGTCCCAAAGCAGCTTCTATTATTGGTGATGTTACCTTAGCGTTTGCCCTCTCCTGCCAATACCTGCCCTGCATGAGCAAGTGGATGCCAGTGGTGGAATTAAGAAGCGTAGAAGGATGATGCATGGCTGGCCCAAAACTTATCATCCGAGTTTAAGAGTTTGTTTGGACGGTCTATTTTTTATTTATATTTATATTTTTTTTAAATAATATATTTGATTTGTATTTATATTTTATCTATTTGATTTTTTAAAAGAATCATCAATTTTTATTATTTGTATCTAACTTTTTATAAATAATCTATTAGAAAAAAGTTTTAAAAAAATGTCTATATCTGTAATCTGCCAATAACAAACATATCCTAAATTGCTCCTAAAAGGGATATAAGATTTAGTATCTAATTCATTTTTTTCTTATCGGTTTGACATTTTATTTTTGTCATTTTCAAACATATATTTATCAATAAATAAATACAGATGAAAAACCGATACTTTTACTTATAAACAGACCAAATATATAAGATATAGATAAGATACAAATAACATACAAATATAAGACAAATGTAGATCAAATATAAATAAGATACAGATAAAAATCAGACTTAATTGTATTGCATAGCAAAGATAAATTTATGTACCGATCATATTGCACTGAAAGTATACACTTAGCAATAAATTTATTTAAAGGATTATCATATTAAATTATTAAAAAGAGAAATAAATATTTGAAAAATGAATTAAATAAGATATCAATTTTTTGTAAAATTTATTTGAAGTACTAATATTTAAATAATTTTTTACTAATTTTCTTCAATAGCTATTTTTATGGATATAATCTTTAACTCACTTTACAAAATATTAGTTTCTATTTAACCATAGGAAATATTGATATCTTAAATGAATTTACCCAAACGTTAACATTTTCTGGTGGAGATAAATTTTTGTTTACTGACCCGCTAGAAAAATAATTACACAAATATCAACTGTATAAAAATAATTATCAAAATGTCATTGTAACATCGTATATAAAAGTTGCAATGCTTAATTTCCATGAATGTTGCATGTTATACATGAAATACTCAATTTTCATGAATCATGAGTGTCTCGCATATAATATGTAATACTCAATTTCAATTTCTCTCATGCCATACACATATGAAAAGTTAGCAAGAAATTGTATGATTACCGATCAATTAAATAAAAATTATATAAATATTAATTATATGAAATTAATTACTAAAATACGGACACAAAATCGCCTATTGATGATGTGATTCATGTACAAAATATGTGAATTGCTTTTTACACGTGCAATTCATCTGAAAAAAACTTGAAATGCCCTTTAAAAATACGATTCAGCACTGCATGACTTTTGGCTGGATCACATCTTTAAAGGGTGATTGTTTTACAAAATTGTGAATTACCTATTGTAGATGTGATTTTTGCATCAGCATTTGTGTAATTATTTTTATATAATTTGTATCTGTATAATTTTTTCCACAAAGTTGGTAGACACGTGTTTCATCCGAAAAGTAAGTATCACATATTATACATCCAGCAATCAGCATTAATAGAAAAATGAATATCCTACATGCGACATTAGTAGAAAATAAACATCTCATTTTATACGAATATTGCAACAATACTTTTCTCATATGTTACATTGTTTTCTGATATAATTTTCTCTTTATAAATTATTATCTATATTATTAAGCATACTATTATATAGCAAAACTGTTATAATTGTTATTATAAAAAACTTGGGATATCCGCTCAGTGATGCATCTTTGTAAGGTGCAACATTGTCATTATATATTAATATCTATGGCTACAAAAGGCTATTTATAGTTAGCTATTTATAAATGATCAATCACATATTATATATATATATATATATATATATGATGTGTAAATATAAATGGAATTTCAATATATATATATATATATATGTGTAGGATAGTAATTATTTTAAGAAATACTAGTTTTATTAATATGCATAATTTAATTGATTATTGTTAGAATTCGAGATAAGAAAAGTTATGATTATATACTAATATTTATGAATCACAATAATGCAAACTTCTCCCTTATACACAAAACAACACGACAATGCAGCGACGGTTTTGACATCTCATTTATTTCATTTTTAAATGGATTATTTTTTAATAAACAAATAAAATGAAAAACAAATATTTTTACTTATAAATATCAATAACTAAATATTTATAACAATGAAACTTCTAAGGGTTGGCATCCTTTTAATGTGACCGATATCACATAATTATACATGCGCCATTAGTAGAAAAATGAATATCCTATATTATACATGTGGCATTAATAGAAAAATAAACATCTCATTTCATACATGCAATATTGCAACAATACTTTTCTCATATGTTACACTGTTATCTTATATAATTTACTCTTTATAAAGTACTATCTACATTATTAAGCATCCTATTATATACCAAAATTGTTATAATTGTTATTATAAAATGCTTAGGATATCTGCTTCACATCACAACATGATGCATCTTTATAAGGTGCAACATTGTTATTATAAGTGAGTATTTTGAAAAATACTAGTTTTATTAATATGCCTATTAAAACTTAATTGATTATTACATGTCCCACACATAAACAAATTGCATGCAATTCAATGATTATTGTTAGAATTTAATTCTAATAAACAAAACCTATCTTTTAGCAAATAGCAATAACTAAATTTTAAAGCAAGGAAACTTCTAAAGGCTGGCATCCTTTTAATGTGGCCAATACTATATAACTATATGTATCTAAAACTTTAAAACTTTTATATTAAACTTTTATTATCAATTTAATAGTAGGATTTTAGGTAGAACAATCTTGCAAGGGACATATAAGTTACCATATCAATCTCTACTTAAATTAAAGTTGACAACATAACATGCTTAAATCAATTGTGGACCTATAATCGTTGTTTATCTTACTTAGAAAAATATTTAATAGGTAGTGTAACCATCAATTATATTTTAACATATAGATTGGGTAGTAGGTAGTTTATAAAACAAGTATCACCCTTATGGTCTTGTGTTAGAAAATCTATAACGCTATGTATAATACCTTAAATATTATATGCACAAGATTCCTCAAAAATGTATTTTCATCGTGAACATTTACTACTTAATTTTAAATTTCTAAAATCACATAATTAAATTCTAAAAGTATCTGGATTTAACAAGAAAAAGAACCTTTACGAAAACAAAGCATTCTCTACTCACTTGAGTAGATCAACTTTCATAGAAACAAAACATTCTCTACTTACTTGAGTAGATCAACTTTCATAGAAATAAAACACTACCATCAAGTATCTCCAATACTTCATACAATGGTAGATCAAAGTTCGTAAACTTTAAATTACAAAACATGGGCTCCATTCGATCCCTTAAAAGCATATTACAAATCTGAAAATATAAATTCAGTTCTTTATACAAAAACAAAACAAAATAAATCTCATGAGCTTACAACCTAGATAATAGAAGACGAACACAATCAGTTAGTACAAGATTATATTTAGATAGAATAGTTGATATTCAACCTAAACAGTTAGGAAATTAACATAATTAACTAGATTGGTTTGGATCTATGACAAATCAACAGATTGTATAATAGACACAACAGATTTATTAAGATCTCACTTGTAAGCATCATCAGTATAAATAAATGAAAGTAGAAAGGAAAGCATTATGGGCCCTTCAAAAAATAGCATCTTTTAACTAAGGAGTTCTGGCACTACTCAAAAGTTGCCAAATCTGCAAAACAACAAACACCATTAGAGTAAAGTTAGTGAAGTAACAAAGAAGAAGAGGGATTAGGGTTTGTACCTAGAAAGTGAGGCCGAAATAACGAGAATAGTAAGGAGTAGGGTTAATAGCAGTAAAGAGCCGGGCTTAATAAACGAGTGGACCGAATGTTAATATTTGGTGTCCTCGTTTCTTGCTTAGATTGTTGAACATGGCACCTGAAACAAAGACAGTATCATTAGATGGAAGATTGGCAAAACAACAGCAAGATCTTAATCAATAATTGGATAAGAAGTTAATTTCATTCGAGGAAGAAATCAAGCAAACTATTACTAGTAGGTTGCAAAATTTTGGAAATCATATTCAAGTTTCTTCATCTCAGCTAGTTTCAAATGATATTGAATTATCACATTCCAATATCAAGATTCAAGTAACCATGGTAGGAACAATTGAAGCTTAAGAGAAAATATATAAATTGCAAGCCTTAGTATTCTCAATCGCAAAATCAGCCAAAAAGATGCAATTTCCGTTTCAAGAATAGGTTACTTGTAATTCACAAAAGCATGCAGATACGTGAAGTATAGCTCAAGACATTCAACATTCTTCGTACACATTGCACGACAAAGTTCAAAATCAGATCCATATTGGCATTACTTATCAAGATTAATTAGATAATCGTTCATCATTTTCTAATAGCAATCTTGTTGATAATATGATGACGGGAATGGAGTTGGAGATTTCCAAGTTTGAGAGTGAAGGCCTTTGGGTTGGACTTTTGATGTATAGAAATTATTCAATGTTCATACTAAGGAATAGTGGTTGATCGTTGCATCAAGGGCACTGGATGGTAAAGCTTTAACATGGTTCCAATTGATGGAGCAGCACAATCAATTGGGTGCATAGTCAAAATTTCTTATATCTTTCAAAGCAAGATTTTGTCCTTTAGAATTTGAGGATGTACAAGAGCAATGCGCGTATATTCTTGAACAATTTAAAGATGTGCAAGATAAATCTAGGACTAATTATATAGTACATGATACGAGCTTCAAAAGTGTTATGATTAACGAGCAAGAATATCAATTACAAGTAGATAAGTCTACACAGATCATATTAGTTAGAGATACATCAATGTTCAAGAAAAGAATGGTACTGTCCAAAAGCATAGGTACACAACACGTATATGTTTGGGAATAGATGGGTTCATACTAGTTGCTATTTTATGATTTGGTTCAGATGGATTTTTTTCATTATTTTTTTATTACTACCATTAATTTCACAATTGGGTAGCCATCAATTTTTCAACACAACCCTATCATCATCACTAGATCAATATTGACAAGACTAGTCAAACAATGTAATTAATATAGTCAATAATGTAATTGATATAGTCAAATTATGTAATTAATATAGAGTTAAACAATGTAATTAATATAGTGGTAGGAGAGATATTCCAACAGTATATATATATATATATATATATCTATGTATGTACAAATAAGATATTGAAAATAGAAAAACCTTTTCTATAAATTGTTCTCCTCTTATATCTTCTTCATGATATCAGAGCCTTGGTTGTGCTCTATAAAAATTCCCATTGTAGGTTCTTAATCCCTGCCAACCTTTTTGTTTCCTTCCCAATGGCAAACAAGGATTCTCCTATTATTATTCAAAACACTCAAGAACCTTCAAATCCATTAACTATGATCACCATGACCTGCAAAAGTTCATTGATGGTTCTTATCCTTCTCCTCCAGCCACTATCACAGTTAATAACACAATCACTCATAATCCAGCATATCAAACATGGCTAAGATAAGACAAACTTCTATTTAGAGCTCTTATAGGTACTCTTTCACCAAATATTGTGCCACTTGTCACTCAATTAAAAACATCTCAAGAGGTATGGTAAACTCTCACCAACACTTATGTTTGACACTCTCGAGGACACATCAAGTAACTCAAGGATAATCTAAAAAACATCAATAAAGGCCTTCTTTCTATCACAGATTACATGCAAGTGATCAAAACTTATGCAAATGACCTTGCTGCCCTTGGTAAACCTCTAGATCAAGAAGATTTGATTAAAAAAATCTTTGAAGGACTTGATGAAAATTATAAATCTGAAATAGATGTGGTAAATAGTTGTGATACTGTCATTTCCTTTGATGAACTACATGAAAAACTCACCAACAAAGAGCTGGCTCTTCAAAATTTTTCAAGCTCTTCTGTTCTACCAGCATTTGCACTCTCTAACATGTGCTCAAATCAATGGTCTGCTCGTAACCGTTCTCCTCGATCTGTCAATGGTTCATCTCAACAATTTACCCTTGCTGCAACACATTCCACCAGACTTGCTAACACTCAGGTACATTGCTCTATCCGACCATTTCTTAGTAAATGCTAGTGGTGTCGTGGATAAGGACATGTTGTTTCACAATGCCACTGTTTCGCCGATAATATCCTCATGCACAACCACCACCTCAACCTACCGCACCAGCCCAATCTTACGTTACACCTCCTTGGCAAGCACAAGCTTTGTTGCTAACTCAACCTCTTCTGGTCATCCATGGTCGCTTGACAACAGTACATCGCATCATGTCATTACTGATCTCAACAATCTTACTCTTCACAACAGTTATGATGGCATAGATGAGATTATGATTGGTGATGGTTTTGGACTTCCTATTACACACACCTGTTCAACATCTCTCAACACTCCCTGTCACTCTTTTACTTTCTAATGTTCTATGTGTTCCCATTATGAAACTCAATATGATCTCTATTTCTTAATTTTGCAAGACCAATAATATCTCTATTTAATTCTTACCATCTTCTTTTTATGTGAAGGACCTGTGCACAAGGGCAATACTTCTAAAGGGTTAAACTAAGGGCGGTATTTATGAATGGCCAACCTCTTCCTCACTGTTGCTTGTTTTCTCCGGTATCAAAACTACTTTGTCTGCATGGTATCACAGGTTTGGTCATCCATCTGTATCAAGTTTATAGCATATTTTATCTTCAACCAATTTAAATATTTATGGTTCTTCGGATCTCGAGTTCTATTGTAATTCTTGTTACTACAATAAAAGTCATAAATTACCTTTTTCTTCTTCTTCACCTCTTGAAGTTGTTTCTATTGATGTTTAGACGTCACCGATTCAATCCATTGATAATTTTAAATATTAATAATATTTGTTCATCACTTTACAAAATACATTTGGTTATATCCTCTTAATGAAAATCTGATGTCCAAAATGTTTTCATTTGATACAAGGCTTTTATTGAAAAGTTCTTTAATTGTTCAATTAAAACACTTATTTTGACAATAGAGGGGAGTATCAAGCTTTATCATCCTTCTTAATAGCCAATGGTATTTCTCATCTTACTTCTCCACCTCATACACCGGAACACAATGGATACTTAGAACGTCGTCATCAACACAATGTTGAAATAGGCCTCTCTCTATTATCTCATGCATTTATGCCTCTCATGTATTAGTCCTTTGCTTTCACTACTGCGGTCTATCTTATAAATCATCTCCCTACTTCCACCCTTTAAAATGTGTCTTTATTTTTCAAACTCTTTGGTACTATTCAAACTATAATAAACTTCGTAGTTTTGGTTGTCTTTGTTATCCTTGGCTTAGTCCTTACGCTACTCACAAACTTGAATCCCATTCTTCTTCGTTTGTTTTTGTTGGTTGCTTCCCTACTCAAAGTGCATATCTTTGTCTTCACATCTCTACAAATCGTTTGTATACATCTTGTCATGTCTGATTTGTTGAATCTATTTTCCCTTTTGCCAAATCTCATCCCTCTCTTCCTCTTGCCTCCACTTCTACTGCGTCTGAACGGTGTTCTATCACTCTTTTCCTTGCTTCCCATTCTAGCTCTACCACATCTACCCTGCCTACCCCCACAGCTTTGCAACCCAATACGGTTGTTCAGTTTACCCCTTAATCTGCTATTGTTCCTCCACAATCTGGCATCGATCGTCCCTCACCTACTGAACTTAATCCTTCTTCAAACATCCATAATTTCCCACCCTCATCTCCCATAATTATCAAGACTCAATCCAAACACAATATCCATAAACCAATCCAAAAGCTTAATCTCAACGCTAAACTTCATCAATGTATACTTAAACCCACCACCATCAATCAAGCATGAAGGATCCTAGTGGGCACAGCAATGTCCGAGGAATTTGATGCTCTCATTTGTAATGGCACATGGGAACTTAGTGCCCCTCATCCTACCTAAAACTTAGTAGGGTATAAGTGGATTTTTTTGCACTAAATACTTGCCTAATGGTTTTATTGAAAGGTACAAAGAACGCTTAGTTGCAAAGGCTTTCATCAATGGTTGGAGTTGACTACACTAAAACATTCAGTCTTGTCATCAAAACCCACTACTATGTGCCTGGTTCTCAGTTTGCAGTTAGTAAAGGCTGACACCTACGACAACTTGATGGTAATAATGCTTTTCTTCAGGGTACTCTTACAGAGATGTGTTTATGTCTCAACCACCAAGTTTCATTGATCGTGATCATCCTCATCATGTGATGTAAACTCCGCAAAGCCATCTATGGTCTCAAACAGGTGCCTCGTGCTTGGTACCATGAACTTTGCCAATTCCTTCTTGATTATGGCTTCATTAATTCAATGGCTTACACTTACTTGTTCATCTTCAACAATCACGGCATTCTCATCTATCTCTTAGTTTATGTTGACGACATCATTATCATTGGGAAATAGCAACAAGTTGTATACAAGTTTATCCAACAACTTTCTCATCTGTTCTCTATTAAGATCTAGGTACATTGAACTACTTTCTTGCTATTGAAGTCATTCCTCACACTGATGGTATATTTCTAAGTCAAAGGAAGTACATTGCTAATCTTCTTTACAAAACTCATATGAATGAAGCTAAACCCGTGTCAAGCCTCTAGCCATCCATCCACCACTTACCTTAAATGCAGACACATCCTTAAATGATCCTACGAGTATCGAACTGTTGTTAGGAGTCTCCAATATATCTCTCTCATTCGTCCATATATTGCTTACACAGTAAATAAACTTTCTCAATTTACGCATCGCCCAACCACTGATCACTGGAATGCGATTAAACGGCTTCTTTAGTATCTCTATGGCACCTTGGATCATGGTATTACACTTCGTCGCATTTCTCCTCCTAATTTGCATACCTTCTCTAACGCCAATTGGGCTGGCAATAAAGATAATTACATTTCCACCAGTGCTGACATCATTTACCTTAGTCATAATCCCATCTCTTAGAGCTCTAAGAAACAATGAACCGTTGCTCGTTCCTCCACTGAAGCTGAGTGTCGCTTTGTTGCTACTATAGCTATCAAACTTCGTTGGGTCTGCTCCCTCCTAATTGACTTGGTGTCACTATAAACCCCAAGAATTTTCATATAAATAGAAATGAATAAAATACAAATATAGAAACTATAAGGTTAACATAGGACTCAAAGAAGACCTTATAATAAAATCACAAGTAGTTATGAACTTATATATTTTTCAAATCCTAAAACAAAGTTCTATAGATAGTAACAGATATCAAAGTTAAGGTTTCACAACCGGTATCGAAAATTCAAAGTATATAAATAATTTAAATAAGATTTCAAGAGTATTAGAAAGTCAATAATCAATAAATCTTATAATTAGAAAACGATAATTTAAGGATGAACCGTTAAGGTTATAGATATACAATAAGAACAAAAATAGATCCATAACTCATAATATAGACTCAACTAAATATTTGGATCACACCATTGATCTAGTTAGTAAATTCTAAAGCTGTTAGAGATTGAAATGAAAATTGGCCTATCAAGCCTAGAAAACCCTAATCAGGTGAGAAAAAATCTTAAAAATAATTAATCACGTAAACTTTAAACCAAAAGTGAATCCAATAATAATTTAGAAAATTGTGGAAGCTCTAAATAAATTTTTGACAACCAAAACTTCTAAATAACTGTCATATTTATATCCGATTAGCTTAATAAACTATCCTAAAATTTATATAATTAATTAACTAAATATTATTATATTATAATTTACTCAAATGATGATGCAATTTGCTAAAACATACGGCTGGGATGGTCTTGATATGTGTTAGCCGAAATTTATAGAGAATGGGTCAAATGGGATAACAAAAATCAAGCAAAATTTAGTTAAGCCAATGAAAACTTCCCAACTAAGCAAATTCATTAAATGCATGAGAAATCATGCAAGAATTCAGTGGGAAAGAATTGCTCTTCTTGGCCAAGTTGCCTCCCTCCCTTCCTTCCATATATAAGATACTTTAATGAGCAAACCAACAAAGTAATTAAACCACAACTTTGGCAGCCATTAAACTTTTCAAACCACAACCAAATTCGTCCCATTGAATCACCAAAACACATCCAAATATAACTCATAAACAAGGTCGATTAAAGTACTAATACAAGCTTAGGAAAATGGATAAACCAAAGTAAGTTAAAATACGTTTTTAGTTAAGTTATATGTTAGAACACTAGCCTAAACAATGTTATTATTAACCCTAGGTTCGTTTCAAGCTGAGAGGAAGGATTCAATGCCTTCACACTAGCTCACACAAGGTAAAACTTAACTTTAGACCCTATTTATATATTATAATATAAGTAGTAGCAAGAAAACATGTAGTTTGATGAATACGGGATGATTATATGTATTGTTATATCACGGAAATTAGTTGTAAAGTATGTAAAAACACTTAGAAGAAGTTTAAACATAAGTATAATATGTATATGTTATAAGAAAGTTAGGTTTCAAATCAAAGAAAATTGAAGAAGAAGATTAACAGTGGCTAAGCCGGCTCAATGCCAGTGGTGTAAGTGGATAGGCTGGCGGTGTTGAGGCATTGCACCTTGGAAACAAAAACTACGTAATATTTTTTTTACGTAAAATGAACTAAGTCGATAAATCAAGGCTCAACGTCGACAGCATTGATGCTGGTGTACATTGTGCGCTAGCAGCCTTCGAAGGTAATGTACACTGGAACTTTAAACGTGTAAAATTTAAACGAACATCGACATCCTGGAATTTAATGCCGGTGGTGTAGGATGCTGGCATACGTGCAAAATCTCTTTGGACGAAGCATGTTTCATCTATAATAGATTTTTAATATGCATACCTAAATATGCATATAAATAAGGGAAAGAAACAGAGACTACAAATTTTAAAAATACAAACATAAATATTTTAATATTGGTATAATTAAATAAATGTTGAGTAAACTTTAACAACAATTTTAAATAGAAAACAATATTATTATTATTGTACTAAACGAATAAGAATAGAATACGGTAATTGTATTATATAGGTATATATATACAAGAATGGAAAAGTAAATAAGCTAGAATTAAAAATAATATGATACCTATAAATAACAGATAATAACATGAATGAAAATCAAGAGAAACACGATGTAACTAAACGATAGAAAATAAATATTAGTTACCATAATAGGTCAACTAAGGAATAATATAAAAATAATGATAATAGTGATAAAATATTGTTTTGTTAAATACTGACTCTACAACTACCCAATAGAAATAAAAAATCAAATAAGATCAAGAAAAGCAAAATGAAAATAAAATATTAAATAATAATTGTTACCATACCATTAAAAGACCAATAAAGGTAGAAATTAAATCAAATACCAATATAGGACACTTAGACACTCATAAGAGTTTAGTTATATGCTTTATGCCTTAGTGATGAATATTTTTATTCATCTCAATAGGAGACCTTGATACTCTTGAGGATTTTCTAGTAGACTATTACAATGAGTCAATATAAGCAAGTGAGTAACTCAAATCTATTATACTATTTATGCTTGTAATTAGTTGCATGTGTAATACAAAGATAATAATATGATTGTTGTGAATAGCATGATGAGAATGTGTTGTGAGCTGTTTGTTTGGTTGTTAAACCATGATAACAAAAGTGACAATACAGATTGTTTAATGACTTGAGATAATCATGATATATGTTATGTGTGTAATGTATGATCACTATAAGCCTAATTAAATATTTATTGGCTCTATAATTTAAACAGTCATGCATTACACGAACTGCATTATTGCATATTTAAGAAGGGTGACAGCCTGCTATGTATTAATATTTTGGTTCTCTATTAATGCTTGGTTTTTTAAAGTGTTAGTTCTTCTAAGGTTTTTTTTGTTCCGTTGGTTCTATGAGAACTAAGTGGTAACGAAGAACACCGCTCGTAGTATCACTTTGAAATGATTAATAGTTAGGGAATTTCTAAGGATTGTTGCAGGAAATGGTCAGTTAAAATACCTATAAATGAAAGTGATAACCCTAAGACGAGAAATCGTTGATTTTCCTGTAAACTTAGTCTCTCCTGGGCAGGTAGATCATAAAGCAATTGTTCTTCAACCCTAAAAAGATAGCGTAAATCTTTTTCCTGTTTAGATTTTAGATCATCCAAGCTTATATCTATACATATGTTTGATTGTTGTATTACGTATGATTTGTTAATAAACTTGCTTAATGTGTAATATGTCTGGTTATTCACTAGGTCCGTGGTTTCGCTCACACTCCTAAAGACCTTTCAGGTTAACTCTACGACCTTGGCTGGTTACTTCAAGGAACATGGCTCCGGTAAGAATTTAGAAGCTAAAAGAATATGGGATCTTTAGGATTATTTTATCTATTTTTATTTATAGGCATAAGCTAGTTAGTACTGTCTTATTTGCAATGTATTTGGAGGCTATTAGATTAGAATTATGGTATGTAAAATTTTTATGATATTCACTACCTGTGATGATATATATTTACTAATTTATGTCTTATATGTGTTTATCGTTTCTTACCAATGCAACTAAAAGATCCTATTGTTTAAAAATATGTCATTCTTTGAAGGTTAACTAGTAATAATCTACAAGGGTGGTTGTGTACTACTACTAAGGTACCCCAGGGACATAGCAGTCACTCTTCTTTATCAACCAGTGATCTATTATGATAATTTTAGTGCTACGAACCTCTACTCCAATCCAATCTTCCACTCGCGCATGAAACATGTTGCCCTTGACTATCATTTTACACAAGAACAAGTTCAAAATGGCTCACTTCGTGTCTCCCACATCTGGTCCTTAGATCAGCTCGCTGATGCACTTACGAAACCTCTTGATCACTCTCGGTTCCACACACTCAAGACCAAGATTGGACTCACTCCACCGCCATTTATCTTGCAAGGGCATACTGAGACTAGTTAAACAATAGAATTAATATAATCAAATAATGTAATTAATATAGAATCAAACAATGTAATTAATATAGTGGTAGGAGAGATATTCCAATAGTATATATACATCTCTATGTATGTACAAATAATTTATTGAAAATAGAAAAACCTTTTTTAGAAATTGTTCTCCTCTTATATCTTCTTCAAATATAAAGCATTTTGGAAGATTATTTTCATTAGGGTCGAAACTGGGATGGCACTTGGATATTTAGTCCACCTTTTTCATGATTTAGGATTTTTTATCCAACACAAACCCTTCTGCTAATATATATATTGACATGGGTAGCTGAGTTTTATCACAAATTAGATAACCACAAATTCTCCATAACAGAATAAGCTAATACAAAGGTTTGGGCCTCCATTGGAAATTTTTTTCCCTATAAAAAACGTTTCCAGACCATCACAGCCATATCATACGCATATCAAACACATAACCATAATATTTAATCAACATCATTTTGATAATTCCTCAGATTTTAGATAAGGGCTTGCAATTGTTGACATTCGAGGGCTACAAAGGAAATGGGTATCTTAAATTTTTTTTTTCTTAAACATAGTATTACCATGCGCAAAATTTTTAAACATAAGAACTTCAAGCAGAAACATGGATGGGATAATTATATAAACACGAACAAGGAAACATTTTTCTAACCTTAAGGACAAGGTTGCTGTCAATAAGGGAAAAAAAATGTTACAACCCAAATAATAGAAGACGAACATAATCAGTTAGTACAAGATTATATTCAGATAGAATAGTTAAGATTCAACCTAAACAGTTGGGAAATTAATAGAAATAACTATATTGGTTTAGATCTGTAGCAAATCAATAGATTGTACAACATACATGACAGATCTCTTAAGATCTTACTTGTAAACATCATCAGGATAAGGGAAAACAGTTTGGGCCCTTCAAAAAAATAGTGTCTTTTAACAAAGGAGTTCTGGCACTACTCGAAAGTTGCCGAACCTGCAAAACAACAAAAACCATTAAAGTAAAGTTAGTGAAGTAACGAAGAAGAAGAGAAATTAGGGTTTGTTCCTAGAAAGTGAGAGGTGGAAATAATGAGATAGTAAGGAGTAGGGTTAATAGCAGTAAGGAGCTGGGCTTAATAAACGAGTGGGCCGAGTGCTAATATCACTTCAACAAAATCCTTCCCGAGACATCCTATACTCCCAAAACAAACATTATCACCAACATCACCATCATTAACCTCATCATTATCAACAAATCACCATCATCAACAAAACAACACCTGGAAAGAAGACAACAACAACTATAATGAGCCGAAGCCCGGTACACAGTAACATAGACACACACGAAATGACACATAAGTCTAGCTAAATGCAATGCAACAAACAATAAATTATTATGTTTTATTTAAATAAAGCAAGTAACATAGGAGTACTCACACTCCGAAACAAGCCTCAGAGAATCTAGGGGCCCTAAGTAACAACGGCTGCTCAGGAGATTGATATAGGCAGGTCGAATATCTATATTTCCTATATCTAACTGAAAAAAAAGAAATAATCTCAAATAGGGGTCACAGTTGTTGCTCACTCTTTACTTATTTCGGTCCATAACATCACTTAGTTGAACCAGTCCCATAAATGTGAAATTAATCATACTACTTCACCCTCAAGCTTAAGCAAACGTTACACCGATACCTTTGCACCATCAGTTAGTCGTTGTGCTACTTATAAATGTTATTGCATCATGATGGGGGTGACCCAAGCACCAAAACTACCGTACCCCTTCAGGACAAGGTTGTCGCTCTTCGAAGCAAATTCAATGGTACACACACAAACAACACTCATTAATTAGCCATCTTCAAGTATTAGTTCATTTTGAATGCCTATCCTAGTATACAATATGTAAGTCACTAGTACCTTTTATATCACTTTCAATTGTACAAATTACGAACCCTAGTGATGGTGTCCATTACTTAACAAAAGCTCACACGAGCTTATTTTCTTTTTTAGTTGAATTGATATTAGATTTGCTAACTCCAATTTATACATAAAAACTTTGCTCAATCTAATTGGTTATTACAACACTTATATCGAACTTTTATTGAAATCCTATTTGATTAGATACTAATAGGAACTCCGCCATGGCCGCGAAGATCACCCGCCAAGATACAAACAGTTCTCCTTTATCTGTCAAATTATTTCTTTTCTCTTTGTTTATACTCTTTTATTACAAAAGCATCATCAAAGCATTCATATTCAAAAACATTCATAACCAAATCAAATAAACATTTGAACCAACATATTTGCCATATTATTTATGGTTTATCCTAACTTATTAATCTAAGCCAAGTTTTAGCTATTAAGCATATTCTAACTTAATTTTGGCCAAATTGATTAGAATTATTCATTTAATTCATTTACTAAGCCAAGTTGATTAAACTTAATCAATCTAATTCATTTTAACTCATTATGACTTATTAGGTTAAGTTGAACTTAAGATTATTAACTAAGTTTATATTATATCTAACTTTTATGTTTAATCCAATTATTTATTAAATTTGTAAATCCACTTAAATCATGCTTAATTATACAGATTAACTAATATAACACATTAACTATCATTTTTATCTTATTTGACATTGTATGAAGAACACAAGTAGGTGCACGATTGTGCACTTCTCCATGTTTCCTTTATAAAAGAAACACACATAAACAAATACAATGGTTAATTAGTATAATTAACCAACACAGCCTAGGGTTATTCATGTTTAACCCTAAACTGGGAGTAACTCACAAGTCCATAACAAACATATATAGATACATATATATATATTATATATATATATACTGGTGTTGGGTACTCCCTACATACCATGGGTATTGTACTTGTACTACTCCTAAATTATCGGAATCATCTCTGTGCACAACTCTACTTAGGACAATACACGTAGATCATCAGGACACTGTCTTAGTATACCGAGACTCCCGATCCACTAGACCTAGTCAAGCACAAGCAACAAACAATTATAGTCGAATATTAATTAGTCCAATTACATGTTCTAGTTAACAAGCACAATCGTCAAATAAGGTAATGGCATAACTGGTTAAGCAATTGGAACAGATAGCTCAATTCTACCAGGAATACCTGAACATATATAACAATACCAATCTCAATATTTGTGTCATGGAACAAAACATGCTCCTAAGGTTATTTAGATTCCCTAAGTTATTGAAAAAAATACTACTATCCTATGTCTAGGCATAATATTCTACTTAAGTTTAGGTGTACTTGAGGTTAAGCCATAGGTTTAGGTGTTTAGAAAAAAACATTAAAAAGGAGTAAAAACATTGTTATAACATCATCCTGTTGGTCACATCTGTGATGGAGGGCATGATTGCATCGGGAGAAGAAAACACAACATCACAATCCCTGTCATGCCTATGATGAGAGGCATGATGACCATCATGGCTGTGATATGGCCGGGGATGGCCAAAATATTTTGCACCCAAGAAGATTAAGGCCTGTGTCACGGCTGTAATATAAAGATAAATAAGTTATAAAGAAGGTTGATAAGATCATATTTTACACAACTTTAACAAGCAATTAGTGATTAATTTGAGTTGAATTTCATAAAAATTTCCACAATTGGTACTCGGATTGTTTAGGTTTATGTTTCAGGTCCAAAATTATCAAAGGAAAGCATTACAAGGCAAATTGATTTGAAATTGAAGAATCTCAAGGGATACGCTAGCTTTTTTGGATTATACGCCGCCGGCGTATAGCCGGATTAAAGGATTATCAGCATATTAAAGCTTCAACACTGCCTCTACACTGCCGGCGTTCAACCAGCCTTGACATGGAACAGAATCAAAAAATCAAAGGCCGGCAAATATGATCTTATACACCGCCGGCCTTGAGGCGACATATGTTGAAGATCAGAAACCAAGAATCAAGTACTGGCTCAACACTGCCAGTATAGAGAAATTCAGCTTCTGCAAGTTGATTCAATGCTGGCTTTCTGGGAATCAAAGCCGACGGCGTTGAGACGACTTAAAGCGTCCACGGTATTGAATTTTTAAAGGCTGTCACTTACATAACCAGCCTAGCATTGAACCTAGCCAGCCTTTGAAGTTTTATTTGTACGCCAACATTTCAAACCCTACGCAGCCGGCATTGAAGCAATGTAAGTCATCCATAGAATGCAAACCGTTAACGCTGAAGCCAAAGCTACCAGTGTACAAGCGTTTTAGCTATGTATACCTTCTGTAAGTCGCCGCCGTATAAGTTGTAACTACCGGCGCACGTTTTGTAACTACAAAAAATTATATGAAATGCCTGAATGTTTTGCTTATATATTCTAAGGATTCCTTGTTAGAAGACATTCGAAAATCATTAGAAAAGGAAAAAAAAAAAAAAAGAGAGTTTCACAAATGTTTAAGTTTGTTTTTCCCTTAGGGTACTAAAACCCTAATGTTCTAGCAACTTAGAGGCGATTAAGATTTAGCGGCAGTCAAGTAATGCTTATATTTGTGAGATTATGGATTTGAAGACTTCAGTTTATGGAATAAAACCATTGTTAAGATGTTTTCAATCTCTGTTTTATCATTTTTGTTGCTTGATTGTGTATTGAGATGTTGTTCTTCATTGATTATTATGAATATGTATGAATGGATTTGCTGAAATGATATATGAATCATATTGATATTGAAATTGATTAATTGGGAATTTATTTATTTATACTTGTAATCTATTTGATTTATGCCTGGTCAACATAGGTTAGATGGATAGGGTTAGAGATACCAGGGAGGGATTCAATGATCCACACAAGTAAAACTTAGGTTTTTGAATAAGATTTGTCTTAGGGATATGCAAGACTGTGATGAAACTTAAGATTTCACTTATCTTTATGCGGTTAGGATTGCAAATTTAGGTCACTTGGCAGTGTTTATTTTGTAGATTTAACTAGAATAGTAATTTTGGTGAGAGCAAATTGCTATTAAACGATTAATCATAGATAAATTACCTTGGTGGAATAGTTTATGCTATGAAAGATTTTGTTAATCTGAGAGGTGAGCAATTCTTAGTGAATTTGATTAAATCCCAAGTAATCAATTTTATTTATCAATTTAAAGCGTGAATCATTTCAAATGAGAATATAAATGCATTATTCATATATTATCTGCATCTCCTAAACCCATATCTCTCGTTGTTTGGTAGAACATACTGTTTTAGTTTGTTACAATCATTTGTAGTCAATTTTAGTTAAATTACCATAGATTAATCAAAAAGTTGAACTTTCAATTGCTTAGATTAGGGTAAAATTCAGTTTTTAGTAATTAGCCATTAGCTCTTTGTGGACACGACCCGGACTTTCCAAAAAAATACTACATTGCACCCAGTGATTTTGCTGTCCGATTAAGAATTACACCTTTTTTGAAATTGAAAATTATTAGATTATAATAATGTGTAAGTACTACTAGTTTCAAAGGGATTCTGAAGTCTAGATCAGGTAATTGAATCACTATCTTTGATTTAGGATTTCATATATTATCAGTTTTTCTCAGGGTTTTTTCTATTGAAATTGAATGTGGAATTGTAGAACATCTCTATTGGGTTTGGAGATCTGGTTTAGTTGATCAAAGGAGATTTTGAGATCGATTTTAAGTAAGTTTTGAATATCCTTGATCTTTATCATTATAAAGTAATGATTTTGATGGCTTTGATCTAAACAATATGAAATGGAATTTTAGGGTTTATAGGAGTTGTTGAAGAAATCTGTTCTATTGGAGAATTGTTGAATTGAAGTAAAAAAGAAAGGTGTCGATTTCAAATTTTGTTGAGATTAAGGTTTAAATGGAATTTGAGTTAGAATTTTGTAAGGAAAATATTATTTTTTTTTTCAAAATCTGTATGTTTATATTATCAGGTTTTGGTGAATTAGGGTTATGATTCTAAAAGAAGATTTGGGTGATTTAGAGTCCTATTTCTAGAATTCGATTCAAGTACAACCTTACCTTCTTTGTTGTATGTGCTTGTAGGTTTAAATTTGTTTGTTGTATGTGTTGTAGGATCAAAATTCTAAATTGAATTAATTCTATATGATAATAAGAAATTATGTTTGCTACTTGTGTTTAGTTTTGATTAGTAAAGACTACGCAGAGTATGATACTAACGAGGCACCCTAATGATCTATGTGTGAGGTTCTCTTGAGTGGATTCATGCATAAAGATGATTCTGATAGTTTAAAGTTAATACTAGTACGACACCCTGGATGTGTGGGAGATTCTCAACACCATATATGTATACATTACTTATTTTCTCAATTGCTTGTTTTTATGGAGTCATGAGTTACTCCAGATTTGGAATTAGATGCATTTGGTTATGAATTGTGTTGCTTGTTGGCTAAATCATAGATAATAAATGGAATGGATGCATTAGAAATAGTAACTAATATATATTGTTATGTTTGCATATATATTTGTATGTGGTCTGGCGTACTAAGCTTTTTGCTCACTCCATTGATTTTTCAGGAACAAGTATAGATCTAGTTTTTATAATCTATTTGGTTTGATATATTTATGGATGATGGGGAAACGACAGTAGATCAGGCATTCCTGCAGATATTTAGACCACATGGACTGCTTTGAGATTTAGTTGAAGACTCATTAAACTTTTCATGTTTTATGAGTTAAGACGAAGTTATGAAGTTTTTCTTTTTGTTAAAGTTTGTTTTAAAGTTGGCTTTGGTTTAAGCCAACATGTTTAAAGAATTTATTTTACATGAGATGTTTTAAACAGGTACCCCTATGAGAGTATTGAAGTTTTATATTTTGAAACCATTTGTGGTTTAGGCTTGTTTTAGCCTTAGCGTGTCTTTCTCAAGAGAGGACACGTGACGGGTTATAATGCCATCAGGTTAGGGTGTTACAATGGCTATGACCTCTTACACGTATTTCCTATGTTTCTAAAACATGAAATTCTCCCAAGAATTTGTCTTATTAATTACTATCCAGAGAAAAAGTCCCAAAATCGAATTTTAATAACATCTAATCACTTTTCAATCAATATTCTTGAAATTAATCTTCTAAAACTTGTTTACCTTGATTCTTGAACAGGTAAAACTCCAAAATCATAATTAACGACATATAATTAATGCTCAAATCAATATACCTGGAAATAATCTCCCATTCTCTCCTTCCTTCAAAATCAAAGATCAAAACAACCACCAAGAAAGCTTAGAGTTTTAGATCTTTCTTCCTAATGCACAAACACCTTTAATATCGACAACACAATTTAGAGAAGATGACCTTTCTAGATTATCAAAAGATTGAAAAAAGGAGGAAACTTACCTGTATCTTCTAAATTACGTTTTTCCTTGTAAAGAGATACTAAAAAAAGAGAGCTCTCTAGGGTTTTGCTTCTTCAATAGAGATCTTAGCAACGAAGAAGTTCTAGGGTTTAAGGATAATGTGCAACAGCTGTAGAAAGATATATATATATATATATATATATATCTTTAGGTGGGAAGGTTTTATTATATTTAATAGCAAATTTATTTAGAATCACTAAATTGCCCCTATTATTAATTGGTGAAATTACACTCTTTACACTTCATTATTGTTTATTTTATTTTATATTACAAATTCAAATAAATAATGAAAAATTATAATAGAAACACTTATAAGTGTAGAGATCTTTATAAAATGAACTCTAATAAGCTCTTGAATTAATATAAAATCTTCAAAACCCTAGTAGGGAATAAGTTTCACTCACTAAAATTCTCCAAGAGTCAATTATGATACCGAAAATCTCTCTAAAAATAACTGTCTTTGTGTAAAATTGTGTGTCTCCTCTTAATTCGTAAAATAAAAGCTATTATTATGATGATGTGGCAAATTTGAAATGCAATAAAACAAAACAGATTTTTGGCAGGCATGAGGGGGACTATTCATGGGGAGAATTGCAATCATTGATCACACCATGATTGGATCTGTGAAGAATATTTCATCTTAATCACAACAGTGGTCTTCCCGTTGTTGAATATGCATTGCTTGATCAATAGCTTCTCTTTAAATCATTCACAAGCGTAGTTTGTAATTGTGATTGGTGATCGAGAGATAGAATCATGGACGCAAATGATCTCTTTATAGCTTGATTTATTGTTTTCGTTCGTTTTCTCTATCAGATCTTCATCAATTATTCTCTATAGCATGCTTGAATTAAAACCAACATTTTCCATCAAATAAGTGCTAGGTACATGATGATTTCAATAAATTAAAAGGTAAAACAAGCACAAATTCTCTTGAATTGAATATAATAAATTCTAACTATTAATACTTTCTCCTCCTTCTTAAGATAAGAATTTCTTTCGTTATAATACCAAAGGAAGCTCGTTTGTGAGATTCAATATTTAAAGGATCATGGTTAGAAATATATACCAAAATATATAATGTAAAAAGCATATGGTTCGATCCTAGCTCGACCATGGTCAATCTAAGGTGATCCCGTGTATAAATGCTGGCAGGGACACGTGGATTCAATTAGTCTAGTTGACCGCAAAAATCAAAATGTCTAGTTGGATTGCACTTTAATTTGAAAAATAAATAATTAAATGGTATCTAAAAAGAAAATTTTACAAGAAACTTTTATATATACAGCTCTTTACATTTTTGAAAATTTAATAGACAAGCATATCTGAAGCTTTATAGATGTACCAAAATTCAAATTTCATTGTATTACCCATATAATGTAAGTCCTATCTAATATTATGGGATAAATAACACTAGAAGATCATAATATTTAAAAATAAGTTTATTTAAGATCGTAATATTTTCGAGTGATTAAAAAGATAGTACAATATCTAGATAAGTGGGTCAAGTAAGGTCACCATTGATAGTGTCAATGGAAAAAATATTTAAAATCAAAATTCAAAAGATCTAACATGCTATGACATCTATCAATGGTGGCTTCAATTGATTGACTTTTATAAATGTTATGATCTTTTTTTTAATCATCCGAAATATTATGATCTAAATTGACCTATTTTTTTAAACGTTGTGATCTCATTTTAACCACTTGAAATATTGTGACTCATATGAACTTTCTTTTAAGGGTCTTATTGAATGTCATCTTCTTTTCTTTTTCATCTAACTCAACGCACTTCAAACATTGTTTTTATTGGTTATAGGTCCGACATGTGGAGACTCCCAAAATTGCTTTAACCCTCCCATCTAACGATTAGATTTATTGCCATCATGGTAAAGGGGTTAATAATTTTTTTTACATTATTTGTTATTATGGATAAAATGGTTCGTGGGAACACGAAAAGTTCTTCTCTTTGCCATAATGATTTGAAAAAAGAAATAAATGCTCATATAATAATAACGGTATTAAATCTTCTTACATTATTAAAAACTATAAAGTCTTTACAACAATTATTTTTTCCACTATTGACAAAATTTTCACTTTTTCCACTCAAACAACATTATTTTTCAATTTTTTTAACAACTTATTTTATGATTGGTTTATTCTATAGTCTTATCAACATTATCTTTTATGTCCATTTCAACAAATAAATAATGGACTGACACCTTTCCTATATATTTACTCTTTTTTATAACATTTAGATTAAAAAGTCATCACAAAACGCAATTCCTTTTCCTTTTTTTTTTGGTCTATGTAATAATAGTGGAATTAAATCTGAGGATGCAAGCAGGTAAGTTGTTATAAGGTATCCAAACCACCCGACCTATTAAAATCCCTATAAGATTTGCAGTGAGGTTTTAGGGATAATTTTTAAATCCGATTGGGTTTAAGGTCGGATTTTTGATCGTATATGACCCGATAGGTAACCTAATATGATATAACTATAAAAAAAATTAAATTTAAGTTTTTCGATTTTCATGTTACCATGTCAACAAGGTCAATACATCACACTCACTAGCACTCACACATCACACGTAAAGTTAAAGAAGAGTTATGAATTTGTGGTTAAATGACCATTTCGTGAGTGTGGAAGATGAAATTATATGATATTTTGTTATAATTGTATTTAGGGTACATCTTTTTGTCTCATGCAGGAATGTTCGACAAATCGATTACATTTTTTTTTTCAAAAATAACTTTACATACTCATTTGATCTTCTTTCAAATTGTATTCATTTCTCTCATTAGGATTCCAAGCAATAACTTTATATATTCTAAATTATATTCATTTCTTTCGGTAAAAGATCTAAAAAAAAAAGGAGAATCTTCACTTACTATCAAGTGGGGTTGGGTTAGGCCAATATTGAGTCACCCTATATATAATTGGGTTAGGTTTGAATTCTAAATGACCCATTCCAGTTGCATCCTTAATTAAATCCACAACACCAACATAGAATTTTACAATATCATCGCTTTTTGCTTACATTTTTATAATTCTCACTCTTACCCACTATTATCAAATTTTCAATATATTAGGATAAACTTTAATCCTAAAAGAAGGAATTCAATTAATTTTCATTACTTTTATGAAAGAAAAAAAGTGATTTATATGATATTATAATATGCACAAGATAGTGGATGATTGTGCATGAGGTCATGTATCGCTTAAACGAATCATATTGGCCATAGAAAGGTACATGACCAAGCGCATAAGTTTATGCAATCCTAGTGTACATGCTTATACATAGGCTACAAACTTTAAGAGTGTATATTTCATTATATCGCAAAGAGATAAATGACCAAATGCTTGTACATGAGTCGTAAATTTCCAAAAAATTGTCTCTTTCATCAAATTTTCTTCCATTCACGATCTAATACAAGTTTTAATCCTCTTAAACATGTTTTCATTGCCCCAGCACATATATTTCCAATCTTGATACAATTAGCACTGAAGGAACTAAAATTTTTATCAATCCATGTTACATTCTTACAAATTCTTTCATTCTTTCTTTTTGTGTTTCTAATTTCTTACTTTTATAGTTTGTGTCTAGTAACCTCTCCCAACTTGGCCTTCTTGTTGTAAAACTGGTTATCAATAGTAAAACATAAATAGTGAGAGGCAGTTATTATTCAATAATTGAATGGTTGTTTTCCTTTTCCAATATAGCTTTTAAATTCCAAAAGAGATGGATCATTCTGTCCTCGTTAAAAATTTAGAATTACTTTTCTAAAAGTGCTTAAAATCTTAATTTTTTAAAGATGTTTCATTTTTTATAATTAAGTACACATTAGAACTATTTGTTTGTTAAGATATTTTACATTGATTATACAATTTACTTAGGAAGATTTGGCTTGCTAGATTTTAAACAAATATCATCGGCTAGTTCGATTGCTCTTAATACTTCTATGTGAAGCCTTCTATATTGGTTTTGCGCTTAAAAATAACCCTTCTTTAACTGTTTTTAGTTGGTTTGCACACTTAAAAATGGCCTTTCTACAAGCTTTTGATAAACTTTTATGTAGACTTAATTATAACAAATATGGAACTTAAGATTAGAAATAATCAATAAATAACAAGTGCGTAAAGAACTTGAAGAATAGTCCACCAGATGTCATAAAAGTCTTATATCATTTGTCAATTTTTGAATCATCTGATAGTTTAGAATGAGTCACAACATCTATAAACAAAACTATACCTCTTCATTTGACATTTTCTAAAAATTTAGAGAAATGAAGAACATTCAACAATGCTTGAGTTAAGAATAATCTTCAACCGACAAGGGATGTTGATGGAAATTGACCATCTATAAGAAATCTTACCTATAGATACTTATGCTACTTAATTGATAACATTATTATTCTTTTAATCATATGTAAAAACAAGTGTTCATTTTGCAAATATAGTACTAATGATTCTATACTTTTTTTCTTTCTTTTTGTCTGTAATTTTTAGTCCCTATATATCTTTCAATGTTTCTTCAATCTCTTCCTTATTCAATTCTTTGACGTTTTCCTTTTCTCTTTCCAATTCAGCATTTAAAGCAAGCACTCTAAAACACTCTTTAGCATCCGGCATCTTTTTTTTTCTCTCTCTAGCAACTAGTTTCCTTTTGATATACTACCTTAGACACAATAGAACTAACCCTTGTAAAACCATCCTTGCAATATTTTCTTTTACCATTTCTCTGCCTACATTGTAACTACTGTTTGTGAACCAACAAACCTTCTATTAGTTTTCTTCTAAGTTCTTTCCATTTTTATCTTATCCTTAATGAGGACTTAGTAAAAGCGAACGAAGATTGTTACTTTGTCTATTATGACTATATTTGTTAGTACAATTATATTTCCTTTTCCTCGTAATCTTGCCTTTCTTTTACTCCTACTCAATTTTGATCCTCTCCCCTTTATTTGGTATTAGAGCCACTCTAGGCTTTGTTATAATAAACCTACAATACTTAGCCATTATTATGCTCATTTGTTGCCGCAAAAAGGCTTTGTCATGGGTTGTTTTTATTTTTGGCTTGATTGTTGATGGTTTGTTCAAAAAGTAGAAGTCTTTAACTAATAAATTCTACTTTGGCTTTTATATTAAATAAATGACAAAGAAAAGACTAAATGGGAAGAGTCTAAGAAATTAAAGTATCATAATATTTTTAGCTAATATTTTCACTGTGATCCAATGCATCTTGCTTAAACCAACATTATTGTTCAATGATATTATTATCTACTGCACAGTGTTTACTTTATGATAAAAAAACTTTTATGGACTATTATTTCATTGATATTAGCGTCTACTGCATAGTGTTTACTTTATAATAAAGAATTTTTATAAACTATTATTATTCATTGATATTACTATATGTTACATAGTGTTTATTTTACGGTAAAGAGCTTTTATAGACAAGAATTAAATAGACTTAGAAAGTAAGAGATGCAACTATATAATCAGATAATAAGATCCAAAGAACAGATCCAAAGAACAATAAGACTTTTGAATAGATTAAATGGTTTATTAACTATATTAACCATATAAACAATACTTAGAAAGAAGCCTGGGGTAACAAAAGAAAATACAAAAAGAGTATAGTATATACTTGCATGCCTTTAAGGAGATTAGTATAGTTAAAACAACAAATAATAAATCTATATGGTGTGGAGAGTAGGAAATATATGGTCAAAACAGAAAAATAGAAAGGAATAAAGATTTTACACATATTTGTATTTTCAATAGTTTAAACACATATTACATGAGAAAGATAAACAAGTAAACAATATAATAGACCTAATAATTAGTTTAGGAAAATCATTAGAAGAAAGATAGATAAATACTTATAAACAACTAAGACCTTTAGAAGAATAGTTGAGGGAAAAAAAAACAGAGTCCGCAGAAATAATAAATGATATTAAATATATTACAGATTCCTTAAGGACATATGCAAACAAAATACAAAAAAGAAAAACAAAAAGAAAAGGATTACATTGAAAAACTAATAAAAGATTTACAAGAGATAAAATCGAGAAATATATAAATATTACAAAAATTAGAAAGACTAAGATATTTAGTAGAAGAAAAATACGTTGGAAACCCATCTTAATCCTTAGATATCTTGAAGCTCTTAAAGTTAGTGGGGCATATCAAGGACCAGTAGTTGATTTTTGTTCATTAAAGCCACGTACAGAAGTAGACAAAACAATAGAAAGACAACTTAAATAGAAGAAGAAGCAATTAATATAAAAGAAAGGACAGCTTTGATAGAAAAAACATTAATCAATATAAAAGAATTGGAAAGAGAAAAGGAAAATGATAAAGAATTAAACAAGGAAGAGATTGAAGTAATATTGATAGATATACAAGGAACAAAAATTACAGACAAAAATAAAGAAAAAATAAATATAGAATTAAAATTTGTGGGATATAAAGGAAAATATATTTGTTAAGATGTCAAGAATTGAAACTTAGGTAGCATTTTCAGAAACTGGAGGAAGATTAAAAGATGAAGAACTTACTAGAGAAGAGACATGAATAGATACAGGAATATTAAATAGATTGACAAAAAAGAAAGGTAAAAAACCTTTGTAACAAATTCAAGAAGTAGTTGACATAGAAAAAGATATAGAAATTTACAGAATAAGAATATAGAGCTATTAAAACTAAGAAGATAGCATTATTTCAATGGATATCTAGGTAGAAAAATGGATTTCCCATGAAATAGTACATGCAACATAACAGCCATAGAACTGTTTTTTGGTATGAGAATACAGTTAGTAATTAGAACCTTAGTTGAAAAATGTACGAATATATAGATAACCAAACAATTAAAAGAAGAATATAGTTATCATCAAAATGTATATACACCTCAAGTATATGGAAAAAGGAGTGAAAAACTAAAATAAGAAATTGCGAAAAAAAAATCCATAAAAAATAAGATCTTACAAACCTAGAACTCAAAATAAAAAAACCTAAGACAAATTATTATGTCAAAAGAAGTAATGCCAAGATGTCTTATTTAAATAAAGAAAGACATGTGAGAAAATATAACGAAAATAGATGAATTGTAAAGAAAGCCTAAGTTGTTTTGCATGTGGAGAAAAAGGACATTTAGTAAGAGATTGTGACAAAAAAAACATAACATACATAATAAAAGCAACATTGATAAATTGTATAGACGAAGATATTTTATCATTAGATGAATAGATGGGTGAAACAGAGATATATATAGTATTGTGTGTATAAAAGATAATAGGATGCAAGATTTTGATATTGAAGAAGAAAGTGATCCTTTTATTTTAGAAATTTTAGGATAAAAAAGAAGACCAATATTTGAAGTAAAACCATATTTAATCTAGATGACAGATATTTAGAAAGCTTAGGAGAAACAGAAATAGAAACAGGAGAAGAATAAATAAAAATGAATTTGATGAGGCAGAAATAAGTTGTAACCATGAATGGATTCATGAATCAAGATCCGATGACCACCCTTGGGGTTGTTGTAAATGATACCCTCATATTTCATTAAGATTTATATGTAGATTATGTTTAACAGAATCATGTAAAAAACGTTTAGAAAAAACAAGAAAAAAGGTATACCCAAAAATCTGGTAGCCAAGGTAATTATAAATGGAATAGAAACACAGACTTGATAGAAATAAGAATTTTAAGATTAGAAGAAAGAATGAAGAAGATAGAAGAAAAAGTAGAACCTAAAGCAAAAAGTAAGGGAATAATAATAGAAGAAAAAATTGAATAAGGTGAACAGATACTAGAAGATAAAAAACAGATACAAGAACATTCTTCAAAAAAGAAATAGATGAAAAATTGGGAACATTAATTACCAATGTTAGAATAAAAGTCAGATGTTTCATAGGATAAGTAATAATAGAATTAGAAGCATTGGTAGACACAAGATATACAAATAATATTATAGATAGAAAAATGATTCCAAACCATTTAATTATAAGAGTACTTGAAGATAAGTGTGTAAAAGCAGAACAAATGGATGAATAGCTTTTTGAATATTATGAGATATTAACAAAATATAAAATAGCAATGGAAACATCTCAAGTTGGACATATGAAATACACAGTTCAAGAACATATATAAGATTAGGATTGTAAGTGAGTCGAGACAGCTCGTGAGCTACTCGAGTTTGACTTGGTGAAAGCTCGAAATCGACTCACTTATAATCGAGTTGAGCTCGAGTTCAAGCTTTAAAATACTTGGCTCAGTGAGCTCGCGAGCTTAAACAAGTATTAAATCGAGGCGAGTCGAGTTCGAGTTTATCAGGTATTAAATATTCTCTATAATTAAATCAGTATTTAAAAAAATAATCGAACTTAATCTAGTCAAATTCGAGCTTATCGAGTATTAAATCGAGTCAAGTTCGAGTTTAAAAATCAAAACTTGATCGAGTTCAAGTTTGAGTTCGAGCTTCGATTTTTTCATTCCAGTCGAGTTCAAGCTTGATATTATATCCAATCGACTCAACTCGACTTGTTTACAACCTTATATAAGATATATGAATCTTAAAAAACATGTATGTATAATAGGATTATAGTTTTTGATAAACGATAATTTTTTATTTACATCGACACTTGAGGGAATGATATTTTTAGCATCTCCCTCGGATCCTAGAATATTAGAAAATTGTAAGCGTGAAAAAACAAAAGAATGTAAAGTTAGAAGAATAAATAATAAAGAAAAAAGGGATATAATAAAAATAGAACATACAAAAACAAATATGATAGAAACCGAAAATTAGATTTAGAAGTATATGAGGAGCTATAAAGAATTTTGAATTTCTTGAAATATGTAAAAATATTATAAATTATGAAAAGATCTATCTATATCTATATAATTTAAGTAAGAACCCTTTCATTCGTTGCACATTTTTATCATATAGTTTTATATGGTAATTTATTAACCTCTCTAATATTATTATTTGATCATCTTTATCTATATAATTTAAGCCAGATCCCTTTCATTCGTCGCACATTTTTATCATACAGTTTTATATGGTAATTTATCAATGTATCTAATATTATTATTTGATCATTTTATTTAAGACAATAAACTTATTATTGCATTTAAGAATATTGACCAAAGAAAAAAAAATCATCATTGCTATTTAATCTATATCTATCTATCTATTCTATTCTATTTATATAATTTAAGTCAGAACTCATTCATTTGTCACACATTTTTAATATATAGTTTTATAAAATAATTTATCAATCTCTTTAATATTATTATTTGTCCATTTTTATATAAGGTTACACATTTATCACTCTAACTATCCCTTTATCTCTCTTAGTCTTCTCTCTCTCAGTTTTTATTTTGTCATCTATATATCTTCTATATAATTTAAGCCAGAACCCTTTCACTCGTCGCACATTTTTATCATATCGTTTTATATGGTAATTTATCAATCTCTTTAATATTATTATTTAATTATTTTATTTAAGGAAATAAACTTATCATTGCATTGAAGAATATTGACTAAAGAAAAGAATCATCATTGTTATTTAAATCTATTCTTTCTGTTCTTCTATATTTATCCATCCATCTATCTATATTATTTAAGCTAGAATATTTTCATTCGTCGCACATTTTTATCATATAGTTTTATATAGTAATTTACCAATCTCTCTAATATTAGTATTTGATCATCTTTATAATTTTAGCGAGAAATTTCTCATTCATCTCCACACCCATTTGAAGGAATAATAAAGTATAATTTATCCCACGTTTATTTTAATTCACATTATATTATGTAATTCCTCTTGATGCTTAGTTAACTAATTTAGAGATTTCCACAATATGTTCCCAACAATCCCCTTATACGGCATCTATATCTATCACGCATATTTTCTTTTTATTATATGTTTTTTCTTTTTGGATTAAGACTTTTCAATTCTAAGAAGGTAAGAAATTTTACTAATTACATAAGTTTTTTCTTCCTGTAAAGAAATTATTTGAGGATTTATAGTTTTTGTTGGGCATTATTTATTAAAACTGACAAAAGAACATTTTTTTAGATGATAAAACAAGAAATTGGAAAGCTTCAGCAACATAGGTAATATACCACTATATAAATAAATGTCATAATTTCCATTGTATAGTTTTTAGATATTGGATTGCTAATTACGTGCAAAAGTATGATTTCCTTTTCATTATATTGTCAATTACTTGCACATATGAAGATGGGTCTAATCATCAAGTACAACACGAATAATATATAGAATATAATAGGTAAGATAAAATCTAATTATGATTATTTTATATGATTGCTATTGCAGTATGATATTATTAAACATCATCCCCTTTATATGTGAGCTTTTATTTAATTTAAATATATTGCTTCTTTCATTTTGCAAAGCAAAAGCCATTACATATGTCAAATTTTGTTTTACTAAGGTTTAAAATTCCATCTTACTACAATGTTTTTTTCAATTTAATAAGTATAAACTCTTTTTTTCATTCACTCCACTATATTCTATTTAATATGCAATTCTTCAAGACCAAAATTTTTGCAAACGAGCTATTATATAAGGAATTCAATAAATTAATTATCAAGTCACTTAAGTGTATACATAGAAGTATAATTTGATTAAATAAATTCCCTTTTTAATGTCTTTTTTTTTATAGATATATGGCCATGTCTTCAATGAAGCAAAATAATTATGATTATGATTCATGTGTTATAAACTTTGTAATAAATAGTTACAGTGTATTAGAGTGTTATTTTATTAATATTTTGATTTCTTTTTCATGTATTTTTATGTAATGTTTTTAGTTTCTTTCTTCGTCTTCCGATCTTGTGTGCAATTAACTTTAAGTATATTGTTCATTATAGAAGTTCTTTTTTTTATTTAATTTTTACACCCGCAGCAGTGTGTCGTTTGCTAGTAATATGATAAAAACATGACTTACAAAAATATATCAAATAATTAGTAAATTAGAAAAAGAAGAAGTTTTAGGAGAAAATCTATGGGAAAAGAATAAAGTTGTATGTAAATTAAAAATAATAAATCCATATATGGAAATAAGATCTAAAAAGATAGAATGTGATGATTTAGAAAGAAAAGAGTTTGAGATGCACATAATTACATAATTGATAAGTAACATATAACTTTGCATAACGTGGCTTAAAGATAAATAACGCATACTATGTTATCTATATAAATGTGAGAAAAATAATATATATATATATATATATATCTATATACAACTACAAGATGTAATCTATATGATTTAAATCAGAACCTTCTCATTCGTCGTATATTTTTATCATATAATATTATATGGTAATTTATCAATCTCTCTAATATTATTATTTGATCATTTTATTTAAAGAAATAAACTTATCACTGCATTTAAGAATATTGACTAAAGAAAATAATCATCATTTCTATTTAATCTATATCTATCTTTCTATCTATCTATCTATCTATCTAATTTAAGACAGAATCTTTTCATTCATTGCATATTTTTATCATATAGCTCTATATGGTGATTTATCAATTTCTCTAATATTCTTGATTGATCATTTTATTTAAGGAAATAAACTTATCATTGCATTTAAGGATATTGACTAAAGAAAAAAAATCATCATTGATATTTAAATCTATTCTTTCTATTCTTCTATATCTATATATATATATATATATATCTTTATAATTTAAGTGAGAACTTTCTCATTCGTCTCCACACTTATTTGAAGGAATAATAAAGTATAATTTATTCTACATTTTATCCCACGTTTACTTTAATTCATATTAAATTATGTAATTCCTCTTGATGCTTTGTTAACTAATTTTGAGATTTCCACAATATGTCCTCAACAATCCCCTTATACAATATCTATATTCATCACGTATATTTTTTTTTATTATATGTTTTTCCTTTTTGGATTAAGACTTTACAATTCCAAGAATGTATGAAATTTTATTTATTACATAAGTCTTTTCCAATTGCAGAGAAATTATTTAAGGATTTATAGTTTAGGTTGGGCATTCTCTATTAAAACTGACAAAAAAACATTCATTAAGAAGATAAAATAAGAAATTGGAAAGCTTCAACAACACATGTAATATATCACCATATAAACAAAGGTCGTAACTTCCATTGTATAATTTTCAGATATTGCATTGCTAATTACATGCAAAAGTACGATTTCCTTTTCATTATATTGTCAATTACTTATAGATATGAAGATGGGCCTAATCATCAAACACAACATGAACAATATGTGGAATCTGATAAGTAAGATAAATATAATTATAATTATCATATATGATTGCTATTGCAGTATGATATTATTAAAAACCATCCCCTTTATATGTTAGTTTTTATTTAATTTAAATACGTTGCTTCTTTCATTTTGAATAGCAAAGTTATTACATATGTCAAATTCTGTGTTACTAAGGTTTAAAATTCCGTCTTACTACAATTTTTTTTTTTAATTTAAAAAGTATAAACTCTTTATTTCATTTATTCCTCTATATTTCATTTAATATGCATTTGTTCAAGACCAAAACTTTTGCAAATGAGCTGTTATATAAGGAGTTCAATAAATTAATTACCAAGTCACTTAATATATACATAGAATTAAACAAATTCCCTTTCTAATGTCTTTTTTTTTTTTTGTAGGCACATGGCTACATCTTTGATGAAGAAAATAATTGTGATTGCGATTCATGTGTTATAAACTTCGTAATAAATATTTACAGTGTATTAGAGTGTTATTTCATTTATCTTTTGATTTTTTTCATTTATTTTTAATGTTGTCAGAACTGGACCGGGGTTTGACCCGGACAAGCTAGGGGGTCAGCGGTCCAAGGGTCGGACCGGGTTCAACCGGGGGTAGAATCGGGGTCACGAAAAAATAAAATATAAGAAATAATTTAATTATAAAAGATCAATATATGTGTAATCACTCAATTAAATTTATATTTGGATCAAATTCATCAATTAATTATTAAATAAATATGACTTAATGATTATATTTTATAAATTTATAATAAAGTATGAATAAATATTTAAATTTCTAATTCTTTATTTTTATTTTTTTGAATCTGGGTCAACCGGTCCGGGTCGACCGGTTCAACCCGGTTCAACCGCCCCGGGTCGATCGGTTAAATCCGGTTCGACCCGGGTCAATCCGGGTGTCGCTAGTTCGTTCTAAAAACGAGTTTTAGGCGAGACTCGGCCCTGCATTAGTATCGGTTCCGATCGGACCCGGTTGAACTGGCCGGTCTGGGCCAGTTTTAACAACAATAAAATTTTTTTTATGTAATTTATTCAATGTTTGTAGTTTCTTTCTTTATTTACGGATTGTAATTAACTTCAATTATATTATGCATTATAAAAGTTTATTTTTTTATTTAATTTTTATACCCGCAACGTGGATGCACCACATGCTAATATATACTTATACGACCACATTAAAGTTATCATATCATATTTATTTAAAGATAAAAAAATCCTGTCAACTTGTATATTGTTAATTTATAAATCATAATATCTGATAAAAAATTATTACTATTATGAATATAAAAATTGATAAAAAATCATGGGCCTTGTAATGTTTTTTTTCGGGCCCAAAAGATCTGGTCGCAAAGCAAGCAAACAGGGTTGGTAGAGAGAGAGAGAAAGAGAGAGGGAGGGAGGAAGCCATCAGGGCTAGGCTTTTTCACAATCAATCGAATTTCAATCGAGGAGAGAGAAAGAGGAAGAGATCGATAATGGCGTCAAACGCAGCCGTACCATTTTGGAGAGCAGCAGGAATGAGTTACATAACTTACTCCAATATCTGTGCGAATCTGCTGAGAAACGCCCTCAAAGAGCCTTTCAAGTCAGAAGCTTTATCCCGTGAGAAGGTCCATTTCTCCATCGCTGTTTGGAAGGATGGAAAATCCGAAAAGCCTGGTAATTTCGATTTTCTGAGAACCCTAGAAACTATTTTTGAATTCGCAAATCTAGAACCGATGCTGATCCATCATATTGTTTTAATGTTTCGATTATGTCTGTTTAATTTAGGCTGTAGAATTGTGAAATGCTGTTGGCATTGAAGTATATAGTTTTAGAAGGACTGGGTATGTGTGTGGTTCGGCTTAGTTCAGTGATAGGATGCCCCGACTCGGTCGCGTTTAAGTTTGTAATTGAGTTTGATTAAGTTTAAATGATTTGGAAGAGTGCGGCTGGTTAGCTCATATTGGATATTTAGGGTTCTAGGGATTGTTTGTTTGCTAATTTAGTTTCTCTGAATTTTTTTCAGCATCTGCTGTGACAACCTTTTACAATTGTAATGTGTCGTGTAGTAGTCTCAAGGGGATGCAAATATTAGTGCTTCTAGTGAATTGCGCGCCGCCGCCCCCCCCAAAAAAAAAAAAATAATGGAGAAATGATGGCAGCTAGCCATCAGCTATGATTGTTAACAGTTACAGAATAATGAAAATAAGTAACTCAAATTTCTTTTTTTCTTTGCAACAGTGGAGATCATTTTATTTACCCAGAACAAGAATCACTTTTGTCATTTTTCAATGGACGTTCTTTATGATGGTTTGCTCATAAGACCTGACATTGGCTGCCAGCCTGCCACCTTTGCCTCACGCAATAATTTACACATAATAGTATTTGATATGTTGTTTTGTTGTAGAGTATCAGTGCTGTTTGTTTTGTTAGCTGTATATCACCTCAACATAAAATTCTGCATGTTTGGCACTCTTCCAAAACTGCCACTCTCTTACTTTGCTCTCTATGTGCTTACACTGACTGGAGAATGGAATATTCTCCTGCATGAGTCGTGAATTATATTTTTGTTTGATATATTTCTAACTTTCATTCTCTTGAATGCTCAAATAGCCTGTACAAGCTTAACAACAGAACAATATGTGTTTTGGTTTATTTAGATTAGTTTCTTTTAAGTAAGTTCACTAATGTTTCATGTTCGTTGTTTTTTCAGTGGTTCGTTCTGATACCCCAGAAGACTAATTTTGGTACACTCGCTCAATTTGCTTGAATGGGAGAACATGTTTGTTAAAGCTGTTGTTTTCTCCTGTCGGTAGATTTTGTTTATTTGCGGTTTAATGCCTAAACCTTGTGATGAAGCTTGGCTGTGAGCATGTGCATGGTATTGCACTTGGAATAATGCATTCTATTTCAAAACTGAATTTATACTGACATGTGACATTTTGAGTTGGATACTGTGGACACAGATTGTGAAGTAATAGCATTAGCACGTTTTCAGCAAAGTATTCCTCTCCGTGCCTTCCGAAGGCATAAATGTTTGTTTAACAATGCTAACTCCAAATTAGACACATCTTTGCACAGAATCACAGCAATGCATACAAACCATACCTGATACATTTTGTATTATGTTGTGTGAATAGGAATAAAACCTGTTGTGGGTGATCATACTGTTACCTTGATGCACTGAGCAAAAGAAAAATGTTATCCTAGATGTGATGATTATTAGTGTCTTCATGGTTAAAATATTTGGGGCACATTGGAATGCTAGTATACGTCTAGTTTCCATGTTCATGGGTGTGCTTTATGAGCATGCATGTGGGTAGCATCTACAGTTGTTTGTGAATAGGAATGGTGACATTGATGGATTGGTTCTGTTATTTGATTCTGCTATGTGCAAACGGCACCATGGTATGAAGGCACTTCTCCTGCATAATTAGTTGACTATTAAAGGTAACCAACACAGATGTATTTTTCTATGAGGAAATGGAGAATGGGCTTGGTTCCCTCATCGTTGTGGATAGATGCAATGTGGAGAGGTAAGGATTAAAAAACCTAGAGGGGAATAGAGGACAGATTGGAGTAGCAGCAGGTAGTTATTACATGAATGTGGATATGTGACTGTTTTGATGGTATTAGCCCTGGTTTTGGGGCTTTTGGAGCATAGTCAGCTTATGATTTTTCAGATTATCACTTCATTAACCCTAATCTTAAGGTAGTTTATCCATCATTTCTTATGTGAATGTGAAACGCTAGGGATGTCGAAGTGGCTTGATTTAGTGATAAATTGCACATGAGAATAGCTTATTAGTGGTACATGACATTATTAACTTAGTAATGTCCTTGGATCTGGATCTTTTATTATTATTATTAGCAGGACCGTCAGCACAAGCCTTATTTGGTAGTTTAGTTTACCGCTTGTTTGGTTTCTTCTGTGGAATTTAGTTTTACTCTGTGTTTAAGTGAGAATTCTGTCATTAAAAAGAATACTAAAATTTATCAGTTCTTTTTCTTTTGATCGCTAGTGTGGCAGGGTTATGATATTTATTTTTTAATTAATATTATGTCACAGTTTGTAGAAATTTTTTAGGAATATAAAAGTACTAAAATTGAATTATAGAAGTACTAAAATAGAAGAATCAGTGCCAGAATAACGATCTTATTTTTAAATGTGGTCAGTCACTAAATGATAATAAGTTATCCCATTAGCTTCTGTGAGGGTCCATATTCGAAATAATTTGAGGTTTAGGATTCCAATTGAAATTAATTACTTATTTAAGGTTAAAATGAAAATAATTATCAAGATACAATTTTTAAATTGCATGTATAAATCAAGATATATGGTAAAAATATCATTGCCCGTTTATCACATTTGAAAAAAATAATATACAATCGTATATCACGGATTTAAATACAATAGATATTGTGTTTTTAAATTGATATTCCATTAATAATCTGCATAGATGATAATTACAATTTTACCCCTAAATTTTACTAAAAATAGCAATTAAACTATGCATAAGGATAAACGCATTCTAAAATATCTGAGGGCAAAATGAAAAATTTTGCCCAATGTCTTTCTCTTATTTCTTACATCTCTTGCTGGTGGTTATTTATGGCAAAGTCGTCAATGCACACTTTACATCATTTGTTAATAACTTCTAAAAATAATTTTTTTTCTTAAGATTTCAACAGCTGAGGATGATGCTGATGCCTTAATCTCTCTAGAGGTACTACGCATACGCAATGATAATAATATTCGAAATCCTTAAACTCTTTCCCAAGCTTTTTTTTTTTAATTTTTTTTTCCTTTTTTCCGGTGGGGAAAAACAAAGAACTATTATCATTAAAGCCAATCAAAAGAAACAGCAGGAGAGTGCTCTGGCCAGGGTTTACTCGGCCATTACAATTTACAGCCTAGACAAACATTAGCAAAAGATGGAGCCTTAGCTGCATAACATAACCCATTAGCAAGAGTATCTAAAGAAGACCAATGAGTAGCCCACAAGTTCCCTAGATGGACAAACAGAAAAAACGTTTCTTCCTTCTTCAGGCACCCTATGCCGGTGGCAAGAGCATGGCTTCTTCTTCTTCATTGGCTCTCCTGACCATCCATGTTAGTGTCTGAGCTGTGGAATTCTGTAGCTGCTTCTGTATCATATCCTTGCAAACAAAGTTGATTATTTTCACCCTATAACAAGTTGATACGATTATGTTCTAATATTTTCTTTCAATGTTCTCTGGTAATTTCTTTTGGAAATCTAATAATATTACATTTTCCCCCCACTGATACAATACTTTCATGGTTCATTAAAGTATTGAGCTCTTTTACGTTTAAATTTTTTAATTTTTCATGTCTAAGTCATGGCTTATATTTCAACCTTTTTTTGATAATATTTAGTTTAGTAAGTTTGTTAAAGTATATAACTTTTTTTTTTTTTTTTCATTTATTTGATATATAGCATGATGTGTGGTTATTTCATGCTTTAACTTGAATGATTATGTTGTATTCATTTTAATTTTAGTGTGGTAAGTTTGTTAAAGACAATCTATCTTTTTTCATTTACTTGCTATATATATAGCATCATGTGTGATTATTTCATGCTTTACTTATTTGATTATATTGCATTTATTTTCATTGCAATTCCTTTCCAGAGCAATTTTATGTGCCTTTATTCGATGGCATTTTAGTTTCATGATTATAAAAGAGTATGAGAAAGTATGACCAACAATCACATAAAAAAGACCAATTAATAGCTTATAAATCACAACTTGGAATCGAATTTAATTTATGCTAAAAGCACTCAAAAAGAATCTCGTGTTCTATAGGTATCAAAATTAAATATACTTGTGTGTATATATTTTATATGCAACTTCCATGAATGAGTTTTGTATAAATATTTGTTGTATTTCATTAGCAAACTAGTATTTATATCACTAAATTGCAACGATTTTGATGTATGGACACTTTATTATTATTAGTACTACTACTGCTATCAAATCACACGACATCAAATCATTAATTGGTCTCTCTAAGCAATTAAAGTGGAATTGCATTGATTTTTATTTCCTCTAACCATTTTTATATTACAATTATGAGAGGTGAAAATTGAATTTTGTTTCATTCCATAAGAAAATTATCGTAAGATATTTTATTTGTAGTCCGTTCACTTGAGATCAATATGTTTTCTTTCCCTCTTCATTTTATGTAAAGTTGTTACCATGGTGTTCAGTTAAGGGGAATACTCATAACGAATTACTATAAGGTAAAATGATGAATGACAATTTATGTACCTATACACGTGAATTGGATTCAATTGTTTATTTTCTGACTTTGTCAGGAATACCTTAACTTATATAGCTATTATCTCTCTATAACAAAGACAAGAGGCATCATAGATATGTTAACCTTTTACTTAAATAATTATTTGTTTTATTTTTTACATCAAGTGAACATTTTAATAACTATTACAATTGTCACACCCTAAATGGTACTCTAAACATGATAGTCTGCCACACTCAATAATAAAGTTTAAGTATGACAATCTTAGTCATCCCAAAAGTTTTAATACTAGGTGTAAGGTGTACTTTTACGATCATAGAGGACCATGCTTTGAAACAAGTGTTTAAGAAGATATGCATAATAGCGATTAAGAATGAAAATCATAACATTAAAACTTAATCATAATATAAGGAGTCTTATATATATCAAAAGGGCATTCCCCTAACAAAAATATATAGTTCATCAAAGTCTATCTTTCAAAAGAAAAATATATCAGAGTTTTTCTTAGAAGTCTAAGTCTACTTCTAGGCCATGACTTCTTTCCAAAAGCTCTCGAATCCAAAAAATGGTACTTGAGTAAAATAGCCCCTAGGCTTTAGCCATAGATAAGGGTATTGCAAAAGCTATCTAGATGGGTGTAAGCTTACTTGCTTAGTAAAAAATATTTCCACAATAGAGTACTCGTATAACCAATAATCAAACAAGTTAATTAATTAAGCATATGAAATGCAATAAACACGTGAGCTAGACATCATCATGGGTCGGTTCCGAACCGGGAACCGACCTGACCCGTCACCGGCGGTTCCTGAACCGGGAACCGGCCCTGCAATGGCGGGTCTGAACCGGTAAAGGACCCGTCGGTTCTGACGAGTCCTTACGGTTCCATCCCTAAAAACCGCATGACCCGGCGGTTTTGGAACCGTCGATTCAAGAACCGGCAGAACCGGCGGTTCTACACCATAAAAATTATAAAAAAAAGTTAGAAAAAAGAAAGAAAATTATAAAAAATTGTAATTATAAAATAAATATTTAAAACTATTTTTGCATAAATAATAAAAAATTTATTTCCTATTCATAATATTTAATGTGTTATTATTAACAACACAAGTAATAAATACATTTAAAATCATATATTGTTAAATCTATGTAGACTTCTAATCAAAGTAGACTTTCTTTCTTAACAATGTGTGATTCGTTTTTTGTTATTGAGAATTATTTATATCTTTGAATATTTTATAGTGTCACATTTGTAATATAACAACTAAAAAAGTGCAAGTGATTATATATAAATAAATACATAATTATAGAATTTTTTTTAACTAATACTATAAACAATTATTATTAGGCTCAATGTTATTTCAAATTAAAAATTTTTTTTGCATTTTTTTTAGTTAAATTAAGTAAATTATTTAATTGATTTTATATTTTTTTCATGGTTCCCGGTTCCTCTAGAACCGAAACCGAACCGTGAGAACCGGCGGTTCCTAAGAACCTGGAACCGGACCGGCTCTCACGGTCCGGTTCCGGTTCCACCAATTTTGGAACCGGGAACCGGCGGTTCGGGTCCGGTTCCAGACCCGAACCGGACCGTGACGATGTCTATGAGCAAACGATACATATGATTAATCGGAAATCATATGTTGAATGGATTTACGTCTTCCTTTCGAGATTAGGTGTTTTGGGCTCTAAAGACCGTTATTTTGCAAAAGATTTTGTAGTTCGTTTGAAGCCACTACTAGCCGATAAAATCTAGTTCATCCAGGCTACTACACGTCGTTAATATGTAGTTCATTCGGGCTACTACTCATCGTCATACAGATTTTGGGTCCCTGTTTACCTCACTAATATGCTCTTGTCCCGTTAAGTGTATAGTAGTGAATGTAATGTGACTGACTTCGTGTTATGCATGAATCGATATAATTAAGTACTCACAGTATAGCATTAGATATTTTAAGGGTGATCATAGAATTTGTAGATATATCATTACTATACTAAATCAATTATTGATTATAGACAATTCTCTCCTTGATATACTTAACATAAATTCAACAACTTAAATAAAGCACATGCATTTCTCATTTTATCTTTTCTTAACTTTGATGTCGCTATTCAACAAGCAAATACATAAGTACGGAATTTAGAAAATAAACTCACTTAGCCATATGCGGTAGTCCACTAGTCAAAATAGTCATCTGGGTAGGAAAAGTCACCTTTCACGTCACCTAAATAAGAGAAATATCCAAAATGAGTATCTCATGGACATTCTACTTTAACTTTCTAATTATTGTTTACTAAGTTCGTCAAAATTCAGATGGCAAGAAATTTCAACTTAAAATGATCATAAGTTGCTCATTTTAACTTGGAATTTCGCATATTATATATCTATTTCCACCTACTCAAAAAGATATATCTATTTCTAAGTTTATTTTTATCATAAAAGGTCATTTGGGTCACAAAAACGTTTCAGTACAAAATAGTTATGAAATTCCCAACCTTAAAAATGAAAATTTTCTAAGCTTTTCCTCATACAAAAATCCATAAATAAATATAAATATATTTATATAGTTGAAAAATCCCTTTAATATATATACAAACTCGTAGTATATGCATGATTTTAATGATGTTGTCTCAATAATGATTTTTTATAAAACAACTTGTCTTAGGAGTTTGAAATATTGAAACTTTGATAATTTCTTTTAAGTTGTTGGAGAGCAAACTAAAAACTCTTGAGTTATTATAAGTGGATGGTTTTTAATTATAACTATATTTTCTTAATTTTTCAAAGATAAATTTATTTCTAAAATTAGGTCTTTTAAGTTATCTATCAACTTTTATTTCTTAAGTGGATTTTTATCTAGTGAGTTGATTTTAGCTTGACTTGAAAAACTTGTTTAGTTCTTAGTTTTTATTAAAATGTTGGTGATAATCTCATAAATAAATTTTTCAAAAAAATTTACATAGCAAAGAATTATCAACGTTAAGGTTTAATAATACATTTTTAATTTAATGGTTTGAAAAAGGGAGAGAGTAATAAAGCTACTTGATTGAATCTTCAAGAAGTTTATAATATTGACACTTAAAAATTTTCATGATGAACTTGTCTAATATTTTTTTAAGTGAATTGGTTGTAACAAAATTCTAAGTCTTAATGAAAAATTTTCCTTAGTAACAAAAATATCATTTTATTATAAAAGGTTTAGTTTTATTTTCTTTATCAAAGAAAGAACTTCTTTTATTTTATTAAGACAACAACAATATGATCATGCATGAATATGAGCTTGTAGTTAAGTAACATGAACAAAAATAATTCATATAAAAGATAAAAGACATAGAAATTAAATAAGCACATAAATAAATGTTAAGTATTGGGAAGTTTTAACTTCTATTAAGGCTTCTCGGATTTAGACATGTGCAAGTCTTTAAGAAAAATAAGAAAATAAATAAATAAAACATGAGAATCTTAGATTTATTTCATAGGTCCTTGGAATTTAATTATAGAAAAGTCCAAAAAGAAATGAGTCTAAGACTAGAAAGACTAGTCTTAATAAAATTGTATGAAAATAAGTAGATAAATTGCAAGAATTATAAGAGCATAAATAAATAAAAAGTTATGTTAGTGAGCTTATAAGCTCTAAGCATATATATAACCTAAATATACTCAATAATATATAAAGATTAGATTAGGAGCAATAATAAACAAAACAATATAACGATAGTAGTAATATTTGAACAAAGTTGAACCAGACATGAACATATTCTTATTTTCATAATGCCCATGGTTTAGAAATATATAATATGGTCATGTTATGTTAACATGAACATGAAGAAGGTTTTAAAATTTTTACCTAAGGTTAAATGTGGGTGGTAGATGAAATGATGTATTGGTAGTTGTATGTGGATGATAGTTATATGGAAAGAAGAAAGTGTTGGGAAGAAAATTTTGGAGAGAGAATTTTGTGGAGAAAATTTGATAGAGTTTTGGCATGAAAATGATGTGAAATAAATGGAGAGAGATGGGACATTTATAGATAAACGTTGATGGAAATTAGTTGCAATTATATAAAATGAAAAAGAAGAAAATAGATAGTGAAGGAAAGAGGGGGCGCCGGTTTTGTGTGAGAGGAGAGAGAGAGCTGATTGTTTTATATTTTTATAATGAAAAATAAGTAATGTGTAAAAGTTGAAAGATATAAAATAGTATTGGAATGAAAATCATAAGAAATAGGTGTATAAGTTGTAAGAATGGGTAGTAAGAAAAAATAGAGATAAAGAAACAGTAATGAATAGTAACTTGAATAGTAGACATGATAAATTAATACTAGTAGTAAGGAAAATATGCGTAAATGAGCTATATCTAATATTTTTAGATGCTGAAAAATTCTAAAACTAATATTTTTAGCATCCTCATATTATTACGAGTTTAGCGATATTATCATAATATTTTTACCTTTTTGCCTATCCAGACCCCAGTTTTGAAAACTGATCCCGTCTAGGTTCGAAACGAACTAAATGTTGATGAATCTGATATCTTTAGGCTTTACTATATTATTACGGACAATAATCTACGATTATCTCAATTTTATTATTTAAGAGTTTAGAGCGCAGGATTATCGGATCTTGATTCATTAGGGTTTATTATAGATTTGTTAACTTTAGGGTTTTCGATTGACTTCTGGTTCTTGGGTTTAGGTATTTACTTAGCATAAAATCTAGGGTTTGTAACAATCCTATTACATTTATGTTAAATTGAAATTCAACTTCCCCATTATTCTATACCACAAAGTAAATGTTTATACCATAAGGTTATAAAGAGCTGGGTAAAGAAATTGAATTGATTTTTATGGAAATTTTATTTTGAATAGTTCCTTCTTTTTTGCTTTTGAGTAGTGAAAATCTTATATCACTGTTGATGAACAACTAAATTTTCATGTAGATATATTGCCAAAGAACAAAAAAGAAAAGTTTAATCTAAGGGCTTATTTGTTTTAATGGAAAATTGGTAAATTAATGGTAAACATTTTTCCTTATTTTGAAAAATATTGATTCATTCATAGTTTTTATTTTGGGAAGACAACTCACGAGATATAACTGGATAAGCCATTTTTTCATCGTTTTATGAGCTCATATATCAATCATTTACTATCCAAAGATATTATTATTAATTTTTAAAATACTTTTCCTTTAGGTAGATTTATTTCTCATTATGATATATGTTTCTTATTTTTTATATTTAAAATATTTTGAGTTACCTTGAAGTTATACAAATAAAGGAAAACTATTTTAATAAAATTAGCCAAATATATAAAAAAGCTATTTTTCAAGAAAGTTTTTCCAAGAAAAAACATTTTTCATTAATAAATACTTTTCCTTAAAATAGGCAAAGCTAAGTAAAATAACTAAATGTAGTAGATAAAGGATAAAAAAAAAACATGTAAAATAAGGTCAGATTAGGGATGCAAGTAAGGCAGATTTAGGATGGGTTTTGTATGACTCAAATCTATCCCGTTTTCTTATGGTGTCTTCTAAACTCGACTTGGGTGCTATATAGTTTTTATAGCAACACTTTAACCTAACATTATAGGTTTTGGGCCAATCCACTCTTTCCCATTTGACTTGATAGTATTCTTTTTTGTTTTCTTTAGCATTCTATCGAACCAAATGCAATAAGAATTTTGTAACAATTGACAAATGTCAACACATCATGGAAAAAAAAAAAAGGTTATCAAGGACTTGAAAAAATGAGGCTTTAAGATCAGATATTGATCTTTTCAAAATAACAATTTTGTGATAAAAACCTTTTTTTCTTAAGTGTAATATTTGTGAATTGTAGATGCATTGCAAATGAAGGCCATGCTAGCAAAATTAAAATGCATATTTTTAGTTAAATTCAATTTGTACTAAAATGATAATTTTCAAAAGAATTGACATAAAAATAAAAAAAAAATTTAAATGATTCCTAATATATTAGTAAATAAACTTATGTAGTAGGAATAAAAAAGAAATCTTTTTATATTATTACTTCGATGGGTTAATAGCACTATATGCACTATTGCAAGAGAGAACCAAAGAGAGAAAATGATGGTTTGATGGAATGCAGTGTAGAGATTCTAGGGTTCTTTACATTTTTTTAGTTTAATTTTAATTTTATATGATTTAATTTAAATTTCATTATATTTCAAAGGGTTTGAATCTCTCGATGGGTCATTACTGGGATCTACGATATGATCCTAAGCCCTATATGGACATAAAAAAGTTTCCAACCCCATTATGGAATCTTATAGTATTTTTGACAAGTTTGAGTGTTCTATAATAATTCACTCGATTGCATCCCTATATAAGATAGTTAAATCTTTTGGCTTATGCTAATATATAGTTATTAATACTGGTTTACTATGATATAATTTGAAATGATATTGTCCTATCGCACACTTCTATAAAAAGCTTTAATGGTTTAGAACAATGCTCTCAAATTAAAAGGAAAAAAAAATGTTCTTCCTTGCTCTTAGCCTAGATTGAACAATTGGTGAGGAAAAAAAGTCAATTATTATAATATATTTAAAATATAAAATATATATTATGTTTTTATTTATAACAAAACAAATCTAGCTCTTTTAATCACATGATTTTGGGTCTATCTTAGTATCTGAGCACTTTTGTTAACATGCTGAACAATGAACACCTATTTATTGCCTATAATCTTTTGTAGGGCTGCAAACAAGTCAAGTTGAGTTAAGTTTTGAAGGTTTGAACTTGGTTCGTTTATATATTATAGAATTCGAGCTTGACCTGTTTAGCTAAACAAGTTTTATTTAGAGCACAGGCTTGGCCCGTGTATATTGAGCTCAAGCCAATCCAAGCTTCTTATTGAGCTGGGTCGAACTTTTATTGAGCTTGAAATTCTAGTTTGAATTTGACTTGTTCGGATGTCTTTTTTTTTTTTTTTAACTTCAAAATAATATATGAGAGCCACTAAATATATACATATATATTAAATAAAAATTAGTTTTTATTATTTTAATTATATACTCATATATATTACATCATAAATATAAAACTTATAAGTGTTAAGTGTATACAAACTTATTAACGAGTATGTTAGCAAACCTACTTATGGGTGTGTTTATGATAGCTTTTGCATATGAATGGATGTTTGAGTTTTATGTTTAAATAAATAATTTTCATTTTAAATTCTTAACTAAATTCATCCGCAGCCCTAACGTTTTGGTAGGAAAAGCTACTCGTTGTGTGTTGGAAGGCTGGCAGGGTCTCAAATAATGAGCTAAGCTTCTTAATTGTGACATGACAAGTCTCGGTTTGTTGACAACTGGAGTAGGGATATAACTGGTTGAGTTTCAGGTGGATCATATGAACCCGAAACTCGATCTACTAACTTATAGGGTCTATAAAACCCAACCTTATAACTTTATAGGCTTTTGATGCTATATCCAAACCCGCTCTACAAGGTTTGATTTAGAACCCGGAACCCGATCCTATAACCCTATAATCCTTTTTTAAAAAACATATTTTCAAATTTTGATAATAAATTTAAGAAAAGCTGGTACTTCTAACATATATACATTCAAAAATAAACGATGCATGTGAAATTAATAGAAAATATTATAGACCATATTCATTATATAACATTTAAACACATAGATATATTATTTTTTCACTGTATAATATTTTAAAAATATGGTTAAATTAAATTTCCTGCTGGGACTATAATATAACAGACAGCAAATAATATTAATTTCCATAGTAAACATGATTTGAACAAAATTTAATAAAAAGTTTTAAATTTGTAACTAATCCATAAATATAAAAGAAAAAACATTCTTAGGAGGTAAAAAAGATAGTGACTCCTTCATGTCTTCTTTTCTCTCTTTACTCCTTTAGTAATATTTTTATTTATTTATTTTTTAATTAATACCGGGTCATCGGATATCAATCGGGTTTATTATATGATCCAAACTTAACTCTATAATCCTATAGGGTTTTTACTATATATTTAAACCCGACTCTATAGGATTTTTAATAATTTAGATGGATATAAAACCTTATAAGAGCTAACCCAGTTATATCCTAGTAGCTGCTTCAATTTGCTTGGACAACTACTGGCAGCTGGTTGAGCTGTCTACTCCAACGTTTTTTTTTTTTTAATTAAACTTGAAGACTTGGATAGCCGCCTGCTGGCTTATTTATTTACTTGGAGACATTTTGATTTAGGGATACTGCTTCAGAAGTTGCAATTTGAACTTTAATTCAACAAAACTTACATGGTTCTCTTATAGGATATTCATACTCATAATGTTATTATAAAATAAACTATTATATTATAATAATATAAAAGAATATTAAGGATTGAATCATGTTTAAAATACATGTGAGTTATTCAATGATTATTCATCGAAATAATTTATTAAAAGAAGTATGAAACAATGTAAAATTTTCTGTACTTTAATGTTTCAAAACTAACTTATATTCGTATGAAGTGTAAATTACAAAAATACTCTATAAACTTTAAAGTTAAGGTTTGTGTGGATTAACCTCCTATAATTTGAAATTATGAAATTGTGTTTCTTGACCTCTTAATCTATAAATAATTAGCAAGCTAAGGATAATTTGTACTATTCTATGAAAAAAAAAAGCCCAACATTTGTATTGTTTTTGTGTGTACATTTTATACAACATTTACACCTATTTGTGTGAACTTGTACAAAAAAAAAAAAAAAAAAGCCAAAAAAGTGCAAAATGTTCTTAATGTGTTATTTGTTTATAGATTAAAGGGCCAAAAAAACACAATTTTAAAGTATGAGGGGTTAATCCGCACTATCATTAAAGTTTATGAGATGTTTTTGCAGTTTCCTCTTTATGAATCTACTTATTAAGTAACCTCATTTAACATGTTTTGTTACGTTGAGAACCGGACCAAAAAACTTAGGCTCTGTTTACATTATCTGATTTTTATTTGTATCTAATCTACATCCGTTTCTCATTCTTCTCTTATCTGAATCATATTAGTATCAAATCTATTTGATCTTTTTACGAGTAAGACTATTGGTTTTTCATTTATATCTATCTCTTGATAAATATTTATTTAAAAACGATAAAAATAAAATGAAAAAATGACAAAAAAATGATGAAACAAATAGACCATTATAATAAATCATATGTTACATGGTTATTATATATTATAGACAATCTTTCAATGTATAATGTACAAATACCTTTGTATGATATAATATATTTTAGTTATAAGACACAAATGTATTTATTGTATTTACCATACGAAATAATATGTACGTATGCCATGTTAAAGAATAAAACAGTCATACATTATTTCATAATTAATTTTAATATGGTTATAATATATATTATACTATAAAGACATGCATATAAATATATTGCATATACATAAATATATATCTATGTATACTTTTAAATATAGATGCTTTGAATAATAAATATAAGATATAATTTGACATATGCCATGATGCCTATGCACACGTGTATAGTCTAAAATAAATTATTTTTATAATATATGCAAATTATATATAGTATATTTTAATGCTATGCATAATTTATATATTATATTTGATCCGATGCATCAACTAGGGAGGTTATTATAGTATATTGTGTGAAGTACTTAGTATATAGTATATACACAATATACATGATTATTTATAGCATGTATATGTTTATAAGATACACATATATATGCATGTATATATGTGTAAGGATATGAGATATATAAATAAGTACACCCAATGTTCAAAGACATCTAACCTTTTCTTTAATCAAGTTCAAGGGGTGTGCCTAAGACACGCTATGCAACTTTAATTATATAATTATCAATGATAAATCATATATCGCGATCTTATTTACTTATTTTCAAATAAATAATATGTGTTACATGGGATTTAAGATTTTCACTATATCACAAAAACACATAGTGACCATGCAATTGAAAAACAAAATAGCATGTTAAACATGAGACATATGTATAAAACGCAAAATCACATGTTTAATATATGATTTTTACGTTAGTATTCATGTAATTATTGCTTTTTTTGTGTAATTGATATTTATTAGGGATAAGTGGTTATCCTTGTACCATGATTCGAGTGGATATTAAGAGCTTTAAGGTAAAGTATGGGTGTAGATTTTTTGGAACTTACTCTCATAGATTATGATATGCATACGAGGCCTTGAAACTTATACTCTAATATACAAAGAATACGAATTTTAAAGTATCATGTATTTGTCCTATTAAATATTATAAAATAACGTTATGCATAAGATGTGAATAATAATACTCCATTTTTTTTTGTGATCACTTTTATTATAGATTATTATTTGTAAACTCCCTTATGAAATTTTTTGTTATTGAATAAATTTTAGTATTTTATCTTATAAGAACACATTATTTTTATTTTAGAAAAATTATAGTTGTATGTATGTATTTGAACTCCCAAATTATACAGAAATATTATTTATCTAATAAAAAAAATTAATAAAAACGTAATTCCAAAGTCTTTTTATTTTGGAATATGCTACAAATTCTACAATTATGTTTGATATCGCATAATAAGTTTTATAGGTATTTGTTACGGGTTTCAATTTTACACATAAACAAATTCTCCAGATTTCAGAACTTGTGATATTAACAAATTACTTTTAAAATTCTTTTTTTGTATGTTGTTTATTATGAATGTATGAAAATTAAGTATTTTTACATGTTATATGAAATCATATCAAATACTACAAACTGAAAGTTTAATAAAGGAATAAAAAAAACTATAGAGACTGTATGGTGGGGTTACTACAGCACGCTGATCAAGTCCAATGGATGTGATGGTTGCCTTGAGAGAAATCCCGAATTGATGACACGTGCAGGATATCACAAAGAAAGGCATGGAAGAAAGAATATGCAAACCTAATTTCTCGAGTGTACGGGTGTGATATAATATTAAATCAAATAGAATTGGTCGTTCTTGACTAGTTTTTCGTAGAATAAGTGCTTTGATCTTTCTTGAAGATGCTTTCGCAGAGTTTCCATGTTGCTCTTGAGCTAGCAATATGCAGAATATCCTTCAAATGAGAGGAAAATACTCTTATTTATAGATATTGGAGGCTGATGATAACTGTTGGATGACTTCTATATGAATGGCCGAGATCAAGTGTTGCTGGTGACTATTAGAACATTTTATAATGATCCGATGGCTGATATTAAAGTCTTCTTTTCTTATAGTAGTGGACTGAGATAAAAATAGACCTGATGGCTTTTATTATATAAAAGAAGCCCATTCTCAATATAAAAAGAATGAAGCTTATTGTAGTCCACTTAAGCCCTATTTCATTCAAACAAAATCCAAATTAACTTGAGAAGATATTTTGAGAGTCTACTTTTCTCACACGAGAAAACCGAATTGGGCCGAGAGTGGAATGAATTGGTCTGACGATCTCTGTTCCGAGCTCACCAAGCCAACTCTCCCTATGACATCCCTTATTGGACTAGGTCTTCTAAGCCTTGTCACTAGTTCAGAAGATCGGCCCATGGCATTAAATTAGGCCAAAAGCCCAATTACCAAAATGACCCTCTATAAAGACTTTGTGGAAAGATCTACTAGTTTCATAAGATATCTTGTAGGCTTTACAAGATGCAGGGTAGAACGTAGATATAAGATGTCGCAGGTTATGTTCCAGATATAAAATTTAATACTATATATCTTTAGAGGGTATAAAGGTATATGTTATACTCCATAATACATTATGTACCTGCTCAACCTTGATATTTATGTAAAATAAGTTTGTGATAGATCAATGAACAGAAAAATATCTTCAAATTCAAGATATCTAGTTATTAACTAGATCTGTTAATGGCATTGCAGCTAAGGTTGAAAATAAGTTGAGTTGCTTGTGAACTCCTTAAGCACGATTCAATTAAAACTTGATTAGTAAATAAGTCCAGCTTAAGTTTAAAATAAAACTTGTTTTTAGATGAGCCACAGTCAAGCTTTGATTTAAGCTTGTGAGTTATCTTATGAATAGACTTGCTAATAGGCTTTTGAACAAGTTCATTAGCAAACCTGCAAGTTTTATGTTTATGATATGTCTCATCCTTTAGCCAATTCAAATTTAAAAAAAAAAAAAAGTAGTGCACGATGGGTCTTCTTTTCATGGATCTAGTTGTCTCCTTCTTTAGCTAATTTAAACAATGACTATCTTAGCAAAATCGTTTCAATGGTACAAGTCGCGAATGGTAAAAGAATAGTTGTGATGGTTTCGTGTCTAGGAATTTTGGTTCATGGAGAGGTAGTTGGACTATGGATTTCGAATTTGATCGTAGGCTGGTTCAAGGGATGTGTTTGTGGAGGGTGTTCGATGTTGGTTTTGGTTCTGGTTCATGATTCAAGCTCTGACGGGTTTGGACAGCAGTGACTATGGTGTTTGTGTGGGAGATAAGCTGCTATGGTGTTTGGCTTTAGTGAATGGGTTTTGTGACTCAATGCGAGTCAACTCAATTTCAAGTTAGCGCTTAAGTTTGTGGCTTATGATAAAGTGTGAAGGTTCTTCAATGGTAGTCAGAGAGAGAGAAAGAGAGAGGATGGCTTTTTTTAGGAAGTTTCTACTGTGTTTGCATGGAGGTAGGTTGCTTTTGCTGCTCTCTCCCCACTATCGGCGATGCTTAGCCTATAGACACTTATGGTATGTGCTTTATTGTAATAATAGTAATAAAACTTCAATCAAATTCCTTTTCTGCTTTGGCTTGTTTGATTTTCATGCATTATGCTTATTTGGGCTTTGTGAATTTAGCTTTTTAAAGCAAGTTTCAATGATTCTTCACTTGGGTTTGAGGAAAAATCAAATCGGTGTGTTTTATTTGAAAGGAATGTAATGATAAAGATGCATTTTTTGTCCCGAGATAGTGTATTTGATGCAATTTTGCTCTTTTGGCCACTATTACAAGTTACAACGAAGCAGATTTGATCATAGTGACCTGTGTTAACTAAAAACATAAAAACAAAATGGATTTTCATTCCCTGATGATCTTTACGCATTATTTTCTGACATTTTTGTGTTTCTTTTTATTTGATTGAAGATTAAATTGTACTGGATGATGAATAATCTTTGAGATGACAGGCTGAAAGTTAGGAAAAAAAAAAAAAGGAGACTAATGGGTTTATGTGAAGAAGAAGAAGAGGAGGAAAAAGCATAGGTGGGCGAAAGAGGGGAGAGAGATGAAATAAAAAAAATAAAAAATGCTGATTATGATGGAAAAATAATTTTTTTTTTATCAATCCTCCTTCCGCATCAGCATTTGGCTAGAAAAAAAAAAAAAAATATTTTATGTGAAACATTTAAAAAGTTTATGTATTTTTATTGTATAAATTTTTTTTACGGTATATTTTTGTTACAAACAAAAAATTCAGGTATTATAAATGAAACTTGCTCATATATATGTATATAAATTTAGTGGGTCTTATGTATTATTTTTAAGTTAAAAAAATCAAAATATACAAAATTTAAATGGAAAATGAGTTAGGTAGATAAGTTGAGCTCAAAATTGGATTTTAGGCTTGATAAAAGTTTAGTTAGACTTGATAAAAAAACTTATCTTGACTTGAGCTTGATTTGTAAATAAGTGGAGTTCCGGTTTGAAATAAAACTCTTTTAATTAAACAAGTTGAGTTTAAGTCTAAATTTCAGGCAAGATAAAAGTTTTGTTTAAGCTTAAGCTTGATCATTTTTAAATGAGCTAAGCAAACCTTTAAAAGTTTGGTACGAGGTTAGCTTGACTTGACCCGTTATTTACAACCTAATGGCATTACTACTAGTCTTTCAAATGGATACATAAGATCTGAATTCCCTTTCACATCATGATGACAGAAGGGAAAAAAAAAATTACTAACTAGATTCTATTTCTTTTATTTTCTACCATAACTGAAATATATTTCACTAATAGATTGGCCATACTATTCATTCCTTTCCTTTTTCGGCTATATTTTTTCTATTGGAAGGGCGTTTCGAAGACAAAATAAATAAAGTATTACCTTTTCATACTACATTTCATAACAGATGATTCTATCCTATCAAATAATAGAAAAGCTGCCAGTATCCTTCTTTAGTGTTTCTTGAAGTCACAAAACAATATTGGACTTTCCTTACACCAAGCATATGATTATATGAAGCATGTAAACCACGTAATCGGTCTTTTTAAGTCTTATACCCACTTTGACATGAAAAGTCTACAAATATGAGGGGTACGTAAATCACAAAATCGATTTTATGGATCTTATAATCAATTTAAGACTCTGATTTCAATGCAATTTCAAGTTTTATTCTGGTTACTGTATAATTTACTAGCATGGTCATTGGTTTATATGAATTCATGAAGTTGTTTTCAAATGTTAGCCATACAGTTATTTGTATTGTGGATAAGGGTAATGCTTAGATTTCCTTTAAGGGTGGACCAATGGTAGGTCCTTTTCAGAATTATCCTTCTAGATTGAAAGCCGTTTCATTAGTTCGTGATTGAATATTTTATACTTGAGAGCATATGTATAGATACCTCGAGTTACCGTATTATAGTGACTCAGCGTGAAAGCGTTAAATAACAGAAACTAATACAACGATTGATTGGAAAACGTAAACTTAAAAACACAATTACTAAACAACTGTAAATTTCAGAAAAAACATTCTCAATTCAAAGTCAAAGATGTCAAATATCAGTTGTTAATACGAAGACAAGCTTAAAGGTCTATTTATATTATTAGATGAGGAAACCCTAAAGACAGATAATAAATACAAATAAATTATGTAACCGACTATTAACACAGGAAATAAAAGCTGGCAGCTTATAATTAATGTTGGCTGTTTCAAAAACTCAAAAGTTGAAATCGTTAATAATAAATGCCGGCTTTAATTGAGATTCCACCGCTGTATTATTCTCTTCCACCTGTAAAGAACTCAATCTCGAGTTCTCTTCTGGATACAATTTTTTTTTTCCCACCGGATGATGAAGATAAAATAAGTATCCTCCAGGATCAAATATGAATCTGCAAAATGAATGTTAAGAGGTATAAAGTAAAATATATCCACCCTCAAGCTTCTTGAACCATCTACAGACTCAGCATTCAAAGTCATCATAAGATTGGCCTTCTTTTTTGGCTCAACAACAGTTGTTTCACTTGTTTTCCCCTCTTGTACCGATATTTTAATAGATTTGCTTTCAACGATTCCAGGAGTCTCGATATCTTCTGTGACAATTGCAAGTGGTACATTAGGAACTAATTCATTTTTATCAGGATCGGTGGAAATAACTAGTGGATATTCAATTTTCTCAACCACAAGTTTTCCTTCTATTGTAGGAGTCTCTTCTATGTTTTTTTTTCCCATTTTCTTTTGGATTAGGAACATCTTCCTCTTTTAAATCATTACTTTGCGTCGATGCCATAAACTCTGCAGGATATTCATGCATCGATTTCTTTTCGTGATGACATCTTTGGTCCTGTTGAGATATGATTTCCACATAATCAAGAGGAAGAAATCCATCCTCTAATAATATCTTCATCCTAAACCATGTCCTAATAGGTGTTTTTCCTTCACGACTCAACTTTTTTTGTAACCTTTCCCACCAAACAGACGCATAGCCTTTAAGCATACATGCTACCAATCTTACCCTCTTCTCCTCTGGCACCATTATAATATCAAAAAGCCGTTTAACTTTAGCAATCCACTCCACAAAATCCTTAATCCCTAATTCTCCTCTAAAATATGGAATATCTCTTCCAAATCTGCCACCACCACCTTATCTTCGTGGCTATTCCTCTTCCTCTATCAATTCATCTTCTTTCTCAGCATCATATTTGTAATAATCATTAAAATCACGACACTTGCCTCTATATCGACACCTATGATCTGCAGCAAGAGGTCAGATAACAGGATCGCCGCAAGCAGACTCAGCCCTTGGGTCTCCCATAACCTTTCCTGTTCCTGTTGGTATTAGATCGCTTGATCAGATCATCAAAGTGTTGCTCATAACGCCGGAATCTCTGATCCATGCTACCCAACACTGCCCTTCGACCCAAGGATTTGGCTCTCAGGACTTCCACATCTCGAACACCGTCGAAGACGTGACCACCATCAATACTGACGTTAATTGCCATCTTTGCAGGAACTCACCTTGCTCTAATACCAATTTGACGCAGCAGAAGCGTTAAGTACTTAATCACACAATTGGTAAACAATTGCAAATTTTAGAGAAAACATTCTCAATTCAAAGTCAAAGATGTCAAATATTAGTTGTTAATACAAAGAAAAGTCTAAAGGCTTATTTATATTATTACATGAGGAAACCCTAAAGATAGATAATAAATACAAATAAATTGTGTAACCGATTATTAACACAAGAAATAAAAGTTGGCAGCCTATAATTAATATTGACGGTTTCAAAAACTCAAAAGTTGAAACCGTTAATAATAAATGCCGGCTTTAATTGAGATTCCGTTGCTGCATTAGTGACGGGTAAAAAATAAATATTATAGTTACTTGCATTAAGCTGTCTTTCTGTTTGGTTCATGTGCTAAACAGTCTATAAAACGGTTCGGTCTAAACTTTTAATGAGTTGAATGGGTTAAATAGTTGAAAACAATTTGAGTATCTAAAATGAACCACTTTAAATATAGTGTGGTTTCGCTAGATTCTATTCCAATCCTTTCGAAAACACTTTATTCTCACTAACCACTATCATAATTTTAGAGCTTTTAACTATATATCAATGTTCAAAATTGAGAAAATATTATGTAAAATAAAATAATATAACATAGGTTGGATATAATGAAATGTTAGCAATGTTTGAAACTAAAATGTATAACCTTTTTTTTTCTGAAATAATAGTTTGGTTTGATTCCCTGAATTGTTTGGTTATTCTTTATATTAATCGGTATGTTGAATTAAAATATAAACAAAAAGAATCTTTGCATTTTCTAATTTAGGTGGTTCGATTTGGTTTGATGAACAATTTCTTTCATATCTAATTCAAAATTTTAAACCTTAAACTCAATTGAAACTAAAATTATGAACCAAAAGTGGACCCCATTGATAGGTATGAATTTAACTAGATTAAGCTAATTTTATACTTATTTTATTCTAAAAAATATTGGTTCTCACACTCGGCTTTAACTCACATTTAAACTTACCTTAAACCGTATTACAAATTACAAATCATGTCTGCAAGCTGAATAAATCAGATATAATAAAATGGGAATTTAATCGAATAAACTTCTCCTGCAAAATTGAGCTTAAAGTCACACTCGATTTTCCTTCCCAAAGTGAAGTATCATAAGATGTCGCCTATTTTGCATTTTTTTAATTAAAAAAAAAGAAAAAAAGATATTGAGAAAGAAAAAAGAAAATTGTGGCTTAAGCATTAACCACACGTGTGTCATACTTAAAGGATAAGTTGCTTCATCTTTGAAACTTATGATTGTATTTATGATTGCTATAATTTATGTGAGATAAAAAAAATTAAAAACGCAAAAAAATATAAATAAAGGAAAAAACGCATATTCACAAATATGGAAAGAAAAAATGACCACCGTAAAGATGAAGTAATCTATCTATGTAACTTGTATGGTCCTTTTAGAAAACAAGCAATTGATTCTTTTTTTTTTTTTTTTTCATTACAACAAAGTAGGGAGATTTGAATATAATATCTCTCATTTGAAACACAATTGGCCAAAACAAGCAATTGTTAAAAATCGGCACACCTATATATGCTTTAACAAGGAAAAACCTAAATTATATATACCTTACTTAAAATGTCTAAATCAAATAAAACAAATATCTTTAATGATATGTCCAAAATGAAGAAAATGTATGATTTTGTTGAGTAAATTATGCTAACACTTTCTAAAACCTTTTAAAATTAAATAAATCCCTATTTTTTTTAAATAGTCATCACCTGAGCCTTAAAACCCATTTCCATGGTATAGGTGCCAACTTTTTGAAAAATAGAGTGGTTGTACAATTTACCATAAATAATATATTTAGATTATATAGATTAAGGTGCCAACATTTTAAAAAGCCAGAGTCCGATCAAATTTAAAAAATTTCGAGAATATCCATGTAATTTGCATTTGAATATGCAATCTTAATTGAGAGAAAATTTTTTTTTTTTTAAGGTGATATATGACTTTCTTTTAACTAATGACTTAATAAATTACTACTTGTGTTTTGTATTTATACAAAAGAATTACGAAATTCATATCAATAAATTGTAAAAGAAGAATAAAAGCTTAGGTTGTGTTTTTATAATTTTTTTTTCAGTAATCGCCTTATCCTTTTAAATTGTTTTTAACCTTTTACGAAGCAAAAGCATTTTAAAACTAAAAGATAAAATCATTCCAGAAAAAAAAAAACATAAAATTAAACTAAGAGCAATAGAAACTAGAAGATGGAGAAAAGTAATAAAAATATTAAAATAAAAATTATATTTTGTTAACAAAATAAAAAAAAAATTACTCCTCTTACTAAGACTTAAAAATCAAGAGTTTCTAATCTCCTTTTCTTTACACTATTGGCTTTATTAAGTCTATATTTTCGCTAATAACCTTTTGGTTTAGTGACATTTTTATTAATCTATCATGGAGTCCAATACATGTCTAGGGTTCCTATATAAAATAATTACTAATATACCATTTGGATGAAATTAATTACTAATTTCTAGTTGCAAAATCACATTTAAGAAACATAATATATAATTTTATACAAAAATCGAGTGAAAGAATCACGATTTAATGTTTAACTACGGTAGCAATATTACGATTATTAATCGCGATATAAGTATTTTATACGGATATTGCGATTAATAATCACGATATTACTCCATACATCAAATTATATTGCGTTTTATAGTCGCGATATACACGTGAATATCTCGTTTTAAAGACGTGATATACGTGTATTTACTGTTCACTCGTATGTCCTGTAATAAAAATGTAATTTTTGTGTGGTAAATTGGTAATTATTTTTATTTTGACCTTATTTAAGGAATTAATTTCAATTAGTGTTCTAAACAAGAAATTAATTCATCTATCATGTGAGAGGTTTTAGAATTGATTCCCTTCTTCTAAAAAAAAAAGAAAAGTCTATATTTACGTATTTAATAAACGAGGCATTTTGAGCCAAAGAATTGATCACCTCTTATAAAAACAGAACTACACCGGCTCGATGTTCCTCCAAACCGGTTTTTTAGATCAAAACTATATCAGACCGGCCGAGTCAATTCGGATCACGCCACCGTGTTTTCAGCTCTCCAGTTTTTTCCTCCTTTTTTTTTTTTTTTCCCTCTGAAAAGTCTTTGTCCTTCAACTCAAAGACCAAGATAGACTCGGACTCTCAACTTAAAAAAAAAGAAAAGAAAAATGGTAAAAAATCCAAAACACAAAAGCAATAACTTCTCGGTCCCATCACCAAACCGAAACTATTCTTCTTCTTTCTTCGTCTTCTTCTTCACCAATTCAATTATTACTTACTACCACTACTACTACTAATTATTCCGCGATCCCTAGATCTATACCTGCCTGTAGCCCTAATTGATGCTGCAATTTTTTATCTGAACAATCAATGGCTAGTGTTAAGACGGCGCGTTCACGAGCTACCGAGAACGGTCCTAAGGTTGAAGAAGGACTTTCCGTTTTCAAGTCCGATCGTTTTGATGCCGATACTTATGTCCAGTCCAAATGTTCTCTCAACGAAAAGGTCTTTGATTGAATTTAGTTTTAATTTGTTCAATCTGTTGGTTTGATTCGCGTGTTTCTCTGTGTTGAATTGTTCGTTCTTTCGTTGTTCTTTAAGTTCCAAACTTCTTGTTTAAAACCAACCGTTGTTTGAATACTTACGAAATTGGAAGTGATCGCTTTGTCCTTGTATTGCTTACTTCCTAGTTCATTTGATATCAAGGAGCAAAGTGTTGTAATTTTGAGCTTGAAATGTAATTTGGAATGGTTTGTTCGTCGTCAGGTTTCATTTCGATGTCGAATTGCAGCTAGTACTGCAGCAGCTAGATATGGTTGACTAAATTTTAGTGTATGTTGATTTGTTGTTATACTCGTGTCTAGGTTGTAAACGCTGACTCTAACTCTGCTTGTTTTTAATTGAGCTTAATTCGAGAATAATTGAGTTGAGTTTGACCTTGAGTTCAAGCTAGTAGAGTAGTTTAGTTGGATTCGAATTTGGGATTTTAAGGTTGGTTAAGGCTGGACCGTGTTTGAACTTTGAAATTTCAATTCGATCTAAAGCTTGGGCTTAGCACTGTGGCACCATATTGGCTCAATTCGTTTGCAGCCTACTCGTGTTGGTTTGTTAAATTAGTGCTTTTTGTCGTCTATTGGTGCTTCGAAGTGGTAGGAGTTGCTAATCTTCTAGTTCTGATTGTAAAGAAGAGCAGATGAAAGGAAAAGAAAAAGAAAAGGAAGGTGCTTTTTTCCACCTATGCTGTGAAAATGTCAATGCTGTGTGATATAATCTCTTATTTAGGGACATCGTATGCTGAAATGTGAGGCACATGCTATTATTATGTTTCCTCTGGAAAGACCATGAGTGCCATCTGCCTACCTTCTATTATTGCCATTTACTATGTTTCTTTTTTGAGATTTTGCAGGAAATTAGGCAACTATGCTCATATCTTTTAGATTTGAAGAAAGCTTCTGCGGAGGAAATGCGAAGAAGCGTCTATGCTAATTACACGGCTTTTATTCGGTGAGATGTATTCTGTTATATTCCTCACTTGATTGTTCTGGAATCGTTTCCTAGTGGACCACTTTTACTAAGTTAACCTTTTTAATCACCTTGCCAGTATTAGACTTTCTCTGCTAAATGTTCTTTTCAGAAACAATAGAGGTGCATCAAATAAAATGAAACTTGTTTTGGTCTAGTTTCTTTACTGTTTATTACCTCTTTTAAGACAGCAAAGTAAATTGCTCATGGGGCTACCATAGCAAGGACTCATTCTACTTCCTGTCTTTTTATGTCCCAGAACATCCAAGGAGATATCTGATTTAGAGGGGGAGCTTCTGTCAATAAGGAACCTGCTCTCCACACAGGCTGCTCTGATTCATGGGTTAGCTGATGGAGTTAACATTGATTCTGAATCTCATAGTGTCACCGAAGGCTTGAATGATAGTAGTCAATCGAATTTTGAGGTTAGAGACCCTTCGGATCTTGAGAAGTGGTCAGTAGAATTCCCTGACCTTCTTGATGTGCTATTAGCTGAAAGGAGAGTAGATGAGGCACTGACAGCTCTTGATGAGGGAGAGCGTGTTGCTGCTGAAGCAAAAGAAACAAAAGCTCTCAACCCAGCTGTTCTTGTTTCACTTCGGACCACAATCACTGAACGTAGGCAAAAGTTAGCAGATCAGCTGGCTGAATCAGCATGCCAGCCTTCAACTCGTGGCAGTGAACTTCGTGCTGCAATCTCTGCTCTTAAGAAGCTTGGTGATGGACCTCGTGCACATACTTTGCTCCTAAATGCACACTTTCAGAGATATCAGTATAATATGCAGACCATCAGACCTTCGAGCACCTCATTTGGGGGTGCATACACTGCTGCACTCTCACAATTGGTATTTTCTGCTATTGCCCAAGCTGCCACAGATTCCTTGGCTATCTTTGGTAGGGAGCCTGCTTATACTTCTGAGCTAGTCATGTGGGCTACAAAGCAAGTGGAGACTTTTGCTCTTCTTGTCAAACGACATGCCCTGGCTTCATCAGCAGCTGCAGGTGGTCTAAGAGCTGCTGCAGAATGTGTTCAAATAGCTTTAGGACATTGTTCCTTGCTAGAGGCTCGAGGTCTGGCACTTTGTCCCACCCTCTTAAGATTGTTTAAGCCAAGTGTTGAGCAAGCACTTGAAGCTAATTTGAAACGAATCGAAGAGAGCACTGCTGCATTGGCAGCGGCTGATGATTGGATTCTTACTTACCCTCCCACAAGTACACGACAATCTGGCAGACTTTCAAGCACTGCTATTGGAAACACTTCAGCATTTCAACATAAACTTACTAGCAGTGCTCATCGGTTCAATTTAATGGTCCAGGTGAATTGTTTGTTCTCCATGAATTCACTCATTTATTTATTTTTTTCTCTTTCACACTAGAAGGATAAAAAGAAGATTGATTCCACTAAGGCTGGGTGCATTAACTCTTTTGGTTCTGTGCAAGCATTGCTTAATGCATATTGGTTTCTATTCATATGTTGAATGTGACCATAATTTCTAACATGCCCCTTTATGTGCATGGCTCATTGTCAGCAGTTATTCATGAAGTTTGCCTTTTGATTGGGCAGCATGGTAGCCATAAACTTTTGACCATTTCTCATTATATTTTAAGAACTTTCCAGTAGAAGTGCCTTTTTTAGTGGTAGTTTGTTGAAACCTTTTTTCCTTTTTTCTTTACTCCCTTCTTCTTGTATAGATCATGTTGCTTCTTCATTGGTATGCAACTTTATACTACTTTTCAAGTAATTTCAGCGTGTTTCTTTTCTGTATCTGTTTGCTGGCTAGTTGCTCTTAACTCTTCGTGCACCTTGCTTTTCAATCACTCATGAGTGAAGCGAGCATGTCAATAAATTGGAGCATGTCATGTTATATGCGGCAGAAGTAACATTCTTTGGCTATTATATATTGGCATCAATTAAACCGTGCAAATGATTCTCCTTAATAGGCCCTTGATTATTTTTCCCATCTTCCTGTCATCTCTTTGTATTCTACAGGACTTTTTTGAAGATGTGGGACCCCTCCTTAGTATGCAACTGGGTGGCCAGACTCTTGAAGGTCTGTTTCAGGTATTCAACTCTTATGTAAACATGCTCATAAAAGCTTTACCTGGTTCAATGGAAGAAGAAGCAAACTATGAAGGTGCTGGAAACAAAATTGTACGATTGGCAGAGACTGCCCAACAAATTGCTTTGCTTGCAAATGCCTCACTGTTAGCAGATGAGTTGCTCCCTCGTGCAGCTATGAAACTTTCTCCTTTGAGTCAGTCTCATCATAAGGACGACCTTCATAGAAGACCTGCAGAGAGGCAAAACCGTCATCCTGAGCAAAGGGAATGGAAGAGGCGTCTTGTGAGCTCAGTTGATAGACTAAAAGATACCTTTTGTCGTCAACATGCTCTAGATCTAATATTCACAGAAGAAGGGGACAGTCATCTCACAGCAGAATGGTATATAAATATGGATGGAAATGCAGAGGATATTGAGTGGTTTCCATCTCCGCTATTCCAGGTATTTCTAAGCTAATAAATATCTTTTTTTTTTTTTAATAAGAAAATTGTCTGTTCTATCCATTAAAAAATTAGAATAAAAAACAATAAACTCTCATCTTTCATTCTTTTTCCCTTAAATAAAAAAAATGAAATGAGCAATTCGATAATTCTATAGGGTTAAATAAAAGGTTGATTGATAATTTTTGAAAACTTAATTGCTATGCTTAGTGTGCAACTTGTTGGTTGGTTATATTTTTCTTTTTACTAGTCATGGTCTTAGCTACTGCAGTGGTAATCAAGAATAATCTGGCGTAGGTTAGCAGCATTGCAAATGAATGAGTTGTATGTTATCTTGACCGACTTCTGTAGTTTTAGGTGTTCTTACAGGCTTGCCATTTCACTAGTTTGAATCTAACTTCTCATTTTAAGGATTAGTGAATTTAACTTCCTATACAAGCTTGGGACATCTTATTTGATGCTTCTTTATTTGTTCTGGCCAATCTATATTCCCATGCACCTGTTCGTAGTGACAATAGACAACTGGTGGAAAGCACAAAAAGTTTCTTTAAAGATCCTTTGCAAGTGTTCTGGGGTCACTTGCTAATGAGACCCTTTAAAAAAATTGTTGTCCATTGAATGTTGTAGAATGGACAATGTGTTGTCTGGGAAATGTTACATGTATGAATAAAGAAGAAAATAAGTAGTGCCATTCTGGCCATGAAGACATTAAATGTAGTGGCCATGTATAGGTACTTATGGATGCATTGTGGATTCACACTTCTGATCCAGAGTATGCTCCTATCCACATATTATGAAAATAATCCTTTTTTAAAGTCTCTTTAAGAAAGAAGAATAGAAATGAAAGAAATAAAAAAGATCTTTTATGTTTTTTCATATGTTCATAAAAATTATGCGTCATGATAGATGAACTACTTTATATATATATTTTCCATATATGTCTCTTTGATGCTTACCATCAATTATTATTATTTTTTAATTATTATTTATTTATATTGAAGTAATTAATCCCTACCTTCAATTATATCCCAATAAGATGCTGTACATTCTTGTGGTTGACTTCTATGAAAAATGAGAGTCAGTCATCCTGCCCATAAGACATTAAATTTAATAGCCATGAATAGGGTCTTCTCGATGCATCATCCCGTGTCTATTTGATTCCTACCCTCTTTTTTTATTTAGTTTATTTATTTAATTTTAAGTAATTAGTTCTACTTTCATTATAGCCTAATAACATACTGTACATTCTCATGGTTGACTTCTTTGTTAGTTTCTTTGGTTAGACGATGTCTCTATTCCCCAAGTGTACTTATAAGTCAAGGCACCAGCCTTTATGTCTATGAAAGAGGGAGATGCTTACAAAATTTACAAATTCCAACTTGATTAGATAATGTGCAACTGTAGCTGTGACATATTTGTCTTCAATCTATAGAATGGATATGGTTTCAAGCCATTAAGCAAATATTATTGCATAAAACACTATAATGACACAGTAATAACCAAAGTGGCTTCAAAAGTTAAATCAAAAAGGTGCTGAGTCAAAGCAAGTTCTTTATGAGTATGCAGTTATGCCTTCACTCTAGTGTATAACCTGAATGTGCACAGGATGAATGGTAAGAATCATAGTAGATGCCTGTGGGCTTTAGACCAGGATGTGTCAATGAATAATAATAAAATATTAAAGCAAATATTCTGATGTTTTGGACTGCAGAATAGACTATTCCTAAAGAACATTTGAAAATTTGGTAAATGACCAAATTACTTTTTGTTGAATATGCCTTTCTTTCCTTTTAAAGAACATTTGAAAATTTGACTACTCTTTGGTGTTTGATACAGGAGCTTTTTGCTAAACTTACTAGGATGGCTAGTATGGCGGCAGACATGTTTGTTGGCCGGGAGAGTTTGCTACATTATTATTAATGAGACTAACAGAGACTGTCATCCTATGGCTTTCTAAGGATCAAAGTTTCTGGGATGATATTGAGGAAGGACCAAAACCTTTAGGTCCTCTTGGTTTACAACAGGTGTCAATTTGACTTCTTGCAAACCTTTTACCTTCATAAATTATGTCAAGTGATAATTGTCTTTATAACTATTGATCTGATTGTGAATCTCTGCAGATTTATTTGGACATGAAGTTCGTCGTATGCTTTGCTTCCCAAGGCCGATACTTATCCCGGAATTTGAATAGAGTTGTTAATGAGATCATATCAAAAGCTATGGGAGCATTTTCTGCTACTGGAATGGATCCAAATAGGTATGGTGGATGCTTCTTGTTATTTTTTTTTTTTGGGTAAATGCATCTTCTTAATTGTTAATAGTATAATGTTATTCTCTTATCTAATATATGATTACTAGTTAGGTGTGTTTCATCTTTTAAACCAAGAAATAGATGTTGACAAGAAGCAGTGGCTTCTTAATCATGAAATAGCATTGGGTAGATCTCAATGGATTAATCGTATGTTACATCCAATAATGGATCAAAAAGGTCTAAGGGGTATTCTATTTTTCAATCAAAATTTTTATTTAATCATGTCTTTATATTTACATTTGTTATGATATAAGAAGTATCTTTCTTTATGAGATTAAAAAAAATTGAATATTCATCATTAGTGAAAAACTGTCTCTTATTTTTATATAATGAATAATGGTAAAGCATCTCTTGAAATAACTCGGGATTTAATCCCATGGAGGTGATAAATCTATTGTTTATTTAAGCTTCTCTTTGGGCCTAGAGAGGGTAGTATGGTAGTACAGAAAGCTTTAGATTTACTAGATCCATCATCTTGTTTAACTCAGATAATAACAAAAATTAGCTCCTTTTGCGGTTGGTTAATGAATGTGAACCTGTTTGCTATTAGTTATAGCTAATAGTAGTATTACAATAGTATAGTAACTAGGAAATCCAATGAGAGTTTTCCTTGTGACATGCATGTGGAGGAATAATAGTATAAAAGAGGGCAGTGAGGAGAGGGGAATATCCATTGCTGTGATTTCTCTAGTAAAGAGTGTAGTAGTATTACAATAGTATAGTAACTAGGAAATCCAATGAGAGATTGCCTTGTGGCATGCATATAGAGGAATAATAGTATAAAAGAGGGCAGTGAGGACAGAGGAATATCCATTGTTGTGATTTCTCTAGTAAAGAGTGCGTAAGGAGCTCAAAGCTGTGTTTAGGAGCAATTTGCTCTGTGTTTGTGTGTTTTGGCCAATAGCTTTATATTAAATATTATCAACATTTGAATTATGAGTCTCTATCAAATCCATATTTTTTAAGGTTAAGTTTGGCAAGTCCTGCACAAAATATATATATACATATATTGTGTGGAAATCAGTAGTACTGGAGCAGTTTATCATCTTGATATAAATTGGTAACTTGACAATGTAATATCTGGGAGTGCTTGGACTTTTCTAAGGTTAATTCTTTTCCTACAGTGTACTACCGGAAGATGAGTGGTTTATCGAAATTTGTCAAGATGCAATTGACAGATTAAGCGGAAAACCAAAGGCCATCAACGGAGATCGAGAACTTAACAGCCCAACTGCTTCCCTCTCTGCACAATCAGTTTCATCCGTCAGGTCTCATGGGAGTTCCTAGTAACAGTAGTTTTGGCTTTGTAAATTAGAGAACAAACAGCTTGTTGATGTTCAATGAATTCTTTTGCCTAGCATTCTTTCCTTTGTTTGATTTTCCTTGAAAATTGTAGAGCATGGAACTGCTAGGCTCCCATGTTTGGGTTGGGATGATCTTAAGGTTAGGAATTCTTTTGCTGGTTGATTGAGGGCCTTCTATTGTAAATCTTTAGTCAAATTCATATAAAGATTCGTATGATTCTTTGATGATGGTGTAATACCTTTGTTTATATGAGCTGTGGTGGACTCCTCTAATGCGAAATTATGTTCATTTGGTAACCACCAAAGAATTCAAAGTTCATCATAGTTTAGTATGTTTCCTTGTTCATATAGGTTTTGGTTGATCATATTTCTAACTGGAAAGTGAGGGTCAAAGTGAATGTAAATACTCATGGGGATGTCCACATTTCTTTAAGAGATAGTTATTGGCATATGCCATGATGCTGTTGCGAACATAAAGACTTGATAATTTTTAAATACAGCATTGGTTGCGCCAGTTTCGATTCGCTACAAAACATACTTAGGCTTCCTTTGTCCATGTAGAGATGAAGAGAAGGACCATAGTCTTTTTGCATCCAAAACTCTTTCAAGTTTATTTCGATGCTTTTTAACATATTTTATTCTTTAAAATTTTTCCCATCATACTCAAGAATAAGTTGCGTATAATTTATATTCATAGACCAATTTAAGTTTGTCATTCATATACAAATTATTCACTTAATCAACTTCATTATATCCCTTCAATTGGGAAAATAGAAGCAGGGAATGCAATCACATACCATCCATCTCCAACAAATACCATCTATTACTTTTTACAAATTTCCTCATGTGCGGAACACATCTTCCTAAAAAAAAGGCATTGTAAGACTACCTACCTTTTGCTCAATCATATTGGTATTTATGGACTGAATTAATAATGTTTTTGTGACATGATAGATATTCTTGTTTTCTAAGAGGTGTTTACCCTTAGTTTGCAGTTACAGTTGCAGAAAAATACAGATAAAACAATACAAAGGATCCCCTTACAATGTTTCCACTCTTTGTAAGGGACTTGATGCAACTGCCAACATAAATTCATTAATCACATTGTTTCTTTTCTTTTTACCTTTCCTTTACTTCATTACTAAAATTTTCAACCTCTAGTGAAACTTTAGGAAAAGTTTTCCATAGAACGCAAGGAAAATAGCACAAGAAAAAAATACGAGAGTACAGAATTCCATTCATATGACATCAAAGTACTTAAAAACATGATCCATCTTCCACTTTTTATATTCTTAACAATCGACAGAAGAAATCTATTGCAACATAGATGTTCTATCAAAAGATAAGTTCATCTCAATTGGGTATTGGTACGCTACCGGACACATTATAAGATGAGAAAAAAATAAATCCAACTTTGCTACACTATTTGCATTTCCCTCTTGAGTAGGGATTTGCATCTAATAATTGGTTCACAACTTGTATCATGTTAGGCCTTTTACTTGGCTCCCTTTCGGTGCATCTTAGAGCAACCAAAAGGACATGATTAGCATGCTTTTTGATATCTGAAGCCAAGAATTCATTAGCAAGATCAAAGTCAACAATCTCTTCAATATCTTGTGCTCTATTCCAGACCGATTTAGTCCATGCAACAATGTCTATCTCGGCAAACGATGCATCTACCGGCTTTCTTCTTGTTAATAGCTCAAGCAAGACTACACCAAAGCTATAGACATCGGACTCCCTGGTCTTTTTGGTCATGAATGCATTCTCTTAAACATCAATAACGAGAAACATAGGTTAGAAGACAAAAAATAATAAATAAAAAGGCTTAAGAAATGAATTTTAAATAAATTTTAAAAGTTTTAACCACAAGCAATTACTGTAAAAGTTTAAACCTACTAAATTTGATGTGGTTTATATTCATTGTTAACATTACTTACTTGTGGGCTGAGATTTCAAACCAAATCAAAGTGCACTAGGCTCTAAACTCAAGATCCCACTCTAATATCAAGGTAAGTTTCTCTAATCGTACTTGGGCTTTTTCGATTGTATTATAAATATACCTAAGAAAAATTTTGTACTGAGAAAATACATAAACTTTTTAAAAGTTTCATTGAAAGTACCTATTAATGGAAACTGTCCATTTTTTGTCTACATCAGAATTTCTTTATATATTTTTTTCACTTTTCCTTCTCTCTCTCCTCTCTCTTCTTCCTCCCTCTCTTCTTCTCCAAAATGAAGGACGTCATTAATGAAGCTTAAAAACTCCAATTTTTGCAATGAAAATTTCAGATCTAGAAATCACAAATATACACATAATCTATCATGAAGAGACGCAAATAAATACCCAGATCAAAGTTGAAATGCCAAATCTTCAAAATCTTCATGGAATGAAAATAAATACCCAAATGCAAATAAATTTTTAGATATGCAAAATTTTAAAATCTTCATAAAATGCAAATCAAAGTTGTGACCTTTCTCTTCTCTACACGGGGACCATCTTTATTTTCTTAAAATGATCTTTTTCCTTGACTCTATTTTCTCTCTCTAAAAAAATCATCATTAACAAAGCTCTCAATTCCTTCACCCCATCTCTCTAAATTCCATTGTCAAACCTTATCAACAATCCCAACACATCAACCTATGGCCATTACAAACTTAAATCGGATTTGCACACAAACACCAAAGAACCCAACCCGTTGATCATCATCATACAACGACAAAGTCAAAAAACCACTTAACAATACTATCCATAGATAAAACCCAACACAAAATTGTAGATCACAAGATTGCATTATAAGGAATAAATCTACATATGAATTTGTTAAAAAAGTTAACAAATAAAAAAGAGTTCTTTTTCACCTAAAATTAACTAAAATGCAAGTGTATTAACATAAAATAATCAAAAGCACATAAAGAATAATAAAAAGTTTCAGAGTAAAGTTTGGATTTTTCTTATATTGGTAGGTTTGATTTTATGACATGTTTTGAATTTATGATAGGTTTTTTTTATTTTCAATTTTTTTACCAATGTGTTTTGTGTTTTTTTTTTTTTTTTTTGGTTTACACTCTCTAGGAGAAAAAGAAGGAGGGGAGAAAGAGAGAGAAGGGAAAGTAAAAAAAAAAAATTCTTTTTAAATATGTTTTGCAATTTTTTTTTATTTGAAGAAGAAGAGAGAAAGGAGAGAGATAAGAGAAAGAGAGAAGGAAAAGTAAAAATATACATATATATTTTTTTAAAGTATTTTCTACAGTTTTTTTTATTTGAAGAAGAAGAAGAATAGAGAGAGAAGAGAGACAAATAGGGAAAAGTGAAAAAAAAAATCCAACATGGATAGTAAATAAATAATATTTTAGTCAAAGTCTGCTTGTCACGTCAGTAAAGAATGGTTTTCACCCAATTATAATTTAAGTTAAACTTTTCAAAAGTTTAGGTATTTTTAGTAAAATTTTAAAAAAGTTCAAATACTCTTTTTGTACAAAATTTTCTTTAAGTACATTTATATCCCAATCAAAGAAATATAGGTATTTTTGTTGAAATTTACCCTGATATCATGATAAATTTTAGATCTGCACTGGATTGATCTAAAACAAACGTAGTACTAGAATAGTGGATCTTGAGTTCAAATAACTATATCATCATTCATCATATAAGTATACAATATAAAATTATATACAGGCTTAACAAATAAATTTATCACATCAAATCACATAACAATCAATTTAGCAGCTTACCTGGTGCAATATAACCAATGGTTCCCACATATGCTGTAGAAGTTGCTGGAGTGGAAGACTTTTCAAGAACCTTGGCAATACCAAAATCAGAAATATGAGGCACCATATTAGAATCCAAAAGTATGTTCTCTGGCTTAATATCACAATGAACAACCGGAGGATCACAGTCGTGATGGAGATATGCCAATCCATGAGCAATTCCAACCGCTATTTGATAGCGGACATTCCATTCAAGAAATGCTGGTGGATTCTTCTCATGCAAAATATCATGTAAGCTTCCGTTTTCCATGTAAGGATATAGAAGCAAGCCAAAATCCCTCCTCAGCCAAAATTCTTCCAGTTTAGTCAAGTTTCGATGCCTCACTGTCTTCAGTGTTTGAATTTCTCTCATCATGCTCGAGCGTCCACCTTTATAGCCTCCAAATTCTAGTTTCTTAACAGCATAAACTTTCTCCGGACCTAAACAAGCTTTGAAAACAATTCCATGGGCTCCTCTCCCAATGATGTACTTATCCTGTAGATTCTCCGTGGCCTCCATGAGTTTATTCAGCAGTGAAGATGTTCCATCTTGAAGTGAACTCTCCATCCCCTGGTTTGGTATTCGCCGACTATATCTCAAACAGACCAATATACTGACCAATGAGACCAGAAATAGGAAACAACTAGAAATTATCAAGGCAATCTCAAACAGTGAAAGACCTCTTTTATGTTTGAGGTCATGACAACAACCTAAATTATCATTTTGGGGGTGTGAAGGTGATCCCGATGGAAGGCAGTCAACGCAGAGACCAGGATTTCCCAAAAACGAGAATTGTGAATTCTCTATAAACTTCGTTAGCTTTTGGGGCAATGGTCCTGTGAACAAGTTGTAGGAAACATTGAGGACAAGCAATGTCTGTAGACTTTCTAGAACTGTTAAACTTCCTGAGAGATTGTTATGAGATAAATCCAATCTTTGCAGCCTGATCAAGCTTCCCATCTCTTGAGGAAGTTGACCCGTTAATCTATTATCACTGAGATCTAAAGCATATTGTAGATTCTTCAGCAACCCAATGGAAGAGGGAATTTTGCCTCCTAATTGATTGCCCCCCAGCCGTAGCTCTACAAGCTTCTCAAATTTTGACAAGAAAGTAGGAAAACCACCATTAAAATGATTCCCTGTCAAAATCAATGTGGATAAATCTGTCCAATTCCCCAAGTTCGATGGAATTGTTCCATTTAGAAAATTGTACCCAGCATCAAATTTCTCAAGGCGATAACACTTTGCTAGCTCAGGTGGTAATGTACCCTGTAGGACATTGTGAGAAAGATTCAATACATGAAGGTTGGAGAGTTTGCCTAGTCCGGAGGGTATTGAACCTGCAAGCGTGTTCACCGATAAGTTGATGGTAGTAATATTTCGACAGTTACTTATGGTGGGCGTGATCGCTCCACTGATACCGTTGCTGCTGATATCCATAAAATCAAGGCTACAATTCTCAGCAAATTCTGGCATGAGGCCAGTGAGATTGTTCTGCTCAAGCCTTAACCTTGTCAGCGATGAACAATTTCCTATATCTAGAGGTATGCTTCCATTAAGTTGATTAAGGTTAAGAGTCAAGTTACCAAGTTGCTCCCCCGAGCATAAACTAGGAGGAATCGTCCCTATGAATGAATTGTTAGTCAAATCCAACAGCAACATACTGCTGTTGATTCCCAATCCTTGAGGGATGACACCAGAGAAACGGTTGTTGAATAAGACTATCTTCTTTAAATTTTTGAGTCCGGACATTTCCAATGGTAACTCTCCAGAGAGATTGTTTTCATACACGGAAATGTCTTCAAGAGAAGGAATCTTCCAAATGCCAATCGGAATTTTCCCGCTCAATCGATTCTCAAACAAATGAAGCTCAATTAACATGCTAAGTTCCCCCAATTCCATTGGAATTTCCCCTTCCAGTTGGTTTCTATTAAGACGCACTCTTTCCAAGGACTTGCACCTGCCTAGCTCACGAGGTATCTTCCCAGACAAACGGTTTTCATTAAGGTAGAGAATGGAAAGCTTTCGTAGTTTCCCTAAGGAAGAAGGGATGTTACCTGTTAACTTGGCGCCCAAGGCAGCTAATGTATTTAGATTACGACAATTTCCTAACTCTGGTGGCAGACTACTGTGGAAATTGTTATATGACAACACCAAAGTATCCAAATACCCGCAACCTCTGGATCCTAACCGAATAGGACCCTCAAACATGTTGTTACTAACATCCAAATATACGAGGTTGTCAAGATTGCTGAAACTCTCGGGCAACATCCCTTCCAGCTTGTTCCCTTTCAAATAAATTTCCTGCAATGAACTACAATTTCCTATAGAGCCTGGAACGGTACCTGTCAGCTTATTGCCATGGAAGGAAAGAACCATCAGGTTGCTCATGTTGCCGACGTTTTCAGGAATGGTACCAGTGAAAGAGTTATATTGGAAGTACAGATATTGCAAGTGTGAGATTTGAAACACTGAGGCAGGTAGCTTTCCTCCAAGCGAGTTATTGCTCAAGTCCAAGTTCTCCAAATATTGCAAACCATTAACATTCTCAGGAATTTCTCCAGTTAAACCATTGACGGACAAATCCAAGTATCGAAGACGACTACAATTACACAACTCAGAAGGGATTGTACCATATAAGTTGTTCATGCTAAAATCAATCGTTTCCAAATGAGCTAAAAAGCCAATTTCTGCTCCTATCAGACCAAAAACTCCAAGGCCCGACAAGTTAAGACCAACCACTTTAGAAGGAAAACTATGATTGTTGCACTCAATACCAACCCAGTTACAAGGAGCTGAATCAGAAGCATTATTCCATGAAGAGCTTATTGAAGGAGGAACATGTTTCCAGTGTGTCAAGAGTGAGAGCAATGTAGAAACATCAGGACTCAACGCAGACACAGCCATTAAGGAAAGGAAAAGCAACAGAATATTGAAAAGGAATTCCATGATACACTAAAGAGACACACCCGTCTCTCTCCCTTCCTGGTCTAGCTACTATGTGACTCTACTTTCAACAGCTCTTAGTTTTTTTCATTCTAAGATGGCAATGGCAGGCAAAGAATAATGGCAGATAAATAAATGAAAAGTATGAGAGTGCAGTGGAGAGCAACAACATAAAAAGTGGGGTTTGGTTTGATTATTTTGATATTGAGAATGGTATGTGTAATCCTAGGATTGTAAATTGTAAAGTGGGTGAAGTGCTGGCTTTTTAGGACCACCGTTTTTAACATATAAAAACAACGGAGCTGGTGAATTAAAGTAAGGTGGCAGGACACTCGCATGGATAGGATAAGCATTAATGGGAAGGCAAGCAGCAGCAGCAGCTGAAGCAGGGCAAAAAAGAGTAAACGCGGCTTTGACACTGTTCTTGGTTTCACACCTACAAACTGGTTCGGTTCTTCCGACATTGTACCTGAGCTGGGCATACAGCCTAGAAATTCGTACCCATTTATCCTCAGTCCACTTTGGCTCGGGGTTAAAATGGGTCAGCGATTAACCTTAGTCTAATTCCATTTGCTTTCACTATTTGTTAATTGTGTGGGTATGAATCCGGATGCAACGATCACGTGCGTGTCGCGTGACTATCGCGCTACGCGTGACCTAGGGAAACAACACGTGATAGGATGATCAAGAGATTATCGTGTAGGGAGGAGGAATAAGCAATCTCAATGGGCTCTAACACAGTGTGACAGGTGAGGGAGCTAAATAGTATCAACCTCACTGAGTACTATGGATTCGTGTATGTTTTTGAGTAAATCAAGTGTTTGATTCACCAGGATGGAAATCCGGCAGCACGACGGCATTCGTCCAAGATTTCATCTTATCCAAATGAGGTAAGGACTAAGGTATTTATAGAGAATCTAGCTATCAATGTCGTCCATTAGATGAGACAGATGGCCAATGGCCAGGATGAGTCCCTCTCATTATGGATATGGATGTGGGCTCCCTTATGGACCCAGGCCCATTGAGGCCTTCATTGTAATGTGTGTGAGCCAATTTGAGAAAGGTTGGAATTGGGCAGGCCAATTCCAACAGGCCCTACTCCAAGCCTTCCATGTCAATTCTCCCATGATCATCCCAATTGAATTGGGCCTAACTCTTTAAGCCCTGTCACATTAGCCCAAAGAGTTAAATCCAAATAAGAATTAGGCTCAAGGCATTTGTAATCAAATTTGTACATCTACATTAATCATACATTATTTAATTTGCAAATTAACATGTTTGGTTTTGCCTATTAAACACTAGATTAATTTAATAAATATAAACAGCATGATAATTGAAAAGAAAGAAAATGCATTGTGGCCCATTAAATAGCAGTTCTACTAGCATGGGTAAGCAATTTCTGTATTTACAATTATTAATAATGCTATTATACATAATTTGAGCTAGCTTTATCCGTTTACTTTATAAATTTATTTTGTTTAGATTATATAACTAGTGCTTAGTCATAAAATACCTAGCAAATTAAAGATGTGAAGGATTTTGTTGTTTTATTAACTCATAAGTTATAATAATATTTCGTCTTCTTTTTTTTTTTTTTAATCTTTTTGTTGGTTTTTTCAACTTTTCTTTCAATGAGTCAATTTGCGGGCCATCTTCATGAGCTAGCCTGCTTAGGATCGTAGGCTAAATATGCCGGATATATTTGGTCCATTTTTTAATGGCCCAAAAAGATTGATCGTCACCCATTTTTTAAATGACAAAAGGCTAATCTACGAACCATGACCTCAGCTCTATAGATGAGACCAATTTCAACGCACGGTACTTGGTGTACCTATTCATATTCAATGCCGAGGAAAGAGTTGCTTCAACGTTAAAGACTAATTCTAAAAAATTGGGTCATCTAATAAGGACCCAGACGCATAATTTTTAAATATATTTTAATATCTATTTGTGTATAATTTTTATTTTATAAGTTGCATAAATAATATATAAATGTTAAATACTACTTTTTTAAATTCTAAAGATAAAATTGAGAGCGAGAGTTTTTTTTTTTTTTTTTATATTAACGTGGCAATTAAATCGGTGATAATTACAAGTCAATTGTAGATCACTTTTATCCATAAGTTGTTTAAAGAGTTATTTAACATGATATGTCAGCTTCTTAAGTAACTTTCCTTTTTAAGCCACTCTACATCGTTTATCCGTGAGTTATTAAAGTAAAGTTTCTTAATAATTTTAATACTTTTTTGTGGATCCCATGTTATTTTAGATAATACTTTCAGTATTTTTCTCACTATGTTAAATAAATTGAAAAAAACATTAAAATTAATAATAAATTTTTTTATTTGTATATAGTAATAATTTATTTACTATATACATAAGAATAATTTGATGACTAGTGAGTTCTAAACGATGTTTACTATAAAAAAATCCTAAAAAATTATGGAAAAATAATTAAAAGGTTGATTTGAGGCCTAAACAATGTTTTTTAAGCCTTAAATTGGCGATATAGGGTAAACTTGAATAACTAATGTAGCTTTATGAATGAGCTTCATCGGGACATATAATAATAAAGATTCCAAACCATATGCTAAAAATTATGACTAATTAAAGTGGATTGCGCATTTATTTATTGGACCAAAACAAAACAAACAAACCACCCACAACCCCAATTGTAGACCCAAAACGTGGCCACAAACGAAACCGTAGCCACAGATGATACCTCGGCCGTAGTTTTAGTCATGTTTTCATCTATGGCTACAGTTTTGGGTCTGCTATTGTTGAAACTTACGATTTTTCTTATTTTAATGATTTCTTCACACATCTCTTCTATCTATTGATGATATATTGGCTATGGTTATTGATTTTTCTAATTCAATTTGCTTTTGATGTTCTTTTTTTTTTTGTTTGTAACGTCCCTTCTCCTTTGTTATTATAATTTCTTTATCTGTCAATTCATTGAAAATGAATGCATAATTTATTCTCATCAATATGTGGTAAATTTTGAGAATTATTTAGATCCACATATAAGTGCAATTTATGAATGAAGAGATTTTTGGAATGGTAAGAAATTATAGTAAATTTTATCAGTAAAAATCTTGTAAATTTTTGTATCTACTATTATTAAGCGAATCTTTATGATCCATGTCAAAAAATATATTATAAAATGGATAGTATTTTTTAACCCCTCTCTCTCTTCTCCACTTTACCATTCTTGCTTTTAGGTAGTTAATTTTTTTTAACTCCCCTCTCTCTTCTCCTCTTTATTTTTCTCTTACAAAAAATGGTTCTTGCTTTTTTGGATAGTTAATTTTTATTACTCCTCTCTCTCTTATACTTTTTATTCTCTCTAAAACAACTCTTTTTATTTAAGCACATGTAATGCAGATGCATCATCCAATAGTATTTATAGATGAAGAAATAAAAATATATATGTTGTTACAATGGTTGGGACGGCTATATATTATTTTAGGCAAAATGTCTAAATTTTTTTATTTTGGCCAAAATTGCCATTTTTTTATTAAAATGTATTTTGAGGGAAATTTGACAAAAGTCAAAACAGTTAAGTAGAAACGAGTTGCTCCGTAGAGTAATGGTGCTTCATCGAGCACCTCAATATCAGTTAGAAATGCCAGGTAGTAAATCTTTGCATGGGTATCCAAGCTAAGCAACTCCAATAAAGTTGGTCTTAGGCAATATAAGAAATGTATGAATCTATTGTATAACTTAAATTATATATGTATATAATACAAAATCAAATCGCGAGAATATATTTCCCAAACCTGTAGTAGAAAAACATAAAATATGTTTGTTTTCATTTCCTAGCCATATATAAATTGTGCGTATTGGCTTTTCTTTTTTAAATAAAACACACACTAGCAGTTTGCATCGGTGTGAATTGAAAGAATATTTTAGAAGTCCAACATGTCAAAAAAGAAGATTCACCCAGTTTTGCTAGGATTGACACATGCGGGTCCTCCTGAGCAGATGGGTTTGTCACATTTTATAGTTCATACTAGGATCTGTTTGGATTGACCATATTGAACCCGTATCGGTTTGCATAAGTAATTTATCAACGTCCTATATATATCGTATCTATTTGATCTGTTTATAAATAAAACAATCAATTTTTTATTAGTATCTATTTTTTTAATAAACACCTATTTGAAAATAATAAAAAGATGATACAATATGATGAAACAAATAGACCCATATTTAAGGGCCTATTCTTAATTGGAAGGGGGGAAAAACCCATGTCATCATATGGAGGAGAACAGGGGAGAATGGTGCATATGTTACGTACAGGAGAACATTACAATACAGAGAGCACATAACATTGGGTTCTTAATTTCTTTGTATTTAGAACATGAGAAACAATTTTCTTTGTAATTTTATTACGTATTTCTTTGTCAAAAGAACATTAGATTCTTAATTTATTTGTATTAAAAACAAGAGAGACAATTCTCTTTGTAATTTTATTATGTATTTCTTAATTAAAACGATTAAAGCACTTTATTCTAACAACAATTGAAAGACATATTTTAAGATTGAATGAAATCAAAGGTAAATACAAACATATAATTAGAATAAAATGAAGAGAAATCAAACAATATGTTTTTCCATTCCAAAGTTGGCCGAGAAACTTTCTTAAGGAAAGGAAGAAAATTTTTGCTAAATCCAATCACAAAAAATTAACTTATGAAGAAAAGAGGTTTTGCTAACTTTAATTAAAGGCAAATAACCCATCAATGAATAGATCAAAATTAGAAATTTCATGGGTTGTTTTACCCCCCATGTGCAGGCCAAAACTTGCTATAGAAATGGAGAGGGGAAAAAAAAAAAAAAGGAAGAGCCCATGAATGTTAATGATTTCTTAGCTTAAATTAGGTGATTGATCCATTGATTTCAAGAGTAAGATAAAAACTAGCTAAGCATGAAGATCAAGGAGTTTATTTAGTGATATTTAATGAAGTTGATGGTGTGAGTAATTCTTAGTAGCTTGATATCTAATTGAAATAACAAAGAATTCCAATGCATAATTAATTATATAGATATGTTGATGTAATTAGATTATGAATTTTGTTAAGAGTTTAGTTAATGAGAATTTAATGTGTTAGTGTAAAATTAATATATGTTATGTTTGCTTGAGATATAGAAATTATGGTAAATAACTAGTTGATAAATTATGGTGTGATAATATAATTTAGTTGATAAATGATGCATGTTAGAATTTAATGTGCTAAGATGAGTAGGTGTTTGTGTTGCATAATGTTGTTAGTTTGATAAAAATTTAACTCATGTCATGCAAATTGAAGCCAAACCAAACATAGCAGAATTTTAAGTTAAATTTTAGCCCAAAACAAAGCATTAAATCAAACCCAAAGCCCAAGCCTTTTCTCTAAGTATCAAATGCCCCAAAGTCAACAAATACAGGATAATATCGAGCTCACTCTTGATAAATTACAAAGCTAAAGCAGACTTTAAAAACCGACCTCCCAAAACCGATACCAACAACAACAATAACGATCTAATTTTTTTCTTCAAACTCTCTCTAATTATCCACCTAAAGCTTGTACCAAGGCTAATTCTCAAGTTAAAGCTTCTTAAGGTTAGTTTGCATGCTCTTATAGTTGTTGTTTTCTTTGTTTTTATCATAAGAATGATTTCTTGCTCTAGTAGTCTTATAATAGTTTGAATATGGTTTTGATGATTCATGGTAATTAATAAGGTTAAATGAGCTTTTAGAGTGTGTTAAACAAGTATATGGAAGTGTTGAAGTGTTTGGGGATGGATGAGTTTTGGTGAATAAGTTGTAGTTTATGTAGAAGTTGTTTTGAGTTATGCATGGGTTGATGAAAGCTGGAGATGAATGATTTGAGTTATGATGAGAGTTATTTTATGTTGGGAAGTGAAATTTATACATGTTCTATGTTGTTAAAAGCATGTGTTGAAGTGTAAAAATCAAGTTTGAAAACAGGGGAAGTTCTTGAAAATTTGAACATCATATCATACAACCTGTATGGAAGGGTGTATGTGCCATACACCCATTGAGACGGCTGTTTGGGAGGGTTTTTCACTCTCTGGAGCTTTTTGTGTGTTTTTCCTAGGTTCAAACGGCCTCTAAAACGGCCCGTATGCAAGGGCATTTCACTTTCTGATATTTTGTGAAATCTGGTTTGTCTTCTATGTCACCAGCCTTTCATTCGTACATCGCCAATATACCCTATAAAAAAATTAAATTAAATTTGTTTGATATAATTTTATTCTTTATTACATTTCCTTATTTGTTGCTTAGTTTGTGATTAAGTAGGAAGCCTATAATAACCTATGGCATGTATATGTTAAGTTATTTTTATAGTTCCGATTTGAATTTGTTAAGTGTTAAGAAGTTAATATTAAATTGAGAGATTGTGATGTTGATATGCAGTTGTTTGAAATGTGGTATTATTTTGTGTGTGAATATGAATTATGTGTTTATTTGAGCTTTGCCTGAGTTTGATAAGGGTTTAATGAATTATTGTATAATGTGACTTAACAATGTTTTATATGAAATGGTGTTTTGACAAATTCTCGTACTTGACTGAGTTTGAATACCGATCTTTTGCATGATAAACCTAATTATCAAGATACGCAATAATGTGATCGTTGATTGTTAGGTTATACCTTTCTAAACCAATTCTAATCAAAGAGAATTAAAAGTGTTTGTATTGATTGTGATTTTCACCATTGAATCTGATCTAGGGAGCAGCAACCTGTTATCAAGGTTTACATGGTAGTTTAGGCGCTTAGGCCACTTTAGTCATGATGCAATGACTTTCTTTAATGGCTCGGCGAGTAATTGATAGGGGATATAGTATCGGTGTAACATTTGCTTATTCTTGAAAAGATATAATATGATTTAGTTCACGTTTTATGGGGACGATTGAACTAGGTAATACTATGGATTAAGTTATGAGTAACAGCTGTACTTGATGTAAATTACTTTTTCTTTATGAGATTATATCAGATATAAATATTTGGGCTACTTTATCAATCATCTTGAGCACTGCGGTTAATCAGGACCCCAAATTCTTGTCTGGGTAGTCACTTATAGGGATGCAACGGAGCGGGTCATTATAGGGTACCGCCCCGCCCGAACCGTTGAAAACCCTATAGGGTCTGACCTATAGGGTCACGGGACGGGTTTGGAAAATTACTTGCTGACCTATAGGGTTTCGGGGCGGGTTCGGGTCTTAAAAAACCCGATGGGTAACCCGAACCGTCATATATAATAATTTAAAAAATTAAATTTGAAATTTAAATTCACAATTATGTATATTTTTCTTCATGGACTTCTGTTCAGATAGATTTTAAAACGATGCATCCACTATGATTCCTTGTGTTTGTTTTCCGTAGCACATGGATACGAAAAGATGCAAAATCAACTTTCTTGATAAGTTTGTACCTATGGACGTGCAGTTTTCTATTTTCTCTCATGGATTATCGCATTTTCTGTAGGTTCCACATTTTATATCTTTTTTCCGCACTACATTCCAATAACGATTCCCAATTTCCTGAAATGTATAATTAGATGGGTTGTTCAATTCAAAATTATTTGTATTTCGATCTATTTGTGTGCTAGCTTTTTTTTTTCTCGTAATTTTCACTTGGTTATGAACCAGAGTTTAAAGTAATTTATAAAATTTATTTTATTTGATTTCGTAACAAGTTTATCAGTTAAACATCTTTCTTTGGGTTCACTAAACTAAATAATTGATTAATAGTGCTCAGTGATGATTGTATTTGCTTTAACCACACCGAGAGTGACGAGAGAGATATTCGGCATCGATCATCGAGTTAGAGGAAGCGTCGTTTTACTGGAGTGTTTCGGTTGTGCGTGATGACTTATTCTCTGTTTGGAGATTAGACGAGCACGCTGTCAGGCACTGAAAGTAGGGATTTTTAAGTTAATTTTGATAGAATGCTATAAGCATTATTCAAACTTAGGTCTTCTTTTTTTTTTTTCCTGGTTTTACATTTACAGTTGTTGATAAATGTATCTAAATTTTTATCTAAATTTTGAAATTTATAATCTTATCAAATATTATTTTGATTCACCAAAAATTATTAATCATTAGAAAGATATTGTGACAAATATTTATCTGTAATTGTTGAAATGTGAGGTAGATAATAAATCTAAATAGTTGAGTATAGAAAATTAAGCGGGTCGCGGGGCGGGGCGGGTCAGGGTCAAACCCTATAGGGGCGGGTTTGGGAATTGAATAAAAAACCTGTAGGGTCGCGGGACGGGTTTGGGAAACCCTATTGGGAAGCGGGGCGGGTTGGGTTTTATATGACCGTCCCAAACCCGCCCGGTTGCATCCTTAGTCACTTACAGGGACTACTAGCGCATCCTCCACTTACAGTAGTAAGCTAGGGATGATAAATCACTTCCAGGATTGAAATTGGATTTAAATACTCTAGTGTTGTTTGGTTGACTTAAATAAAGAGAAATTATTTATGATTTTTGCTCGCATTAGTTCAAAAGTGTATGCCATATTATATTTGTTGTGTTATTGTGTATGGGCCTCTAGCTCACTTGTTCTCTTTTAGGTATTGAGAAAATGAGTTTTATGTTTCTTAGGCTATGAGACGACTTTGAGGATATTTGGATGAGTGCGACGATTAAGACTCCTAGACCGACCTTGTTGTTTTCTTTGCAAGAGAGAAAACCAAATTTTGTTTTAAAATGTAATAGTATAGACATGGATTATTATATAGCTAAGTTTGTAATGTAAAGTATTTAAGTTTCCCTATATTGTATGTAATATATGGTTTTGTAAACCTTCAAATACCAAGTTATTGGTATCTATGTGTTGTTATATTAAAGTATCTACTCCTTGGCGAGTAGTCTTTTGATAAAGCTTTGTATCTATATAGGTTAAACAGGTAATCTACATAAACACCCCCTTTTTCAGACGGCCTAACGTGTAAAACTTAGGTATTATACGTGATTGAGAGACTTGGCGTATCTAATAAGAGAAATTGGGCATGCTAAGGCTTTACACTAATGAACTCTATAATCTAGCCAAATAATACTTTGAGGAAATTATGAAAGTAATACAAGATCTTTTAATCTTACTATGGGAACAAGAGATGCAATAACACTTAAGGAGATGTCCCCTTGGCATTTCAATAAGTTTTTTTTTTTTAAAAAAAAAAAAAGCTATGTTCCCAAGTTTCATTCATAAAAAAGAGAAGTTAATACAAAGGGGAGGGGGGTATGGACTGGCCTTCCATTCAACAAGTCATGGTAGAAAAGAAGAAGACATCATAAGGAAAAAGGTTAATACCTTGAACTATCATAAGCCTACCTATCTTAAATCCATGTTTCTTTGAAGAACTATAGGCATAAAAATCATATGTGCGCACATGTGAGGTATAGTCAAGATCTTCCTCAGAGTCTTCATCTTCATTTTCTTCTTCCTCCTTACACTTTCCTATCTGTATGTGCATTCCTATAAGTTGCTATGTGCCGCTCATAGGCTCCTTTAAAGGGACCGCGAGAAGCACTCAAAATGGTCATGGTCTTCTCCATATCGATATCTTGAATCCTTGGAGTGGTTGAAGAAGAAATTTTTATTTTTTCAGTTTCCTTCAAAACGTCTCATTGCCAATCCACATCTGGAGAACTGGATGAAATTGATTCTATGGAGTTAGCCTCAATATTAATCGAAATGTCATACCTGGAGGGATTAACCATTTCAACGATGAGTGTTATCTTCTTTACTTGCAATTACTTCTTCCTATTGTCGTCAACCACTTGATCTAACTTTATCTCCCCTTTGGAAGATATGAATTAGTTGAAGGACTAGCTTTACTACTAGAATTCTCAATAGGAGGAGCGATGTCTACTTGAACTTCTTTGCCTTTATTTGTTTCAACAATTCTTTATTTTAGGAACATATTTCTGTTGACCTTTCTTGGTCCTTTCCTCAACCTATGATGTCTTTGTTGACTTTGTTGGTGGATTTTTATATTTTGATACCTCTTTAGACATTTTGTGCTTCTTTCAGAGGAGGTGCTTTAACATAACATTCAACACATCATGGTCCATTTTGTAACAATGACTACAATACCTGGCATATTTTCAAAAACAATCCATTGAAAGAAACCATTCTTTTCAGTTCCAATCTAAATTCTCTCTTATACTTTTAAGAAACATCTACTTCAACCAGAAACTCTAGCCACTGATGGTCAAGATAAATTTGCAGTATCTTCATCTTACTTCAAAGGATTACCATATGCAGAGGCTAAAGCAAAGAGTATTAATTTATCAAAACAATGAGCAAGTAACTATGGAAAGCAAGTCATATCGGTGCAACGAGAGATTTTTCATTAGATAAGCATAAGGAGACACTTCACCACACGCATATTTCATGATTCAATGTTCCAAATTTTCTTCTCCAAATTTTGATAATCTTCCTCTAAAGTAGGCTAGATTAAATTTGGTGTTGATTTAGAAGACCATCTCAACTGTCCTTTAAAGCCCTGGCCAAAAAAAATCTTTTTTGTTCATAGTAGGCCTTTATAGGTAAAGGAACCACTAGTGCAAATTTAAGAGGGAAGATAACTTAGATATTTCTTCATCACTCAAGAATACTTTTGGCTCTCCATAAAATTAGTAGCAAGTTTTCAAGAATAGGCCCTTTCCCAAATCTTCCCTTTTGACTTTGTGAGCTCAAAAGAGACTCAAAGGATTTCTAAGCATAATTGGTGAAGAAATGGGTCGCTGGGCATTGGGCATTTTGTCAGCCTCATTATGGCAATGGTAGTGCATACTAAAAAGAAAAAAAAAAAAAAAAAACCTACAAAGATAAAACTCACCGCTCCAGATAAAAGCTCACAGAAAATCCACAATAAAAGGAAAAAAAACAGCCTTCCTTGGATCATGAACAATAGATGTTAGATAAAAACCACAGGAGAAATTTTCACGACCGCTTCTTTTGGAACCTCCAATAGCTTTGTTTTGACAACAAAAAATAGAGTAGCGAAGAAACCCTCCAAAATACCATGAAAAAATAGCACAAACACTACTTCATATCATTTTTGTGATGATATCCTTATAGAACACTATTAGAATGAAGTTTTGTAATTGAACAAGAAGAACAACTTAAAAAAAAAGATTTTAATAAAAAAAAATGTGTAAAATTTGCAAGGAACATATATCATAAAAAGAAATAAAAAAGGAAAAAGATTTAATTTTGATGTGGTAAAGTTGTAAAGATGTGTTTTTAAAAATTTGGCTAAAGGATTAGGGGAAAAACCCCTCAAAGAGGCCACAAACCTCGGAAGGTGAAGAGTGCAAGCATAGTGGGAAATTTAGAGAGCAGCAGAGCTTCTCTCTTACATTTGAAATTTGTGTCTTGATTGGCTTTGAATAAGTTAATGTGACTAAAATTTCATGGCTGGACATTTGATTTAGTGATAAATTAATTTGTGATGTGTAATGGACTGTTAAAGAAGTTGATGAGAGTAGTGTAAAGAAAAGACCCATTTGTATGAAATTTATGTACTAAAAGCTTTAAGAATTGGGAATAATGGTTGAATGTAGGTATATGTCAATTGAGGTGAAAGAACTTGGGAATATTTGATTTTGGTAAGAATGAGAACAATGTGTCATCTAATCCTACCTTTTTGCACCTTAGGTCTTATTACTAATGGGAAAGTACTTGAGAAACTATGTGAAAAACTTTCATTCATTGGAAAACAAGTAGAAGCCACTTTAGAGTCTTCATTTGGTGAAAAAATATCACATTGGAAAGTACTTGAGAAACTGTATGAAATTGACTATTTATTTGTCAAACAATAGATTCACAAAGATATCACACATAAGAAGACTATATAGATTACTAGTAGAACAAATACGAGAGCAATCCCCCCTAGTTGTTCAATACTGTATGGACAGCTTTTGTCAAACTAATAACACCATTGAAAATTATCGAAAAACTGTATAAAATTTATACAAGTAAAGAATTAGTACTAAAATTGTCAAAAACTTAAAATGAGCATAATATAGCTTACAAAATTATTAACAATAGCTATTTATTAGGTACTCTTCAAATTTCATCTAATATGTTGTATCGTTTAAATTCTTATTGTGAATACGTTGGAATGGCCATAATAAATAAAAAAAAATAAAAACCTGCAAGTTCTAGTATATGTTACCCTTTTTATTCACAATGAAAAACAAGAGGATCATAGATATGATGAAAATATTCCAATCCATGTGCAATTCCATCGATATCTCATAGCAAACATTTCATGCATGCAACATCATGTAGCTTCATTTATTAGCGATATAGGAGCAAACCAAAATCCCTCCTCAGCCAAGTTTCGACAATTCACCGTCTTTCAGTGTTTGCATTTCTCTCATCATGCTTGAGTATCCACCTTTATAGCCTCAAAATTTTGTAGCTTCTTCACAGCATAAGTTTTAAATCCAAATCCAACCCCTGTAGCCTAATCAAGTTTCCCATCTCTTAAGGGAAGTTGAAACCCCATTAATTTACTATCAGTTGGGATCTAAACCATATTGTAGATTCTTAACCCAACAGAAGAGGGAATTTTACCTCCTAATTTATTGTCTATCATGCGTAAATCCACAAGCTTCTCAAATTTCTCAACAAGAAAGTAAAATGATTTTACCCGTCAAAATCATTGTTGATAAATCAATCCAATTCCACTTCTACCAAGTTCAAAGGAATTGAACCCAACATCAAACTTCTCAAGACTTATGGTGGTAACGATTAGCTTTGCTCAAATGATAATTTACCCTATATATTGTAAGAAAGATTCTACTAAAATTTTATCTCTTTAATTTTAGTTTCCCATTTCAAATTCCCCTCCTACTTATCTTTTAGTTTCTCTCATGGAGAATTTCCTATAGATTGGACCTTGACTTGCATTTAAGCCTATAATAGGATCCATTTTCTTTTTTATTTTTTTTTTATTTTTACTTTTACTTGCAATTATGCATATCCCTTGTTACTAGCGGATACCTAAATACATCACTAAGACTTATCGTCCGAAACTCAACCTTTTTTTTTTTTTTTTTGGTGTTTTGGGGGGTTTGGGTTGGGGGTTGTGGTGGCGCAGCAATTACAAATGAGAAAAGGTAATTCAAACACGGACCTCTTACACAAAAGGTCAGAAAAAATACCATTAAATCACAAGGCCATTTACATACGAAACTCAACCTAACTCAGCCTAAAAATGGTGCACAGTAAGCCATCCGCATTTTAGCTTAGTACAATTTCTTACCCATGTCACCAAACGACACATCAATCAACCACACCTCATGTTGTAAATTTAACAAGCCAGTTAAATTATTAAATGGTTTACATGTATATTCAGCCACTGTCAAAACATTAAACATATCCTTTTGTTCCAATTTTTATAAATACTCTTTTGTATTAATTCTTATAATCAACTAGATAAGATCATGACTGAATAATCCATGACGAGACTAAATTCCCTATCAGTATTGGTGCAATATATCTCCATTTTGAAACGTCAACTTAGGAATCCTCTCCCCAGGAGAGCATATCCTTAATTTTCTCCACGATTTTGGGTTCAAATACTTTTTAACATTTGATCGTGGTAATATGTTTAAAGGTTGAAGGATCCGGTGATATTTCATGAAAATGAAAATCCATGCATCGAGGCTCAAGAAAGGTTCCGATACCCCAATTTTTCTAACTAATACTACTGTTCTGCAATGATCAGACAAAAGTTCTCTGGTGACCTTTAAACTAGACTCTAGAGGAACTTTAATACCGTATATTCGAAATTGTACATAAGATTAAACAGGAAACCATAAACCGAAAATTTCAACTACTTGCTAGCAGTCATATCCCTCCAAAGTGGACATTCCCTTCATAATGCATATATCAAGTCATCAGATGCCTTCATCAAGGAGCTGTCCCTTAAAGATCCTTAAATGGAAGGTAGGGGTCACAATCCTGCCTACCACTTGATAAAAATGCTGCTTCCGAACTTGTCCTCCCCAAGAAACCCTGTGTCAAAATCACACCAATATAAAATATTTGCTATTCGTGGATGCTCGTGTTTAAAGCAGCATCAGCACTTCTCTGATTAACCTATGTATGGGATGTTATATTGGGTGCATGATGTGAGGCTAGAAAGATGGTTTTGGCATGGGAATGGTAATGGTACAAAACAAAAGATGTGTGGCAAAAATGTTTCTTCTATACAGATATATAACTCGCAGCAGTACTAATTTGTGCTTGCAAGAGATGGTGAATAATGTAAGGCTAGAGAAATGGTGCTGGCATGGGAATGGTAATGGAACGAAACAGAAGTACTCGAGAATGATGTTTCTCTTACACAACAATAACCAAAATAGTACTAACTTGTGCGTATGGCCAAAAATGTATCCACTTGGGATCGATCTTACTTGCATGCCATGATCCATGCAATAAAACCAAACATATCAAGAGGCACAAGCCTCTCAATAAAAACATTCCAGATATTCAATCAAGTGGCTGTAGAGATTCTAGAGCAAAATATAACAGTAGAGGTGCTAGATCATGCATCCTTTTGCACATGATAATAAGAAAACAAACTACTAATTCAGCCAACTTATAATGAATGTCCTGCTGCCAAATGCATGTATACTTTTCACCGAAATATGACATGGCCATATGACATGTTCCCTGATACAACTAAGTGCACTCATCAACATGAAGAGACATGCCAATGTTCATGACTTGCTAGTGAAATGGATGCATGAACAGCTGCAAGATGCATCCTATCATGAACTTGAATTTGCCGATGCATAAGAAACAGAGTACATCCCCTTCATGCTACTGGTACGTCATCGCAGGAGGAGCTCCATTGGCACCAGGGGCAGCAATTGGGTAGGCAGCATCCTTTCTTTTCCCAAATGGATTTTTAGAATATGTACAGAGTAGTCAAGGAAAAGTCATGAAAATAACACTTTCTCAATCAATAAATATGATACATGGAAGATTAAAAAAATATTTTTTTTAAATGGAAAATCTATACTTAAAGCAGTTATTGATGTTTCCTTCTGTTTTTGCAACATTTAAGTGCTAATGGTGAAATAATCTTAAATGGATTAATTCAAGTCAAACGACACTTAAGCAAGATATTTTTAGCAGATTTTGAAGTGGAGACAAGGACCATCAAGAAAATAATGAAGGAAAGTGTGCAGTGAAGAGCATAAGCCCCTCTCGTTATATCCTACATCAGATGTCTCAAGCTTAGGAACTATACTAAACAATGTAGACGAAGTTCACTCAAAAGGACAAAGGAATATATATAAACACACACACACATATATCATATATTTAATGCACAAAGGATATTGTATCCGCATGCCCACTGATCCAGAACTAGGGATAACAGCTCCCTGCAAACTGTGATGTACATTGGTAGCACTGTTCACGTCCTGTATGACAGAAGAAACAGAATGGACTGAGATGGCATCACCTTCAAAAATTAGAACAAGTCCACTTAAAGCAATCTATCCATCATATGACACATTCCCTACATGTAAGACCTTTAAAATATACTTACTTCAAATTCAATGAAGCAGACTGTGTGCTTTTCCTGCCTTAGGATCTTCATCTGCTTAAAACCAGGTTGCCTACATGCCATAAATCAGATAAGCAACTTCCCATAAATTTCAATATCATGATCAAAATGAACAACTCAAGTCCTCAACAAGGCAAGCAAAATAAAAGATAAGCAAGAAAAAAGATTTCTTACACGCTGAATAGACCCCTCAGTTCTTCCTCATTTATGTTTTCTCCAAGATTGCCAATAAACAAAGTATTGCATGGTGGATTATCCTTCATGTTCTGTTGTTGTGTAATCAAAAGAAAGCAGTCAAAAATCAAAGAGAACAGGCAGGTAAACTGGAAAAACTGCAAAGAATATAAGATAGGCGGAATAATAAGGGAAAAAACAATAGAAAATAGAAGGAATTAGTGTTTTTCTATATGATCCTGAAAGACATCAATGTTTTAAATAGGGCAAAAATATTAAAGAACAAATCCGGTAAGTGATAATTATGTGGACTTGTCTTTACTCAAGATTCCCCAAAAATGGCCAGCAGGAGTTTCTTCTTGTTGACAGATATGTAAAGTCTAACCAACTGATACCATAAACAATGGGAAACAACTAATTTGCACATTGAAATTAGTCGACAAACCAACTATTTCTGGGGAGTCTAACCTTCAGCAGTGTGTTCTTTTTTTTGGATAAATTAATCTTCTGCAGTGTTGTTAAAGGCAAAAAACACACTCAAGGCACAATGTCTTATAATTGCCTAAGGCAAGACAAAAAAACAAAGAAAACCTCGCCCAAGCAAAAGAAAGTGCAAACATTAATAAATTTATTTAAATTGTTTTGGTGCACAAAAATAACAGTATTTAATAACCATGTTCACATTAGGTTAATAAAGACTATTCAAATAAATCAAATATTAAATTAAAATAGCATCATAATTACAAAATGTGTACCATGAGCACAACAAAATCTAAGACTTTAGTATAATTGTAATTACAATTTTGTCAATAACTTTATCAGTCGATGAAATCCTAGGACTATATAATTCATCAGAAAAAGGCATAATAGCTACTTTTTTAGTCTTTTTTCTACAAAATAGTAATACAGAAAATGATAGGGGATCAATCACTCCTTAGGGTCATCATAGCACCATCCAAATCATCATTACTCTCATTATCCAACTCTCATAATCATAATCACCAAGTGGGCTGTGGAGTGGACCTCAAGAGATTATGTTTCTAAGTTGAAAAAGTGAGTGGGAAATGTGGAATGTAGTTAGGTTTTGTTAACAAACATATATATATATATAGTTTTTCCTCTTAAAAGCATATTTGCCATCATGCCTTCACATATTCTTTTAACCTCTACATAAAACAGCAGACAGCAACATTACAAGTCTTTCTCTTTTTATTTTGTTATAATCTTCAAAGCGCTCACTTTAGCACCCTGAGTGCTTAGCACTTTAGCCACCAAGATGTGCACTGCACTTCTTCACAATCGCCTTGCCTTGGCTTGTACAAGGCGCATTGGTGCACTTCGCTTCGCTTCGTGCGCCTATGCACCGAAGCAAGCACTCTTAACAACACTGATCTTCAGTGCTAACTACTTAAGTATATCCCCTGAGGCTTTTCCATTCAGAGATTATAAATAGATTATATGTGAGCAGAGGACAATCAAATATTCATTTCTCTTTCATCTCTGATGAAGAAATCATTTGAGAAGACTTAAGAGACCCTTTTGTTCTTTGTCATCATTTCAGCACCCTACCCAAAATAAAAAGCATGTTTGAAAATGAGGATTCACTAGGAAATGATCAGGTTAAAACTCATGCTCCCTTCTTTTGGAGATTGCCCCAACTCATTTGATTAAGATGAAATTTTAAGTCAAATATAATCAAGTTTCAAACTGAGGTGGAAAAGTATCAGGACATCTCATCAAGTGGTAGCAGCAAATCACATCCGACCTGCAAGTGACTCGGACATCTGTCCTGGGTAAAATAAAAGCATCCCATTTACCCGATATCGTTTTGATAACATATATTTGGACAGAGGTATGATTCCTAGATCTCCAACTGAGTTGGACATATTTAAGAAGCTATTACTGATCACAAATCACACGGCCTATTTGGTATTACACACACTCCAGGCAATATAACTACTTTTGGTCAAAAGGACAGGATCATAACTGGACGGACTAACTTGGGGCACATAAACCTGCTATATAACCATGACCACCCTATGAGACCATGTACCTTTTAAGTCCAGCTTGCACTGTGTGGATAACGAAGAAAACAATGAGAAACCTCCAAAGCCCCACCAAATGAAGAGTTAAGAACCATGTGAAAATGAATAACTTTAATGTTGACACAACTATAAATGACCAAGATACTCTCATCTGAGTCATCTTCTAAAGTCTCTGCCATAAATATTTTTGAGTAAGGTATCATTATTTTTGGCCCAGAAAAAAAAGGCACCATTTTTTCTTGTCACTTTTTTTTCTTTCCGGGCCATGATTATAGAAATAGCAAATCAAACTTATGAACAGATAGTGAAATAGAACTGTCCCATCAAAGAAGAATCAGCTAAATATTACGCATGTGTTCCTGGTTAATTTCATGTTTTTATATATAAAGCATATGTATATGTTATTGAGCTTTGACAATGAGATGGAATAATTTGCAGACTAAAACCATTAAGAAACAATGCCCGTAAATGGGTTAGAACGAGCTCCGTATGAAGGGATTGCCTACAGGAAACATCTTATATCCGTCAAAACTAAAAGTGTGGTGGTCAGTTTACCTGAATAGGCACATAACTGCTAGGTGCTGCAACAGGAGCAGGGGCAGGCATTGGCACTGGAGCTGCCGCATAGCCACCATATGGATCATATGGAGGAGGGGGGGGAGGTGCCATATAGCTATACCAGATAAAGCACATGGTCTGAGTTAGCAACAACTATTTGTCCATAACAAAAACAAAAACAATGTGTTCACAGCGAGAGCAACATTTTTTCTACATTAAATTCCTTCGCATTAATTCATTCACTGTTCTTTTTCTTCTTTGGGTAAGAATTCATTTACTGTTCTAATAAAATGGATTTACTTTTCAACAATTTCTGATAGACAATGTAATAACCTTACCCATGTGGTCCCCAGACTGGTGCAGGAGGAGGATGAAATGGAGATGGACTAGGATAACCAGTATGGGTATAATCCCCACCAGTTCGCATGCGCTTACTGTGATCATAAGGACTTGCATCTGCAACGATGCCTGCACATAAATAGAAATGGTAAGGATATGAAGAAATTAGACCATTGGCCTCTTTTTCCCATTAACATCACTCAAAGGGACATGTAAAAACAGCATCAGAAAAGGGCTGGCTGCCCAAGGGAGACATCTAACCAGAACCAGAACCTAAATTTAGAGAGTGAAGTATCCTTGGGGTAGTCATTAACAGCTTAACTTTGATGTCACAAGGATTGTGGCATAAGCAACCAAATTAACTGCCTAAAACTGAAACCCAAGACAAAATGCCCAGATATTACAACTTGACAGTGGATCATTCAGTCTAACCTCTCTTGACAAAAAGGTTCTTTTTGGCCATCTCAGTATGCAATACAGACTTTGTCTCCGCATCAAAAATCATATCCTGAGCTCAAAAATACAAGCATCCAACAACATCATTAGAAAATAATTGAGTGAAAGGAAGCTTCCAACTTCCAAAAAGACATAAACATGAATATCATGTCAGTTACTCAACCTGCAATGTATCTTTAGCGGCAATTGCAAATTGGGCAGATGAAAAGAGAGCAAAGCCCATAGGTTTTTCACCCTTGAAGTTGACTTGAGATGCCTCATAACCCGGCAACCATCTCAGCAAATTCTGAAGCTCCCTCTCTTTTACATCATCAGGAAGACCAGTTATAAATATCGTGCGCACCTAACAGATTAAGACCAAACGATGAAGCCACTCCATTCCCCACAACTCGATTTTAAGCCAACCCAAAAAATATCCAAACAAACAAATCGGACACAATTAAGGGCATGTTGTTTTGGACAAAACATTTGTTGATTTTGTTTTTCATTTAGTAAATGTCAAAAACTATTGTAGTCATCTTAAACCATAAGCAACCGTAGCCTATTAACAATATTTCGAAAGACATTCACAGTTTTCAAGGCTTTGTTGACAATAGAAAACCAAAAATAAAAAAATAAAAAAGAGGAGTCAGAAAAACCTTTTCCCGTGGAAAGTAAAGTAGCAATTCAGCTAATCAAATTATCAAATTCCATTTCATCCCAAAACCAAAACTTTCAAATACACAAAACACAGTCTGGAGAGCCCTAATTCTAAAAGTTACACGTTTAATTTCTCGTACGGAAATGACAAGAAGCCAAATCAGATTAGCTATCGAGCTATGCGAACTTAAGAAAGCAACAATATTTGCATCAAATACAAATAAATGTCAACATGTATATAATATATATATATATATAAAACATATAGAGAGAGAGAGACCTCGTCGTGAGGAGGAATAGGCGAAGGATGAGGGATCGGAGGAGGAGCGGCGGCGGCGGCTGCCGCAGCGGCGGGAGCAGGAGCAGGAGGAGGGGCAGCGGCAGGAGGTGGAGCCCATTGCTGGTGGTATGCGTGCATTGGTGCACCTGCCATCCTTCTCCTTCTTCTTCTTCTTCTTCTAGTAGTTCGGCTCCGATACTTGGTTGTTGATTTGAGAAACCCTAGAACACACGACACAGGAGCAGAAGAACAATAACAACTAGAAGAAGCTTAACGAAGACCTTCTTCTTCGGGTTCGGAGTTCGATTTGGAAATCGCAAACGAAAAATTTTATGTGATGGACAAGAAAGATTCCAACACCAAAACGTTACGCTCACCCACTGGTGACAAAAGACAATGGCCCTGGACGCACGCGGGCAGGCAGACCCTTGAGTTTGGGATTGGGTAAGGGTTAGGTATGGGGCAAGGGCCGCCCGATTTCACTCGCCACCCGGATGCAATTTGGCGGGTTATGCCTGCTAAAAATTTACAGGGTTTTAGGTGAGGTGATGGAAATCAAATTAAAACTAATAAGTTATGGGTCAAGTGTCGAGTTATATATAATTTGTTGAAAAAAATATATAATATAAATATCAAATAAAATATAAAACATTAGCAATGATATATAAATTTCGATGGGCAAAAGCAAAATGACTAATAGCCTAATATAGTAATACTAATAGTAAGATGCAGTATACTATTCACCATAGCAACTAAAAAGAAAATCCTAATCGCAACCTAAGTCATCCATCTATGCTCTATGTCTCCCCCTCTCGTTTCTCTAAGCTCCGATGCCTGTGGCCCCATCAATCGGCATCCCCTCATCCACGCATGATGCACTACCCAATAGCAATCCCACTCTCTATCTCTCTCTCATATTGTTTGTGTATAATATAATTGAAACATTCTTGTCATGAATGAAGGTGTTGGCTTTGTTTTCAATTGGTCATTGGAAGAAGAAGATGTTGGCTTTGTTTGTGTGTTTTACGCTCCACCTAAACTCTATTTATTTTGATGTTTTCAATGCGACAAGAGTGAACTCAAAAAAAAAAAAAAAAGCATTAGTTACAATTGCATCCGAATGTTTGTTCCCTTCCATGTTTTGAGATTAAAGATTTCAACCTTTGCTATGTTTAGTCACTAAAGACTCAATCTTTACTTTTGTTAATGGATAAATAAATTAACCCAGAAATAGTTGGACCATCTAGTTTTGAAATCCAATTTAGGTTATTTATGTAGCTAAAAGAACTTACCTTCCTTTGATTCGAATTGGATTATTGGGTAGAGTTTATTATTCGTGTTGATTGATTATGTAAGGATTTTAGAACTGTTTTAGAACAACGTTCATCCCAAGTAGATTACAAGATGATTGGCGTTGATGGGTCATGGTCAAGAAAAATTCAAATGACGGTATGATTATGTCAAAGTTACCACACACTAAAGAGCTAAATTGATAAGATTAGCCTAAAAAATGAAATATTTTGGTTTTTGCCATTTCATGTTAATAATTTTTATAATAGTGACAATTAATATTGCAGTGTCGATATCAAATTTTATCATGATAGAAATTTTCAAAATTTAGTGAAACCCTTTCCAATTTTTTATCACTAAATAGTTTATCTATCATATATCAAAACTCGAAGTTAAATTCCATTGTATGATAATGATTTATCAGCTCCGTTGTCACGAGCTCTCAATATTAAATTAAAAGCTCAATTTTCAACTTCTTGAGTCCATCACATATTGCTTTTGGTTGTAGTAGGTTGTAATGTTGTGAAGTTTCAATACTTTTCTAACAAAATTCATATTTTTGGTTTAAAAAAAAAATTGGAAACCATCAATTATCGGGTGGGACGAGTTGGTAATCAAGTTCCCCAAAACCCTATAGGGTTGGGTTTTATGAATGATGAGAAAAACCCTATAGGAGACCCCATTAAGAATTGAGTCAGGTTCGGGTTCCCAATGATCCTTCCCAAACCCATTCCAATTACATACCAACCGCTCTTCCCTTTTATTCTTTTTTTTTTTTTCAATTGAATCTTTCCAAGTGTATTTATATTATTTAACAATTTATTCCCTCCATCTATTTTATATTTTTTTCAAAATTATTTTATTAAAAACTAGACATTACATCATTCAATATATGGAATTTTCATATAAAAGTTGGTTATGAAAAATATTACTTCCTAATCTTATTATATTTCATGGAGTTATAAAGCCAATCTTCACTTACTAACATTAATGAAAGGGGGGAAATAGAAACTAGAATGTAAACAAAGTTAGGATGGTCGTAGTCAACTCTTATTTCAAATTATGATTTATGGTGCAAAGTAATAGTGGTTATGTTGAACCAGTTACCTACTTTTTAAGTTAGATTCAAGTTGTCAATGGCCTTGTAACCCAGTGGTATCTCCCTTGTTCAGATCTCTTGCTTATTCTTAGCTCACTATGTTGATGACCTTAGAGTAAATGAACGAAATTAGTTAAGCTACTTGACGCTTGATTTATTCAATGAATTTTTTTTCCCTAATGATGATAGTGTTACTACTTGAACTTATCAGTGATTTAAACTTTATTGGAGTATGATTAAGCTTATAAGTAAGGGTATAGTGTAAGAGAAGTGGCAGGGGTGGCAGCCCCTCAAATTATGAAAATTCTATTTTTGAATATTTTTTAAAAAGAAAAGAAATAAACATGTTATATGTATTTTTTAAACAGCAAATAGTCTTATAATAATAAACAAAGTTTAGTAGTTAAATGCTTGTTTTTACATTTATTGGGTCTAAGCCTCAAATTTGTGTCTATTCTTGATTAGGAGCTCATAAACCATATATCATAAAAAATTTAAGCTCATCTCGATGAACTATTCCGATAACTTAAGGTTAGTAGTGGGATTAAAAGGAGTAACCAGCTAGATAACCAATGGGCTTGCAGCCTAATTGTCGCAGTCCAGAGCTTTTGCTAACACACTTGAATCATGCGAAGCTTACTGTCCTACCTTTGTAGTAGTAAACAAGCCTTAACACAGCCTAGCTTGACTAACAATTAAGCATTAATATCTGTAAGCAACACATGAAGACAACAGAAAGTAACTAACAATAAGTTAAAAGGGACACAAGCAAAAATCGATATGAGAATAATACACTTTTATTAATCTCTCATGTACAAGGTTACAATAAAAGTGTATGTAGGAGTTGTGAGTAAATGGGGTCTCATTGACCATGGTCAATTAATTGATGAGTTAGAGTTTGCATCAATAAAAGTACTCACACCCTCCACAAAGAGCTTTATTTGCATTTATGGCTTCAACAAGAGGATACATTGATTTTGGTGAGGAAGAAACACCTCAAAATAAAATAATAATAATAAATATTTACAAGAAGTCCTCCCATAGATACATACATTACAAGAGATTGTCACCTTAATGTCGTCTCTCATAATCTCTCAATTCTCAAGTAACAGGTATCGGGTTCGAATCTTTATTCCCCCCTTATAATGGGGAAAAAAAGAAGAAGAAAAGTTCAATTTGATAACTATTCTTGGTTTATAATTATCGAAAGGCAAAATGTCTTAGTCTTTAGGGTGAATCTCCACTTGGTAGCTAACCTGGCATTCGAGGCGATAAAGGTACATGAGCTAAGGTGTTTGCAGCTGCATGGAGTGTGGCTAAGCTGAAGATGTCCCCTCTAGTCCCAATGCAGGACACAGGTATTTCTTAGAGATATCTCGTAAGCAGCTCAGCTATGAGGTAGCTCATGTCAAGTTTGAGGGCTTATTCTCGATAACGGTCTCATGGAGAGTTTGCCTATTGATCCTTTTGGTCGGTGGTGTGAGTGGCAATTTAGGTCCCCTCACAAGGCCGAGACCTGAGGTGACGTCTGGTGTACTTGCTCTTTGGTTGATGAGGGAGGTGATTTCTTAGTCTTTAGGGCCCATTTACGATGGTAATTGGTCGACTGAGCTATGACCTCCCCCCCCTCCCCGCCCCCCTCTACCACCCCCCACCCAGGTGCCACCGCCGCTCCGCACTCTCATTGCGTGAGGACAAAGAGAATAAGCTATCTAGTTTTAGGTCATGAGGACGAACTCAAGTGTTCAATGCTCTTTCATTTTAGTTGCATTCCTTAGAGCTAGCATCCTTAAGGATCATGCCCTTCCGGTTCCATATGTGTCTAACTAATTTATTGTCATGGACCCTAATCTTATGAGATTTGTTGGGAAAGCTTTGTAAGGTTTCTCAAAAGGCGCGATAGGAGTTATGATAATGGTGATGATTATCCCTAACATGTGGTGGCATTGGTAGGCTTATGACATGCGGGCTATATAATTCCCATGCCCTAGGTAATGGGTGTTCGTTTCGTCTCCCCCTCGTCTCCTTATATATATATATATATATATATATATATGTACACACTTTAGCAAGAGCTCTACACAAGAATTCTCTTTTAGTTTTTTAGAGCAAAATTTCCTCTAAACTCTTTTGTTGGTCTCATATGTTGATTTAAGGAAATGTCGAGCTCAGGTAATGCCGACGCCTTATTTTTCTCTCATGATTCTAAAGTTAGATTGTAGCGAGTTACGGATGAGGTAAGGAGAGGTAAGGGAGGTGTAAGCATAAGTTTCGGGAATCCAAGCTTAGGTGGATAGAGTAGGTCGATAAGGGGAGGTTCGGCCTCCATGAGTAGCCTTGAAGAGTGGCTCGGAGAGATTTATGTGTTGTTGTTAGAGAGCGAGCAATCCTAGATGCAGATTCGTATGTTGATTTAGCCGACAACGGCTCCCGGTAGATAAGTATCCTTCTGATGGCCTGGATACGGTTATCGTCCCCTTACACACTAGGATGTCAGGTGGCATTGGTCTCGATGGGATGCGTAGTACAATTACAGAGGTGGCTCTTCATGCTGTTTATCGAAAAGAGATACGTGAAGCCCCGAAGAGTAGGAGATTACGATGCCCTCTCCTTCTGATTGTGTTTGTCTTCTTGGTGGGCAAAAGTTCACCTTGTATGGTATGGCATTCTAGTTCGGCTTAAATATACAAAGAGTTCTTCTGGTTTTATCAACTATGCTCTGCTCAACTACTGCCCAATGTCTAGTGTATCTTGGAAGCTTTCGAGGCCATCTGTTTAAGCATGACTATGAGGCTCACCTAGAACTTGATCTGGAGATATTGCATGCACAAACAATTTAATAGTGGATGGTGGTATCTCACAAAACAAGCTAAAAGGTCGCATAAGCTCCTTGACAGGCTTATCAATTCTAACAGATGCAACTACAAGAAGGAATTTTGGATAGGTGTAAGCCAATTCGAGATAATGAGCCTCAAAAGCTAAGGTCATATGATGCTAAGGGGTTGAAGGCATTAGAAGTGGTGATAGAAGAGTAAGGTGGGACGCCCTTCAACGCTAAGCTTGTGGTATGAAATTTTTTAAGGGGATTATCAATCAGCAAAAGCAAGGTGACCTCGGCTCATCAAGGTGCAGGTTGTTTTTGTGGATATGGCCTCCTCCTCCATACCCCATGCCCCCTTCCCCCAAATCTGTCAAGTCGAGTTGGGGTGGGGAAGAGAACTTTTGGGCGGTTGAAATGTGTTTCGCTTTCTTTTGAGTGTGTGAGCTCGCCTGAGCAAGTTGTTTCATTTTTACTAAGATTGTTGTTGTTTTATAGATAAATAGAAGGAGATGATAAATATCAACAAGCTTCTTCTTGGGTCGTTGACTAAGAAAAAGAAGAAGACTTTAGTAAAAATGAAGGTGCCTTCGAAGAGGCAGGCTGTTGGAGAGCAAGATCGTCCTGCTCCTATTCTGGAGGAGGTTCAGATCATGTCTCCTGTGAGTCCTTGCGATCGAGTTGAATAGGGTATAAGGGTTTCTGTTGTTAAGCCCATTGTGCAGGTAACGCTCACTCCGCCATGCCCTCCTTCTCTTAAAGTATAGAATGTGCCATAGCATTCTCCAGTTGTCATTTCCCTTGTTGGTCGAGTACATCCCCAGATCAAAGCTCTTGATAGTAGTAGTAGTAACTAAAGATCAACCAATAGGTGTCATTACTGGAGGTCCTATAGAGTAGACATCGGCACGGTTCGGGTCGGTTCCGGACCCGAACCGGAACCGCTGGTTCACGGTTCCACGTGAACCGTGAACCATGTTTATTCTTCTTCTTTTTCTTTTTCTTCTTCTTCTTCTTCTTTCTTCTTTTTTTTCAAACAAACCGACCCCCTACACCCCCCATCCCCTCCTCCTCCCCCTCCCCCCACCCATACCAAAATCATTCCGTGTTCTCTGTGCTTGTGTGTGTGTTTTTTTTTTTTTTTGTGGGTTAGAACCTATGGAACCGCCGATTCCGCATGATGAACCGCTAAGACTCGCCGGTTCCGGCGGGTCCTTAGATGGTTCATAACCGTCCTCGACGAGGTGGTTCCCGGATACAGAACCACCGGGGATGGTTCGGGGCGATTCGCGGTTCAGAACCATCCCGTGGTGATGTCTACTATAGAGGCTGTAAGAGAGAAGGCTTTGAAGTGGACTAGCTTGTCTATTGATTGGGGCACGTTCGATGATGTTGGTTTTGTGGAAGATAAGAACACAATGAGGACCTTGCTAAGCGAGCTAAAGCCTAAGGATTACGTATTGGACTTTTCTACTCGTAAGTTGTATGAGGTAGTTCCTTTCATCATTTATCCTTTGGTTTTTGTTTCCTTTTTTTCTATTGTTCTTATCCTTTTGTGCTTGTTGTAGACTATGGTAGCTATCTCTGAGGTAGCTAAGTACACGAGGTCAAACTGGGGGACGGTAAGTTTTTTGCCGTTGTTTTTTTAATGGCTTTTGTCACTCGATCTATCAATTATGTATGTATTCCTAATTTGATTCACTGTTGATAGGGTGATGACGAGCTGGAGAGGTCAAAGGCTCACATAGTTGAGTTAGAGAAGGAGTTTTCTAAGGAGAGGAGGGAAAGAGTCAAGTTGTAGAGTGACTATATTGAGTTAATGATGGAGAAGGAGAGGTTAGTGCACAAGGTGGAGTCGGTGATCTTGTGTGCTCAATAGCAAGTCGTTGAAGCTAAGCAAGAGGAATCCTTTCTAAGACAAAGTGTTGACGACCTTAAGAGGAAGTGGAGAGGTATGAGGCGGGATTGGGATATTTTGTCCTCCTAGCTGAGGGAGATTACCGTAAGCTTTAACAAGCTAAATGGGGAGAATGAGGCTATGCTCTTGGAATGGTCAAAGGCCTCTTATTGCTCTTTTTCCCTCCCCCTTTTTTTTTTTCATAGTCTCTGTTTTTATAAGCTTAGGTGGCGAAACTAGAGAGCAAGCAGGTCACCCCTAAGGTAGCCATGAAGCATGTGCTAGCGAAACTCTATAATAGCTAGAAGTGGAGGGAGCTTCAACAGGCGATAATAAAAGAGAGTGCCACAGTCATTCATGATGAAGTGCTCAGGCGATATCTTAGCCTCAATCTTGGCTTCTTGGTTATCCATTTGGAAGATATTTCTACTGAGGTTGTTGAAGAAGATGAGGAAGAGGAAAAAGGAGATGGTGAGGAAAGGAGTGTCACTAAGGTTGGTGAGGCTGACTGTGGGGAAGTTACTGTCACTGGAAAAGGTGATGCCTTAGATACGGTCTAAAGGGACGTCCAACAAGCTTTCGAAGTCGTGGCGCCCAAGGTCACACTGCTACCTCAGCTTCATGTTGAGGGTCAGGTCAAGGTTGTAAGTGGTGTTGCTGTCGAAGGTAAACTAGAGATCGCTAGTGGTGCTCTTATTGTCCTTCAACCTATGATAAGTGAAGAGATCTTTGTTGATTGTCAAACCGAGTAAGTTTTTTTTTTTTAATCTTCTGTTGATATAATATGAGCTAGATTGAATGTTCATTTGAAGTAGCTATTGTTTACCCTTTGGTGGCTGCAAATGTAAAACTTTTGTTTAATAAATTTTCTCATCACTATTCCATGAAAACTTTGGATTTTTTAATCCATTTATTTTACAACACCAGATAAGTCTTCTGTTTATGGTTCCTCTTCTTGGGCATAGTTTTATTGCTTTTGTCATTGAAAATTCCACTAAGTGTCAGTAGTTTTACTAAGTTTTTTGAAGATCACATTAGGGCTACATAGACCTAATATGTTAGGTAGAGTTCGCTCTTCGTTTGTCTTAGCTTTAATGTGTGGTGCTTTCATGATGACGTCGAACTACTATTTTGGTAGTTGCAGGTTCGTGGTAGGCCAGTAGTAGGTGATGACGTCGGGTTATAGGTAGATCTAAGCATAGCTGAAATTTCTTTTTCCTAAAGTCACTACTCGAGATCCTGAAGATTTGGTGATATTAAATGCCACTAAAGTAGATCTTTATTTTTGCTTATAAGTAGTTGGTTGGAATGGTGCTCATTGGGTCTTTAAATTGGTTTAACTCTTAAACTCAAGTGGAACTCATTCTCTCTTTGCCATATTTTTGAACTTTAGGTTGTTGCTTGATTAAAATGCATCCGCTTTGGAGTGATGTTTTCCTTGACCTGTTATGGTTGGATAGGTTGAGCCTTGGAGTTTGTGGGTCATAATATATTGCTCTACTATCTCTGTTTAGTAGAGTCAATTGCTCTACAGTCCCTATTTACAAGGACTCGAGAAGTGGATGCGGTGATTGCTTAGAGGCAAGTTTGCTTCCTTTTGTTGGCTTCCAACTTGATCCAACTCCCTTCTTTACTTCCAAACTAAGCCCGAGGCTATGTTTCTCTTCTATTATCCTGAGGTCAAGATCACCTTGCCATGGTGAGTACAGTGCGGTGAATAGGAATTGTCAGGGCTTTTCCCCTTTCTACAGCTCAATCTTCCTGAAATAGCCTAACAATCATGCTAAATTAATTAATTTATGTATATATAAAGTGCATGATGAATGTGTGAATGTGTTAGTGTAAAATTAATATATGTGTCTATAGTGTTTGTTGTAGTATTTGTTTTGTTTAAAACATAGTAGATTTTGAAGCCCCAAAAATAAAGCCCAAAATCTAATTAAATTCTAAGCTCACACTAAACAAAACCCAAGCCCAAGTCCTCTTTTATTTCCTAAAGTAGCTGCCGCTAAAAAGTCAAAGCCAAGGATAATATCAAACTTTACTTTACTAAAATACAAACCCAAAACAGACTTCCCAAACTGACGTGTTCAACAATAAGAGCAAATCTCAGTTTTCTTCCCAAATTTTCTACCTACGATCCATTCCAAGCTTACAACAAGACTTTATAATCAAGTTAAATCTTCTTAAGGTAAGTTTCATGTGTTTATACGATCTTTTTATGTGTTTGTTTTCTTCTCATGAAAAGCTTTGTTTTAATGATTCCCATGTGAATGACATATAGTATTAGTGATCTAAGTTGGTTTATAGGACTTGATGGGTTCTTGAAGTATAATAGATGAGTATGTTTGAAGTAGTTGTGGTTGTGTTTGAGTTAGTGAATGAGTTGATGAAGTATAGGATGGTTCAATGTTGAACATGAAGTTTGGGGAAGTTATTTGATGAAGAGAATGTGGAATTTATTTATGTTTGGTGTAAATAAATGTATGTGTTGAGTGAGTGTGTTTAAGCTAATGGAACTGAAAACCTTGGTGTTTAAGAATCAAAATTTCATGCCTTATTTTCAAATGAGAAACACGAGGGAAACGTGGGATTGTGTTTGAGTCTTATATATATATATATATATATATATCATCGAGCTTGGAAATAAGCTATTCAAAAAGAAACACAAGTAGAACACAGACTTATGTACTTAGCCGTGCTTCTCCCTATGTAGTGGTCAAAGAAGAAAATTTTGACAGCATGGGTAGAACACAGACTTGTGGACCTAGTTGTGCTTCTCCCCTACTTTATTTGAATTTGGCTTCCATGAGAAACACGACCGTATGTATCAAACCGTGTTCCTCTCTGTTTATTATTGTGTTTCATTCAACAAAGAAACACAGGAGAAACATGGTCTCATGTTTTAAGCCGTGCTTCTCTTTGAGTTGAATTTCAAAATTAAAACACGGGTTTTGTATTACAGCATGTTCTCTCATAGGAGGAACACAGGGGTGTACACAGCCGTATACCTTAAAAAAAGTTTAATTTTCAAAACTTAAAATAATGAGATGTGTTATACATACATATATATATATATAAATGTTAAGTCATGAATAAATATGATTTTTGTTTAAGCTTTGTACTAAATAAAGAACTTGATTTTGATTGTTATTGATATTAAAAGTTATATGAGTTGAATTTATTTATTTTATAGATTCCCTTATCGATTTGAATTCATCTATTGATCAATTTCCTAGTATAACATCCTATATAGGCACGCATTAACTTGGTTGTAGTTTGCTTAGGATAGGTATATCTTAAATCGATCTTAATTAAAGACGATTTAAAAAGTGTTTGTATTGGTTATGCTTTTATCGTTGAATCTAATCCGAGCAACTGCAACCTTATCTCGAGCGAGACACGGCGGTTAGGCACTTAAGCCACCCCTGTCATGTTGCAATGACAATTTATAAATGGCCCAACGGGTAATTGATAGAGTGGATGGTATCGGTGTAACATTTGCTTATTCTTAAAAGGAAATAATATGATTTAGTTCATATTTATGGGACCGATTGAATTAAGTGATATTATGTATTAAGTTAAGTAAAGTTGTGTAACAACTGTTAACTCTAGATGAAATTACTTTTCTTTTTTGGTTATATCATCTTGAAGATATAGGTATTCAGACTACCTATATCATCCCTCTAAGTGTCAAGTTGTTACTTAGGACCCCTAACTTCTCAATGGCTTGTTCCAAAGTTTGAATACTCCTATGTTGTTTGACAAACTTAATTATTAGAGAATATATTGAAGGTTATTACATTGCATGTAGTCTAAGTATGCTTATCAAGTCTATTTGTTTGTGTTACTTGTGCACTAGGCCTTTAGCTCATAATCTTCTATTTCAAGTGATGACGAAAATGAGTCTTACACTCAAGTTGGGTTATGGAATCTATTTTGAGGACTTTTTAGACGAATGGGAGGATTATGAACCTTAGTCTTTTGGAGGAAGCTTTTGTAATCGAATGGGGATTTTTTTTTATGGAAATGTAATAGTTGTTAAAGATTTTATCAAGCTTATATATATTTTGTTATGGGCTTGTCCTTGAGCCTATGTTTTGAAACTCTTATGTATTTATATATGTGTATGTATTAATCCTTTTATCTTGTTGATGAAAGGATAAGGAAGTTTGTAATATTATGTATGAAGTTTCTTTTATGAGATGTTTTCAAATGGTTCTTATCACAGGTTTAGACAAGCAAGTATACAAACTCTTTCTTTACAGATAACTTTACATGTAGTACTACAGGTCACAAGCAATTATATAAACTCTTTCTTTACAGACAAATTTACATGTAGTATTACAAGTTACATGTGGCAGGGGACTAGATACACATGTTTTTAAATATATGGTGAATCCGGGTCCTTACACTTTTGATAGCTTATTTAAGGCTGGGGTTGATGTGCAGGGGGGTACCGACCTTCTCTCATGCTTCAAATTCCTTTCCTTGATCTATTTTCATGGCTAAGGGAATAGGAAAAGGCTAGGTGTTTGAAGTGGTTATAGTTGATGGCGACTAAGCTTGGATGTTTCTCATTGGGGGTCGTTTGTCAGCTACTTCTTGAGCTAGGATTCCTATTCAGGTAGTGTACCTTTTGGGTCATGGTAAGATCCGTGTGCCTTGTCACCCTTAGTCAATTTTTAATGTCTTCTTAGCCTTGAGCTTAACGTTATTTGGCGGCAAATGTCAGAGGCCAAACAACTTCATAAGGGGGCGGAGTTCTTTAAGCTCCTAAGACCTTGGTTGAACTTAACCCCCTTTCTCGCTCCTTTTTTTTTGTATGTAAGAGTAGGAGAAATCGTATTGTCATTGAACCGTCATTTCATTGATAGCTTCCTACATATATTTACAAGATTTTGTTTTAAGCTTTACATGTATGTGGCAGAGATTTGTCGTCTTTATTCGAAGAACTTCCTTAAGTTGTTAGCATTCCAAGTTCTAAGGATGAGCTCGCTCTCCAGTGTTTTGAGCTTATATGCTCCATTCCTCAAGACTTCTTTAACTCTAATGGGGTCTTCCTAGTTTGGGGTGAGCTTCCCATACACCTCTTTAGCTCCCACTACTGCTTCTAGTTTTTTGTAGACGAGGTCATAAGGGAGGAAAACCTTATGCTTGACTTTCTTGTCGTAGTAGTTGGTAGCTTCTTGTTGATAAGCCACAACCCATTTGCTTACTATATCACAAGTCTCCTCTATGGCTTCCAACTCAGTTCTGAGGCCTACCTCATTGATGAGCTCATCACAAGATTGGACTTAGATGTTAGGGAGCTCAAGCTTGATAAGTAGAACAGCTTCAAACCCAAAAGCTAATCAGAAGGAGTTTCTTCAGTTAAGGCTCCTTTGTTGGTACGATATCCCCACAATATGCTAGAGTTTGTCTGCCTACTTGACACTCAAGCAATCCACCTTAGCTTTTAGGCTTTGCGTTATAGTTTTACTAATTGCTTCGACATAGCCATTAGCTTAAGGGTCGGCCATTGAGGTGTAATGTATAGTAAAATTATACTTAGTGCAAAGATCTTTTTTTTTTAGAGCTAAACCGCCTTTCATTATCTATCACGATGAAGTGTGAAATCCCAAATCTGACCAAGATATTTGTGTAGAGAAAGTACCTAACATTCTTGTCCATGACTTTTGCTACTACTTTGGCTTCTACCCATTTTTTAAAATAATTGCACCCAACTATGATAAATTTCCTTTGCACTGTTGAAGGAGGAAAAGCATCAAGGATATCCAGTCCCTGCATGGTGAAAGGCCATGGGCTAGTCAGACAATGTAGGTTTTTGCTTGGGTTGCCATCGATAGGGGTGATTTTCTAATATTGTTCACATCGTTGCACAAACTTTTTGGTGCCGGTCTTCATGGTAGGCCAGAAATAGCTAACTCACGTGACTCAGGTGTCCAACGACTAAGCATTGATATTGTTGCTACATTCCCTAGTGTGGAGGCCTTCCAACACCTGTTGTCCTTCTTTTAGGCACAATTATCACGGCAGAGTAAAGTTAAAACCTCTTTTGTATCAAGGAAGGAAACTCGGATAGTTTGTCGACCTCTTAATTGTTAGCTTTTGGTATTTTGATGATGTCCTAGGAGGGTAGTTCCTGAGTTAAGGATAGTAATGTCTCTAGGTACTTGGCCATCTCTTCGTTATTTGCTTCGTATAGACCCCTAACTTGTTTAACTATGAGCTAAGAGTTTGAAAAGATTTTGAGATCTCCTGTGTCTACACCAACATTTGTGGCGGGCTTGAGCTCAGCTATTAAAGCTTTATACTCTGCTTCATTATTGCTTGTGGGGAAGTGAAATTTCAAGGCATAGCAAATTTTGACTTTGTGAAGTTCTTATAGGATGAGGCTAACTCCATTCGTCCCCCCTCCCCCCTTCCTTCCCTCCTGGTGTTAACAATTCGTCAACATGGAGGGTCCACACAGTATTTTGGTAGGTTTCGAGATCAGACATGCCTGTACTCAACAATAAAATCTTCTAGTACTTGTGCCTTGATAGCGTCTTGAGCTTGATATTGCACTCCATATGCGTTGAGTTTGATGGCATACTTAATCATTCTCCTAGACACGTCAGGCTTCTAAAGAACCATTCTCAATGGCATATCGATTAAGACAATGATCTAAAGTGCCTGGAAGTACAGACGTAAACACCAAGCTGACATCATAATTGCCAAAACAATTTTTTCTAACTTTGTGTATCTTTCCTCTATACCTTGGAGGACATGGTTGACATAGTACACCGGTTGGTGTTTGCAAGGTATAGGTAGAGGTCCTTGCCAGGAATTGGGGTTGATAACATCGAAGGTTCCTTTAAGAAGCTCTTGAGGTCTTTATAGGCTTATTGAGTCTTTTTGGTCCATTTGAATTCGTCAGACTTCTTGAGGATCTTAAAGAATTTCATGCATCTATCGATGCTCTTTGGAAGGAATCTTCTCAGGACGGAGATCCTTCCTATGAGCTGCTATACTTCGTTGATCAAAGTCGAAGGTTTCGTTTCTAAGATTGCCTTAACCTTATCAAGATTGGCTTTGATTCCTCTTTGTGAAACAATATAGCCTAGGAAACTTCCTTGAGGCGGTCCCAAAGGCATTTTTCTACGGGTCTAGATTCATATTTTAGAAGCAAAGGAAATAAAAAATTCTCTTAGAGATCCCCGAGGTGGTCCTTTGCTTTTCACAATCATGTCATTGACCTAAACCTCCATATTTCTACTGATTTGGGGTTTGAACACTTTGGTAACCAACCTTTGAAAGGTGGTACTAGCGTTTTTAAGCACAAACGACATTACCCTATAGCAGTATGTGCCAAAGGAGGTGACGAAGGAGGTGTGAACTTCACTAGCCTCACTATCTTGATTGGTTATAACTAGAGAAGGTGTACATGAAGCTCAATAGTTCGTGACCTGAGGTGCAATCGACATGCTGCTCAATCTAAGGTAGTGGAAAGCAATCTTTTGGGTATGCTCTATCAAGTCCGGGTTGATGCCAAGCATGTCAAAGGGCAACCATGCAAAAACATCTTTATTTGCCAGCAAAAATGCGATCATGTTTCTTCTTTAGTATGAAGGAATTGATGTCCCTAATTCGTAGTGTACTCGGGATTATTGTCTAAGGCGACTTCCACTATGAATTTGGCAAGTTCACTACATTGTTTTAGTTGATCCTCTGTTTTAGTATCTACCACACATACACGATCTCCCTTTAATGCCTTAAGGTACAACTTCCCGAGCTGTTCTTGGTCTCCTTTACAAATACCTATTCCCATAGGGGAGAATAATTTTGTTTAAGGTGGGTTGGGAAATGATCATGCTAAATGTTAATTATGTGGCCCTCCCTACGATAGCGTTTTACAGGGACCAGCAGTTGACTATAAGGAAATTGATTTGGTATGTAGCATAACATTCCCCATCACCGAGCTTGAAGGGTAGGGTAATGATTCCCCGATGGTACATAGATTGGTTGTCAAATTCATATAGCTTGTGGTCATATAGCCTTAGTTTGGGCCAAAATTCATGCTTCATTTGCTCATAGGCTTGGTTAAAGAAGATATTCACACTACTTCCAATGTTGATGAGTACCTTCTAATTCTTTAGCCCGTTATGCGAGTTGAGATAACTAAGGTATCCTAGTAAGGAGTTTAGATCCCTTCAAGGTCTTCGTTGCCAAAGAGTATGGTAGTGTCAACCTTAGCTTTTTAGGCTTTAGGTACATCACTTGTCACAATGCACTTAGGCTTGACAAGAGTTTGGCTTGGACTACTAACGTCAGTACCCCCCTTATGTTGGTGTTGATCTCGCCATAGCTTCTCTGGTAAGCCGCGATTGATCAAGGTTATCCTAAGCACTGATCTCATGAGTTGTTTCCTTCTCATCAGTCTTCCACTTCTAAGAGTGGTTCAGGCTTTGCAACATCATAATCAATGTACCACTTCACCAGCTACGTTATATAGCATCTTCAATGGCACTCTTGAGTTGTCAATAGTTTTTCGTATCATGCCCGTAGTCGCAATGATACTTACAATATTCTCTTGTTTCCTTTAGCTTTGAGTTAGGCCTCATGGGGGGAGGTACCGATAAGAGGCTTTGGTTTCTTATTTCGATGAGCACATTGTGCACGGGTAGTTTCAGAAGGGTAAACTCGTCATACATCTGGAAAAGCTTTCTTCTGTCATTGTCTTCGTAACCTCGGTAGGCTTCATTGAAGTTTTAATGATCTCTCAAGTGCCTTTTGTCTCAATGTCAATTTTGTTTAGGTTGAGCAGGCTCGTCCTTGATCTTAGTCTCCTTATTGGTGTTCCCGGTGTCTTTTTATCGGGTATATTTCTACACTTTCTCTCTATCTACTTTAGTATAGTAAGATGGCATTTTGAAATAGAGTCGAAGAAGGAGGTGTCCACTAAGACTCTTTGTTTAATAGCCTCGAGGGCTATGCCTTGATTTAGATTCAGGACCTCTAGACATGCTTAGATGAACCTTGTTAGGTAATCCCTCAGGGGTACACCATGCTTGTGTTGGATGGTGTAGAGGTAAGAAGCATTCTTTTCTAGTGGTTTGCTAGCCATAAAGTGTACTAGAAGTCTATTCTTCTAAGTGTAGGTTCTTCAGCCCTTCCAACTCTGTGATTCTAGCTTATAGGAGAACATTAGAACACTTGTCCTCAACATTCTTGTGCATAAGTTGTTTACATAAATTCTCGCCCTGGGATATTAACTAAGTCTAAAGGATCAGCATCCACCGTAATAGGCAATTATAGGTTTGGCAACTCGTGGGTTCCATCAACTGTTGGAGTAGTTGTCGGCTGAGTGGAAACTGGGTTACGTTGGTTTCTACTTCGTTAAGGTCTCAGCAGAGTAGGTATGGGAAGTTGCTCTTTACTTATTATGTCTTTTTCTTTTAACCCAGGAGGCTATGGTTTATGGGAAGTTTAAGTGAAGAAGATGATTCGAAGGAGAGAAGAGGAAGAACAAGAGGTGCTTCCTATAGAGGATGCTAGGTGTTACACGAGCTAATCCTACCAGTAGAGATTGGCTCCGATAAACACAAAGAAGTGTTAGAGGTGCACTATGGAGTTATGCGACACGACCACTTCGATGTTTAAGTTAGTCTATGGGTCCCTCCTTGATAAAAGAATATCCACTTGTCCAAAAGACCTCCCCCCTCTAATAGTGGGAGGGACTATTTATAGTTTATGGCTATACCAGGATAGGGTCTACTAGATTTTTTTTATTAAGTTAAAGCTCTACCTAATAGCTAACCTGACACCTGAGGTAATAAAGGTACTTGAGCTAGAGCATTTGCGGCTACATGGAGTGTGACCGAGTTGAAGATGCCCCCTCCCCCTCGGTTATAAGGTAGGACATGGGTATTTCTTAGAGATAGCTCGTAGGTGAGCTTGGTCTTGTGAGGTAGCTTGTGGCCGAGTTCGAAGGCTTATTCTCAATAATGGTCTCATGGAAAGGTTGCCTGTCGATCCCTTTGGTCGGTGGTGCAAGTGGCAATTTAGGTTACCTCGCCAGGTCGGGGCCTGAAGTGCCATCAAGTGTACTTCCTTTTTAAACGATAAGGGAGGTGATTTCCTAGGCTAGTAGCCGAATAGGCTGTAGCCTATATTTTATTGTCAACAGTATTATTTTAGGGGCACTTTTTTGTATAATATTCGTACCGATTTGAATGGAAAATGATGAAAAAAGACAAGACGTCTTTAGCTTGCAAATTGTTTATAGTTTAATGGATCAACACACCATGCTTTCAAAGTTCATGGGTCAATTCGCGTCACCCCTAAAGTGTAGGGGGTGCTTTTTCATTTTTCCCGAAGTTCAATTTGGTATCTAAACTTTGAAGTGGTCAGTTTAATACCCAATCAAATTTTTCATATGCACTAACACCATATTCTTTGTTTTCTAATGTAGAAAGAAGCAGCCTACTAATACTAAATAGTATAGGAGAAGTAATAGAAATTCAATGATAGACTATCTTTTTTGTGTTAGCAAATAGAGCAAACAGTGTTAAGAAGGTAGTAAAAATGTGTTGATATTAATATGAAATTCTTATGAAAAAGTTTTAAATACAGTTTCCCTAAAGCTATTCTTCGAAGAAGACAATTCTATTTTTAAAGTTAGTTGAAAACTAGGGCAAGATTCTATTTATTTTGAACCTTGAATGCATGAATACTTATCTGATTACTTTAAATTTTGTACAAATGACACCTAATAGATAAATGACACAACCTCTGAAACCATCAAAACAGGGTAGAGTTGAGTTCGTGCCTACTGAGCAAATAAATATTCATCCCCAACCTTTTGTGGGTTTGAATAACGAAGATAGGGAAAAATTTAAGGTTCTGTTAGTTGAGAAACAAATAGCTTCAAATGTTGTCTTGAATTGGGATGTGTTGAAAAGTTATGGGATGGAAGGGAACTTTAGCATTATTTTGAGGACTCAACTTAAGAAAAAGTCTTTGAAAATAGAGAAGAAGCTTTTGGAGAGGTTACCGTGGCCTTTATGGTTAGTTTTAGAGTAAGATTCCAAGTGCCAAATATGGAAGACTTAGTGCATTTTTATGCATTTGGAGTGTACAGGACAATTACCATAAGGTAGTTTATAGCTACCATAAACTTATATGAGGATGAAGAAGTCCTATATGATGATGAGTTCAAGAAGCTTCCCATAGCGGTATCTGGAGAGGAATGCAGGCAATTCACAGCCAAAGAGATTGAGGGGAGATTCAAGCCTTCAAAGACCATTGCTTTAAATTTTAAGAGCTCTAGTGCTAGGATGTTGCATTACTTGCTTACCATGAGCATTTTCTTGAAGCTTGAAGGAGCAGCCACAATTGCAAAGGCTAAGTTGCATCCTCTCATCGACATGATGAGAGGAAGAAGAATGAATGTTGGTTTACTAGTGGCTTGGAAGATTAGAACTTAAGCCAATCTACAAGGCAAGGGAATATACTTAGGTGATTTAATCACTAGAAATTTGAGGAATTTGGAGTTGTTGCCAAAATGAGGGCCTACAGATTTAGTATGCAAATTCAAAAAACTCCAAAAGAGATCATTTAGAAATTAGAAGTTGGAGGAAGTAAGAGCTCAAAATACCATTACACCAATAGCAAGGGAAGTAAATATACCTGAGCTTAAGCCTATCATAGCTAGTGAAGAACCACTTGCTTAAGAGCCTGCCATTGTTCCAGAAGCATCAGCTACTACAGAGCAAGAACCAGAGCACCCTGATGTGCCTAAACAACCAACTCCACTACATCCATCTGCAGCCAACTTCAACAAGTTAGAAGCTAAGGTGAAGGACATGAAAGAGAAGCCGTTTGCCTTTGAGAAGAAGTAACATGAGGATATTTGTGATTTGAAGCATGCCATGAAGACACTGATAGACATGCTCACTGATATACCTCACCAACCACCTAGAAAATCTAAATGCCCCTCTCCTTAACTTGCCTTAGCTGAGTCAAATCACCAATATGATGATGACGATAATGATGTCAGGCTACCTTCACCATTTGTAGATGTACCATCCCTACCACACCGTACACACATACCATCCCCATGTATATTGCCTGCTCCACCACTCTAGTGAAGACAATGAAGTCATTCCTCAAACACATGTCCTATCTCCACCACAACTTGAACCACCTATTTTGGACCCTATTCCTAAGACTATTTTAGCTCCAATCCAAAACCATCCAAAAACCTTGACCATGAAGGCCAATAAATCAACCCCAAAAAGGAGAAAGCTGATTATCCATGATGAGTCATCAAATGAGGATTATAATACATCTTGATCAGTAACTTAAAGAGAAAGATCACTGAAGAAGTAGTGTCCAAGGAGCATGGAATAATTGTTGAGGAAGTTGTTGGTGTTCAGGAGACACAAGAATTGGCAGTGGAGGAAGAAGTTGTTGGAGATGTTTCCAAGGAAGTTGCCAGACCAGTAGAGGAAGATAGACAAACTTTTGATCTCAAGAAACCAACTGAAGAAGCTAAAGCTAAGGAGTTACAAGCAAAGATGGAAGCTAAAGAGAAAATTCTTAAGACCAATCGTGGTCAAGTTCACAAGATTGTTGTGGAGGAAGCACCAACTTTTGTAGACAACTTCTCCCTAGGAAAGCCCTCCGATGTAGTCTTGTACGAAAGGATTGGGCAACCAATCCCCTCCAATGAAGTTTCTAAAATCATGACTCCCCCTCTAAGCAATTCAAATGAAGAGGTCCTCAACGTCATCTACTAGCTGGTTATACAAACACTTGAGGAAAAAATTAATGAAGAGGAAGATATTCTTCAAGCAATCATCACCATGGTGTTGCAAACCATCAATGATGAAAAGCTATAGAGCTTAAGTGGACAACCTTCTGGAAAAAGTAACCAGTAGCCTCTTAATTAAATGTGCCTCCCTTATTACTGAAGAAGATTTAAAACCTCAAGAAAACGATGAGGGAGGTTGGGTCGAACTAAACGGAGAAAGGATTATTGTAAATAATCTATGGGACTTTTACGAGAGTCAAGCATGACAATGAAAATATGATGGATGGCTAGAGGAAGAGTGCCAAAGAGTAGCGAAGGGAAGACCATAATACCCAATGTTGTTAGAACTGGACTAGGAATCGAGTGGGACATGCTAGAGGGTCAACGGTCAAGGAGTCGAACAGAGTCCAATTGTGGGTCAAACTAAAGTCACTGAAAAATGAAATTTTAAGTTATTCCTAATTATAAAAAAAATAGCGTTAAATAAGTATTCCTCTCTTTTGAAAAAAAAAAGAAAAAGAAAAAGAACTCATTTTTCCATATTAGAACTAATTGTAAATTAATTGAAAAAAATTCATGAAAATAGTCAATTTCATAGTAATTGTTAACATGGAAACTTTAAACGAAAGCATAAGAGCTGTCATCGGTATTCTATTTTTTCACAACTTTTTTTTACCTTAAATCTCTTAACTATGCCAAATGTACAATAAAATAATAAACTAGAAATCATAAAAGCAGTCATCAGTTATGGTTTTTAAAAGTTGAAACAAACAAACAAATCTGACAAAACTCCAAACTCCCCACAACAGTTTCCATGTCTCTCTTTCTCTCTTCAAAAAAAAAAGTTGACCCATCTCCTCCATTAAACAACTCACAAATTTAACAAGCAGTAAAAGAAGCCATGCCCATAGTCCAAATAACACTAAATTTGAGGTGGAAATCTTATAAATTTGTGTTATACTATTTTTTCTAGGGTTTCAAGATCATGTCAAATTTGCAAGTGAAGGATGACTTACAGTATTAAAGAAAAAAGAACTTACTATAAAATGGTTTTTCGTCTCTCCAAAGCTTACATCGATGGTAGAGGTGGAATCGTGGAGGTTGTATTGTCCATTATGAATCTAGACGGTTTATGTGTCTTTGAAGCTTTTAGAGTCGAATGATATAAACGTTCTTATTTTCGTTTACAGGATTTTCACCTTTTTTACTTTTGTTTTTTCTTTTTCTTTTATTTGTTGAATTTATGCCTGACTAACCCAGTCGGGTCCACCAATTCCTAGTTAGACCAGGCACATCATGCCGAGTTAATGCAAAAATGGTTCGTTTGTGCGAATGAGCCCACCTTTGATGCCAGGCCCAGTCGAATCGTATCAAACCACCCAGCCCGCCCCAGTCCTGACAAGACTGATAATACCACCAAGAATAAAGGAGGAAAAAGAAAAACAAAATTCCTTGAAAGGAGAGAGAAGAGCAAGAGCATCTTTGGAAATATAAGAGGCATATGAGCCTAGATGAGCAAGAAAAGAAAGATGAAGAATTCGCTTGAGCTTTACAACAAAAATGGGATGAGGAGGACGAGAGAGAAATAACAAATAAAAAGAATAGACAAAAAGGAAAAAAAAGGCAAAAGAAAAGGATAATCCATGAGATACAATTTTTAAATAATAGCTGTTTCATTCATGTTTCTTGTTCTTTAAATTCGTTATTCTTTCAAGATCGTATTCTTTTTTTTTTTATTTTTTGTTAATAAATATTATTTTTTATGGCAAAATAAGATTGTTTTTTGTGCATGATTCTATTCTAACTAAATAAAGTTTAGTTTTTATATATCAAAGTGGTTAACTTAGGAATTTTTCTCCATAATTCAATCATGGCTTTGATCGAGCCAATGGTTATTACTGATGTTTTACCGTGTTATGCCTTAGTCTTAAAATAGAATCAAGAATGCAATCAAGCATGCGGCCACATAAAACTCAACCCTCAACCATAAACAAAGAAGTTTTCTCAAAACTTCTAATTTTTAATCTTGCTCTGTAATTATTTGTTGATTATCCCTTGTCATTTTTTAATGTCTTTAAACATTGAGGACAATGTTTACATTAAATGTGGGGGAAGGGATTTAGCAAGATTAGGCTAAAGAATAGAGTTGGAATTAGCTTAAGATCCCTAGTAAGGTTACTCAATTAACTTGTAAACACTTAAATGATTTGTACGTTTTTTCAATTTAGTCATTTTGAGAGCTTTGTACTCTCTGATGAAGGTTCAAATGATGACCATAACTTGATGATTTTTCCTTATGCTTAATCTAATCAAAATAAAACAAAAATTAAAAAGAAAATAACCATGCACTTAGGGATGAAATGGGTAGGGGTTCGTCCCTTAAAAGAGCAATTTCTTGACCCCTCTTTTAATTTTAAATAAGCCATGAACATTAACCCTTCAAAGGAAAATGTAAAGAAAAAGCCAAAAACTTTCCCCTCTACAGCTTTGAAATATATAAATAATTAATAAAGAACAGAATAAAGAGCATAAATAAGGAAAGAAACACAAAGGATGAACTGGTATATATGCCTTCATTTTTTATTATGATGCTTAAAGAGATGATTAAGGAACTGCATACCAAATATAAGGGGATAAATTGATTGAGTTCCTCTTACTTTATTTAATGTTTTCAGTAATTTTTGTTCTAGAATTCTTAATTAAATAATAAGGGTAAAAATTGATCTACTTGGATAAATTATGTGATTTTAAGAGAAGTACATTTAGCACGGTTAGTGGGGATGATTAAATATTTAAAGTGCTAAGTTGATATGAGTTTAATTGATCTGGTTAAATTTCCATTTATTACTTATCTTCCTATTTTAAAAAATCCTTGCCTAATTGTGTTGAATTGATGTTTGCTTAAGGACAAGTAAAGGCTTAAGTATAGAGGAATTTAATAAGTCTATTTTACTCTATTCTATCCATAGAAATTTGGCTTAATCTGATACATTTTTTGATAAATTCTTATGAATCTTGTGCTTTTATTATCTAAATGTTGTTTTTTTTTTTTCAGCTCTTGTAATTAAAAGAAGAACAAACCAAGTGTTTTGATTAGATTTTGAGCAAACAACAACAAATGTGGAAGGCAAAACTTGGCTGAGCCTGCAAAAGACTCGTCAAGGGCAAAACAACAAGGCAAAACTAGGTAAAATGACCCGTCGAGCCCTAGATCAAGTGCTTGACATGACCTTTGACTTCCGTATTGAGGTGATCGAGCCTTAGACTCTATGATAGAGCTTCTTTCACACCATAGTGTCAAGCCGTAAATGTAAGTCATGACTAAAGTTGGACAAAAATCATACTTTTGTTGAGGAAAGCACAGCTTAGGTTGAGGCCGACATTCGGCCTTCGACGGACTCGATGAATCCTGCTATTGAAACTGGATAAGAACTCGAGCTTTTTAACAAAGAGCGACAACGTAGATCAAGACTTGACATTCAAGCAACTTTCGAGTGCTAGATGTACACAGAGAAAAAGTGACCCTATGAGCTGACAATTAAGATACACGCGTGAAAATAAAGAACGAATTCTGTTATAAAGAATATGCACATCAGCGAATAAAATCATTACGATTTATGTGCATGGTCCTATAAATAAACATGCATGAGCTTGCAAGATATATGTAGAATTTTTTTGTAACAAATTTCTAACGTAACGTAGAGAGAGAATTCTTGAGTAAAAGAACTGTTTCTTTTTGCTGAGAAATCTTAAAATTTTCTAGATAAATTCATTGTGATGTTGTTTTTGCAACACTCTATGCTTAATTTATAATTTCATCTTTAATTCCATATTATTTCTTCAAGAATTTGTGCTTAATGTCTGCATATATGGAGAAATAATCATTTAACTTAGGGTTTGCAAATCCTAGACCTAATTCATGTGCTTTCAAAGTGTTTTAACGATTATCAATGGGTAATTGTAATTAGTAGATAAAACTTAAATTCGTAGGTCAAAATGCGTGGTACTTTTTTTAGATTCATGTATAATTTCCATTGAAAAGTTTAAGAGATCATTGTTTTGAATATATTTGGGCTACCAATAGAGTTACTCATAATCACCTTGAGAAAGAGATGGTGAAACTTTTTGTCACTTGTTTTTAAAATTCATTCGATTGATTTTAAAATAAAGTATTCTTAAACTTTATGCCAATGTAGGTTGCTGATAAATTGTGAAGAGATTCCGATGGTTCAATCTAGATTTAACTGACCTTGAGAGAGGCTTTAACTTACCCTAGTCAACCTAGCAATGCAAATATACTAGTGAACAACTCTATGAGTTTATTGAAAATTACATGATAAAGACTTGGTGAAGCAATCCTTGAGGCTTTTTCTTGCATTAACAAGCTTATCTTATAGTTTGCTTATTCATTAACCTTATATAACTTCCATTTTCATTATGCTCTTCCAAATTTTTTTTGGCTAGATAATAGATGAAAAGTGAGTACGATAGATGCCAATGATACTTCGGAATACGATATAATATTTTCTATGCCACTTCGATAGATGCACTTGCTTGATTTTTTATAGTTGCTTCCAAAATTGAACAGAACTTATTAGTTTTACAAATTTTTGAAAACTTTAACTTCATGTTCTTAAATGTGTTATTAAAACCCAACGAACCAAACAAATGCATCACTATTTAAGGATGGGGAAAAAAGTATACTGGGGCCTATTCCGGCTTCCAATACTATCAGAAAATAGCAATTAGAAGCAAAGAAGTGTTTTTTGGATTTCTCATGTGTCGTTAACATGATAAATAATAAGGATAATAATCACATTTGATGCCTGAACTTTAAATATTTTTACAATGAACTATTTGAAGTTTAAAAATATTGATTTTGTATCTATTATCTACCCATTTTCATAACTAATGGCCATAACTTTACCATATTCTACAATTAATTATTTGAACTTTATTTATTTTTACAATTAACTACCCCATCTATATACTACAAGTGATCTTGAAAAGTTTGTAAGTAATATATTGATACATTTGAAATTAAGGCAATTAATTTCACAACTAAATAAGGTTCAAGTACCAAATGTGCATTTGCCTAAATAACAGTGACTATATCAAAAATAGATTATAGAATGTAATTTGATCGTGTAGGGCAACGAATCATTGGTTCAAGAAGGCTAAGCTACATTTTGTACCAACACAAAGCAACAAATTTGCCCACATATTAGTGAGATAAATGAAACATGTGAAGCACGAGGAAGAAGAGTCCTTTTTCTGTACCCTCATAAGATATTGTAATGTTTTTGTTGTTAGACATAGTTGTTAATAATGTTTTCGGTAATTTTTTTCCTCTTAGTTTATAAAATAAAAGTTTACTCATCATCATATATATATGTATATATATATATATAATAGATAACGAAAAGAAAGGGAAAAAATTCTTTCCATTTTCATGCAATAAGAAGTTGATATTCGGAATTGAATTTAAATGAGTAAATTTTTTTAATGTATCCTATCACTGTCACGCCCCAAGAGGTATCCTAAGCATGGTAGTCGGTCACATACAATATTAAGACTTAAGAATGACTACCTTAATCACACAAAAGTCTCGATATTATATGTAAGGCATACAAAATGGTAATAGGAGACGCCGGTGGGAAGTGTAGTTTGAACAAGTAATATAAAGCATAAAATAATCTAGATAAACATTAATCCACATATAAAATTGATAAGTTCCTTACAAAATCCTTTGGGGCATTCCCCTATTAAATAATATCCAAGAATCGAATCATAAATACTAGGTCTTTGCAAAAAAAAAAAAAATTAAATAACTTTACTAAAAGATTTTAAAGGAAGTCTGATCTAGGTCCATGATTGGATTTTCGCCAAAAGCTCCCAAAAGATGACTTATGTGGATAAATGGAGATCGTGGGTACAAAAGCAAATGCTTATGTGCATACAAAAATCTATACAGGTGTAAGCGTTGCTAGTTTAGTTAGAACATTCCCGATTGACCATACTCGGAATAAAAATTGTCAAATAAGTGAGATACAGCAAACACATGAGTATACAAGACATATGATTTTCTAAGAACCCTATGTTGAATGGATTTATACGCCCTTCATTCGGGGTTGGGTATATCGACCAATTATGGTCACTAATAATTTATAATTCTTACTGGCTACTAATCACCACCAAAGATATGTAGATCTTACCGACTACTACTCGCCATATGCATATACTACTGGTTATGCCAACTACTATTATCATATACTCATCCCACCAAATGTATAATAGCACATACAATGAGACTCTATTCATGAAGTGCATGATTCAATTTTATTAAGAGTCTAGCATTTAGTTATTTTTATTTTGAAGGTGATCATACAATTTTTAGATATTCTAACATGGTAGAAAAACATACAATTTATTAAAGATAATTAAAGACTCGATATGCTTAACATAAATTCACTAAGCAATATAAATCACATGCACTTTTCCATTTTTATCTTTTTCCTAGTTCTAGTGCCACTAAGCTACAAGCACAAACATGAGTATGAAAAATAAAGGGAAGTAAACTCACTCGGCTATGTCTTGATAGTAGCTTTCTTAATTAAAATAGTCTTCGGGGTAGCAAACATCATCCTCTTCATTTCCTAAACAAAGGAAATACCCCAAATGAGTATTTCATAGAATTCCTACTCAAGTTTTCTAACTCTAGCTTCTATTTGCAGTAAAATTCGTATTTGTGGAAATTCCAACTTAAAATGGCCATAACTTGCTCATTTTCATTCGAAATTTCACATATTATATATCGTTTTCTACCTACTCGAAAATATTTATCTATTTCTAAGGTTATTTGTAACAAAATAGGTCATTTGATCCTGAATCAGAAGGGGAAAGAATAGTTATGAAAATTCTTAGCTTTTAAAAACACAATTTTTCTAAACTTTCTTTCATCCAAAAACCTTTAAACAAATACATGGATATTTATATAGTTGAAAAAGCTTTTGAATATGTGTGTGTGTATGTGTGTGCGCTCTCACATTTTATACATGATTTTAGTGATGTTATCTCGATATTGATTTTTCATAAAATAATTTGTCTTTAAGAGAGTTTAAAAGATAGAAACTTCGAAAAATTCCCTTTAAATTATTGAAAGGAAAACTTAAAAATTGTTGGGTTATTATAAGTGAGTGTTTTCCTATTAAAATTTAATTTCCTAACTTTTTTAAAGATAAATTTAACTTTTTAAAAACTTGATCCTTTTTAAGATATCTACCAATTCTTATTTCTAGTGATTAGAGAATGAAGTTCTCGAAATTTTCTTAAGTGGTTGATGATCTCTAATGTTTTAAGCTGTGTTACATGTATATTTCCTCTTCATGTTTATATTCTTCTACTTCTTGGTATTTAAGTTTATCATCTTTAAAACTTACTTTCCTTGACAAATTTTTATTTATCCAAGTGGGCTTATAATTTAGTGAGTTGATTTTATTTTAACTTTGAAAATATGTCCAGTTCTTGATGTGGATTATGAAGTTAATAAAAATTCTTATAAATAAGTTTTTATGAAAAATTTGCATAGCAAAACATTATCATCATTAGTCTTAACTCAAAATTTTCATGTTATCAATTTTGAAAAGGAGGTGTATCTCTACTTAGTTGGACTTTTTAAAAAAAAATCCTCTTTATTGACACTTTAGAATTTCATGATGAGTTTGTATAAATTTTTGAAAAGAATTTATTATGAACCATTTCCTAAGTCTTTGATGAGAAATATTTGCTAAGTAATAAAAATTCATTTTTTAATTTGAGTTTAGTTTCATGTTTCTTTATTAAAGAAAGAATCCCTTTTTATTTTTATTAAGACAACAACATCTTAAACATGCATGATTATGATTATAGCCATGACAAGATAGTAATAACATATAAATAAGATATAAAGAGATATGGAAGGAGCAAATAAATATAAGGTCAAGTATTGGGATCCTTAGCTTTATCAAGGCACCCTGGAGTAAGAAAAGACTAGTTCAAAAAAGAAAAAGAAAAGAAAAAGCGTAATAAGAGCATAATAATAATATAAGCATAATAGTAAAAGCATAATAACAAAAACATAATGTATGAACAAAAAAAAAAAACATGAACTAATGTTGCTTTCTTAACCTCCATGGGTTTTTAGAAAATACACATTATGTTCATGCTAAGTTATATGAACATAAGAAATAATAATTAACAATATCATAGTATAAAAAAAATGTATGTATGAATAAGAACAAAGTCTGAACTATTGTTGCTTTCTTTAATCTCCATGAGTTTTTAGAAAATACACACCATGTTCATACTAAATTACATGAACATAAGAAAGGTTTTAGGACATTTACCTATAGGTTAGAAGAAGAATAAAGAGTTGTAGTAGAGAGGAATTTGTGGAGACGAATTTTGTGGTGATATTTTGAGAGAGTTTTGGTAAGAAAATGAAATGTGTGATAATTGGAGGGAGATGGGGTTTTATAGAATTTTGTGGAGGAAAATTAGATGTAATTAAATAAAAAAAGAAAAAAAAAAGATATGTGTGTGTGTAAAGGGGTGCCGGCCATGAAGAAATGGGGAGGAAGATTAAATTTGTATATTATAATGAAAAATTATTTAGATGTGAGTGATATTTAAAGTTGTATTGGGAATGGAAAATGTAAGAAATATGTGTATATGTAGTAAGAAAAAAGTAGAAATTGGTTATAGTAATGATAATAGACAAAACAAATTAATACCAATAGTTAAGAAAAATATGCTTAAAAGTGCGATCTGATATTTTTAGTTATGAAAAATTATAAAACTGATATTTTTTAAATCCTTATATTATTACGAGTCTAACGATGTTATCATAATGTTTTTACTATTCCAAGTCTCGAGACATGTTTTTCGAAAACTAATCCCGTTCGGGTTCGGATTGAATTAAATTTTGACGATCTAATCTTTTTAGGCTTTCCTATATTGTTACGAGTCATATTCCAAATATCTCAATTTATTATATTAGGGTTAAGAGCGTGGGATTACCGGATCTAAATACTAAGGTTTATTATAGTATTTGTTGACTATTGGGTTTTCGGTTGACTTGTAATTCTAGGGTTTAAAAATAGACTTAACATAAAATCTAAGGGTTTACACCAAAACTAGGTCCAGGGCATGTCTAACGTTTACATATAATACCTTCGCATTATACCCACAAGTTATGCTAAAAAAATCTGTTTATGTTGAACAATTGCAAACAATTTTAGATTTGAAATTGTTTAATTAGATTCTTGAAATAATTGGATTTAAACAACGATAAAGTAATTTTTACAAAAACATTTAAAATCTACTCACATAAGTAGATTACCTTCATAAAAAACAAAACCATATACTACTCTCTCTAGAGTAGTTCAACTCTTAAACAAAATCGCTCCATTAGATATCTCATATACCTTTTGATGAAAAATTAAAGCTTTAAACTTATTACAAAACATATAAAGGATCACTCAGCTCTCAATAAAATTACAAGTTCAAAGATTATAAATCCAATTCTCATAAAATGAAAACAAAATAAAATCTAGTGATCCTAACTCGTCTCACTCTTCAGCAAAACTCTTTTTGGTCATTCTATTCACCTAACTCAATCATCATCAGTTAGAACATCTCTTGAAAATAAAAGAATAATGAGTTGAAGGCCAGTACAATAATAACACAAATATACACTGGATGATGCACATGCTTAAACTAATACAATGCAACAAACAATAATTTATTATCTTTTAATTGAAAGTGAAACGAGCAACATTGAAGCACTCATACTCCATAACAATATCTAGGAATTTGGGGATTCTAAGTAACAATAGCTACTCAGGGAGTATATATAAGTAGTTTGGATACTTATATCTCCTACATCTAACTGAAAAAGAAACTCACACTCTAAAACAATCTCTGAGAATCTAAGGGTCCTAAGTAACAACATGCTCAGGGGATTGATATAAGCAGTCTGAATACTTATATCTCCTGCATCTAACTAAAAAAGGAAAATAGTTCATATAGGATTTACAACCGCGCATCTTTACTCATCGTAGTCCGTAATATAATACAACTCAAACGGTCCCATAAATGTGAGTCATACTATATTACATCATTTTGAGCCTAAGTAGACGTTATTCCGATACAATTTGCCTTATTGGCTACCTGCCAAATCACCCATGAATTGTCATTGCATCATGACATACCATTACATCATGCTAGGGGATAGCCTAATGTCTATCTTACTGGCATCACTAAGCAAGGTTATCGCTCTCCAAACCGGATTCAACGATATAAGCACAAGCAACATTCAATAATTAAGCCATATTTGAGTTTTAGTTCATTCAGGATGCCTATCTTAACACACAGCACACAAGTTACTACATACGTAATTGATTCAAAATCAAAACAGAAACAAAGTGTAGGTCGGGACTATTTCAAAAGATAAATCAGAGGGTTGGCTCAAAGGCAAACAAGTATCTGTTTCATGAAATTAAACTCATATAAGCATTTCAATCAATTATTAATTTTCATTAAACTTATAAAAAAATTATTTGATTTAACACTAAGTAGAAATCCCGCCATGGCTGTGATAATTGTCATACCAAAATACAGACAATTCTCCATTGTCTATCAAATTATTTATTTTCCTTTGTTTATAAATCATTTACTATAAAAACATCATTGTTCCTTATCATTCATGTAAATTTCTAAGTAAATTACCAACTTATATGAAAAATTCATTTTTCTTAGCTAACATATCTTTGAAAGAACACACTCCTTTATTCTCATGGTCTAACCTAACACATTAATTTAAGCCAATTACAAGTTATTAAGCTCATATTAACTTAACTTAGCTAAGTTGATTAGACTTAATTAATCTAGTTCATTTTAGTTTACTAAAGTTCATTATGTCAAGTTGAGCTTAAATTTATTAACTAAGTTCATTTCATATCTAAATTTCATGTTAAATCTTATTAGTTGTTGAGTTTATTAATTTACTCTGCATTTCAATTTAAAAAATTGTATGAGCATAACTTAACTTAACTAAGTTGGTAAACTTAATGATCTAATTCATTTTAACTCAATAAGATTCATTAAGCCATGTTGAACTAAAATTATTAACTAAGTTCACTTTATACTTAAAACTCATGCTAACTTAATTTAGTTACTAAATTTATAACATACTCTTAGTTCATTCCTATTTATACAATTACTAAGATATCATATCTATTATTCATCATTCATCTCATTCATTTCATCTTTCTTTCTTTCTTCTTTCTTTTCCTTTTTTCATATGAATAGCAACAGGGGATGGATCACGCCCATGATGGGGGCCGTGATCCTCACTACTGGCCCCATCATGCTTGTGACTAGGGAAAAAAAATATGATCAGAGGAGATTATGCCCCTTGTCACGGCATAATCTAGGCTGTATTGTTAAAAAATCTAAGATAAGAGGATTTCATGGTCCTCAACACATCCATGATCACTCTTTAATCTTAGCTCAGTGTGTTTCATGGGCCGTATCACGCTCATGATGCACAAGAGATCAAAGTTATGTTTTTATTTTGTCTTTTTTACCATAATTTTATCAACTCATAAACATTATACTTCAAATGAAATATCATAAAATCAGCTTACCCATCCATAAACATAACTTACAACACCCCTAAACACATTTCCCACTTCATATTTCCTTCATAGCATTTCATCGAACGCTTAGTCTACTTAAACATGTACATTTTTTAGGCTTTGACAAGTATGTATGTATATTACTAATATACCAATTTTATCATAAATCCTGTATATCTACTCTAATTCAATATCTCCATGTATAAACAACAATAAAAATAAAGAAAACAATAACTTATTGTTTAGCTATTTCTATCAACTAAATTTTCACCACTATTACTCCTTATGTTGATGTAGCTTCTTCTTTTCGCTTAATTCCCAACTTCTATCTTATTTTTCATCTTCAATTCTTCTATGGTCTTGTTGAATTTGAGATTTATGGTTGGTTTTGAAAAAGAAAAGAAGAAGAGAAAGAAACATAGAAGAAGAAGAAGAGAAAAGAAAGAGAAGAGAGGAAAAAGTTAGGAGAAAAATGAAAAGAAAAAGAGAAGGTTAGGGTTTTTAAAAGATATTTTAGGGGATATTTATGGGTAAAGGATTTGGGTTTAAACCTTTCAGATTATTATCTTAGATATAAAAAAATAATTAGAAAGTAATTTAAGAACTGATAAAATAGAAATTAATAACTTGATTTAGAAACCTATCTTAGGAGTTTAATTCATAAGAAATTGATATTTAATTTGAGTTTGAGCTTAAGAACTGATATTTTTGAACAGATAATAGAACTAAAAATTTTAAGGATATTGTAATTGTAATATATGAATAATTGATCTATAATGAAGGATAAAGTTATAATATAATACTGTTTAAGAGGGTATTTTTGTCTTTTAATAGACGGAATTGGACTCGAGGAAATTGTTCATGAAGAACCGGAAGAGAAGGAGCTAGGTCGGCTATAAGTCGTTGACCTAGAGATAAAAGGTCGCTGGCCTGGCGAAAAAGCTACTGGCATTGAATCTTTGACCAAATTTAAGGCAGCTCATATGCTGCCAACGTATATGGGAACACCAGAGTAAGGCCATCGGCATAAAATTAAAGGCCGTCGATGTTTAGGTATAAATCGTCAGCTTTATACCGGCTTACAATGTGGAAAATTGTCCCTTCCTTTTTAAGCCGATCTTAAGCCGTCAACTTTGTACCAACCTTCTTTTGCACACTTTTCCCTAGTTTTTTTATATATTCTTTGTGCCCTAAACGTTTATAAATAGATCCTTAAGTCATTGGAACCTTAAATGCTCTCAAGAACAAGACAAGTGCTCTGAAGAACGAGACCTAGGTAATATTGATCCTATTCTTTTTCCTTTAGTAATCTTAAGTTATCTATTCTAAGTTCATGTATTGTTTTTGAAGGAAATCAAGTTATTGAGGAGAGTGAAGAAACCCTAAGTTTGATTTGAAGTTTTGTGTTGTTGCTACTTAAGAAGGAATGTGAGATTATCTTAGGATTTTGTAATTCTTAAGATTAGATGATTGTTTATCTTTGTGGTTTCAGTTTTGAGAATAGTTATTGTTTGTGTTCAAGTGAGTTTGTTGATTTAGGTTTCTTATTCCCAAAGCAAATTTAGATACAACCTTACCTTGTTTGTTTATTGTGCTTATGGGCATAGAATCATAAAATTGACCTAATATTATTCGACTTTAATTGAATCGTTTGTTGTTTGTAATTGGCTACGGTTAGTAAAGTCCAGGTAGACTGTAATACTAACATTCGCAACTTAATGATCCTTATGTGGCGTTGTTCGAAGTGGAGTTACACCCGGAGATGATTCCAGTAGTTTAGGAGTAGTGCGAGTACAACACCCCGAGTGTGTAGGAGATTTCCAACACCATATATGTATATATTAACTATTTTCTATAATGGTTGTTTTTAGGTAGTCTTGAGATACTCCGAGTTTGGGATTAGTGTACAGTGGTTCCGAACTGTGTAGTTAGCTAGCTAATTAAAGATAATAAATTGTGTTTACTGCATTAGTTATTAAGTTGTATGTGATATTGCTTATTACTTATTCATGTGCATGTGTTTTTTGTTTGGTGTATTGGATGTTTTCGCTCATTCTTTTATCTTTTTTAAGGAGCAGGTGACGATCCCATAGTGTATGATTTATCACTCCATGATATGTTTGTGGACTATGGGAGAGCGATAGTGGACTGAATTGTCCTACTGATATTTAGATTATTTAGATTGGAGATAGTGGTTTGGGAAGAGCATATGTTTTGTTTAGCTTTTGAGATTTTTTAATGTTTTAAGGATTTTCTTATGATGTTTTAAGTTGGTTTTTAGTTCATGCTAATAGATAATGTAAGGAAATTTTTTTTTTCTAAAGTATAAATGTTACCTTATTGAAAGCAATTGGTGATATATGACGTATATTTGTGGATTAGGGAATTTTATAGCTTTAGCGCATCCATCTTTAATAAGGACACGTGGTGGGATGATAATACCTTTAGGTTAGGATGTTACAGCTTAATTGGTATAAGAGCAATAGGTTTTGATCTCATTAGATTTGAGTTATAAACCACTTAGGACGGGAAGCATTGACGAGTGGAGTGGTAAATAGTTGGGGATGCTTATATAGTTAGTTATATTGTTATCTTATAGTTTTCTTTTGTATTATGATCTTTTTGTGTTTTTATCTAATCTGCGGGTTATATGTTTATCTTTGTTAATATGCCTCCAAGAAGAAGAGCCCCTAATACTGGTTCTCCAAGACTGGTGAGGAGGAACAATTACTTTAAACCAGCCACCTTTGGATCAAGTGCATGAGGACTTACCCCCGCCACCGCTACCGGCAACCCCACCTATAGGACAACAGGTATCTATTGATGCTGCTCATTTAATGTAGATTATAAATACTCTACTGGGAGTAGTTACTCAATAGCAGTAGAAACAAGGAATGATATGCAAATGATTCAAGCTAATGCTAAAGCTTAGAGGCAGGAGACACAGAGGTTGAACGGGAATTGATGTAATGGAGCCAAGCATGTTGATGTGTTGAGCTTGAATAAGTTTGTGGACTTGGTGTACAAATTTAAGCAACACCTAGAAGACCTTTGGATGGTCGGTTGTGGATGGAAGAGGTAGAGAAGACTTTTGCTACTCTGGATATTCTAGAAATAAGAAGGTGGAGTATGCCTCCTACTTGTTGATTGGTAGGACAAACAATTGGTAGTTAAGCACTAAGAGGCATATACCTGTAGTGATCACCTGGATAGATTCTAACAGGCTTTCTATAGAGAGTTTTCTGATAGTGTCAAGCAATAGATGCTGCAATAGTACTATACTTTGTAGCAAGGCAAGATGATAGTCAAGGATTATGAAGCAGAGTTAAATAGGCTAATGAGATTTCTTCCTAAGCCTTTGAAGGAGAGTGAGGATATTAAAGTGAGTAGGTTCGTTTCTGGTTTGGAGCCCAAGATCCAGCATCAAGTGAACTTTGTGGATTTGACCAACTACTTAGTTATGGTTAGTAAGGCAAAATTGGTTGAGTAAGGATTAAATAGGATCAAGGGTAGGGAGGCACAAAAAAGTCAAGTTTATTTGGGCAAGAGGCTAACCACTTCTGTTATTGCTCAGGATAGGGGGAAGAGGTTATCACTCAACAAGTAAGATCAATAGTTTAGAGTTCTGATAGGAAGGCCTTAAGGTGTCAAGGACCCCATGATGTCAAAATGTACAAGTGGCTTGAGAATGCTTGCTTCAATTGTGGAAAAATTGGACATAGTTAGAGATTCTGTATAGAGAAAGCTGTTGTTCCATAGTTGTTTTGTTTTAAGTGTGGGTAAAGAGGACACAAGGCTATTGATTGTAAGAAGCGTAGAAGACAAGTGGTTTCAAGAGCTCAAGTGGGCAAACCTTAGGATCAAGGACAAAGAGCACCAGCCAAAATTTATGCTCTTCCGTAAAGAGATACCTCCAGCGTAGACACTATAGCAGGTACGCTGTCTATACTCCTACATAGTGCTTATGTGTTGTTTGATCAAGAATAAAAACCCGTTGCCAAGGATAGATGAATTGTTTGACCAACTGGTATGAGCAAAAGTGTTTTCCAAGATTTATCTCAGATTAGGATATTACCAACTACAGGTTAAATTCGAGGATATACAAAAGACAACTTTCAGAACCAAGTACAATTATTATGAGTTCGTGGCCGTGCCATTTGATCTTACCAATACACCAACCATCTTTATGGACCCTGTGGACAGAGTCTTTAGGGATTATCTAGACTTGTTTGTAGTAGTCTTTATAGATGATGTTTTGTGTATTCCAAAACAAAGGGGGACATGAAGATTATCTAAGGTTAGTTTTGACCAAATTGCAAGAAGAGAGATATATGCTAAGTTTTCATAGTGTGAGTTCTGGTTAGAACAAGTGTCTTTCTTAGGACATATTGTTGACGAAAATGGAATTTCAGCAGATCCTGAGAAAGTGAAAGCAATGGTAGAATGGTCAACTCCTCATATTGTGTCAAAAATCAAAAGTTTTCTAGGGATGACAGGATACTATAGGAGATTTGTGGAGGAAATTTCCAAAATTGCTAGTCATTTCACGAGACTGAGATAGAAAGGGGTAAAGTATGTATGGGAAGAGAATTATAAGAATAACTTCCAACAGTTAAATGAAAAGCTGGTGTCTGCACTGGTGTTAGCTTTGCTAGTGAGTGGTGAGGAGTACATTATTTATAGTGATGCCTCTGTACAAGGTTTGGTTTGTGTTTAATGCGAGGAGGCAGGGTGATAGCATATGCTTCTAGACAGCGAAAGTCCTATAAAAAGAATTATCCTACTCGTGTTTTGGAACTGGCAGCAGTAGTTCATATGGGGAAAGATGCAAAATATTCATGGATCACAAAAGTTTGAAGTACATCTTTACCCGGAGAGAGTTGAACATGAGAGAAAGGAGATAGTTGGAACTGATAAAGAACTATGATGTGGATATTCAGTATCATATTGGAAATGCGAATGTAGTAGAATATGCCTTGAGTAGGAAGAGGAGTAAGGATTTAGCAGCTTTGATCACCTCTGAGCGTCATTTGTTAGATGATATGAGAATATTAGAATTAGAGATAGTAACTAGAAAAAGTAGGTGCAAGACTGGCATATTTGCATATTCAACCTACTCTTGTTGAAAGGATCAAAGTAAGACAAGTGGATGATCCAAGTATATAAGAGGTAAAGAGGAGAATGGAAGTTAACAGAGGACCTGAATTTCATATTGATGAAGAAGGTGTCATAAGATACAAAGGAAGTTTATGTGTGCCAAAGCAAGGAGAACTTAAAAGGGAGTTGTTGAAAGAAGCGCATTATTCAGGTTATTCTATCCACCTAGGTAGAGTTGTAAAAATGGGTTATACGAGCCAACCTACCCTGCCCCGCTTTAGCCCACAGGTTATGCGGGCCAAAATTTTTAGTCCAACCAGCTTCGCACGAGTTGGCGTATTAGAGGGGCTGGCCCACAAACCTACTAGTATTTTTTTTTGTTGAAAAATTTTATAAGAATTCTAACTTAAAATTAAACTTTTAATAATTTAAATATAGAATATATTTCTTTTTATCTTACAAATTACCTATATACTAATCTTAGATGATAATCTTGTGTGGAAAAATTGTAGACTTCTATTTTAAATTTTTTTATCTCAATGTAAAAGGATATATTTGAACTAATAGAAATTAGAATCTATTCCAATTTTTTTCTTTGGCATGGCAAGGAAAAATACATCATAGAAATTATTAATTGATATTGTGTTGCTTATTTTAAATAGAAGCCTCTAAATATCTAATAAATATAATTGAAAATGTATTGACAAAAGAACTATTGATATAATAAACATAAAGTTAAAATTTTAAAACATAATACCAATAAAAATTACATAATCAACATTCAATAACTAAATAATAAAAAAGTAAAGTGAAGAGGAAATAAATAAGGTAATGTACTAGATTTTTTTATAAGATTTATACTTATTTCATTTTTTTAAAGTTTTTTAAGTGCGGGTTCGCTGGCCAACCAAACCCACAGCAGGTTAACCTGCTTCAACTTAGGGTTATGGGGCAAGCCATTTTGGCCCGCATATTAAATTGGCTAAAATTTTTAGTCCAACCTGCATTTTTTTTCTATTTATGCGGGCTGGCCTGCATAACTCACCCCACATGCACAGCTCTACACCTACGAGGCAATAAGATGTATCAGGATTTAAAGAAGCTGTATTGGTGGAACAACACGAAGAAGGAAATTGCTAAGTATGTATCCAAGTGCTACATTTGTCAGATGATCAATATTGAGAATAGAAGACCATCCGGTGAATTAAAGCCTTTACCTATACCTCATTGGAAGTGGAAGCACATAACTATAGATTTTGTCACAGCTCTATCTAAAGCTAAAGGACAGTTGGACTCGGTATGGATAACTGTCTACAGGCTTACAAAGGTAACGCATTTTATACCTATTAGGACTGGGTATGCTTTGGAACATTTGGCAAAGTTGTATGTCAAGGAAATCGTGAGACTACATGGAATAACACCGACCATTGTGTCGGATCGGGATATCAGGTCTGTAAGGAGATTTTGGAAAAACTCACATAGAGCTTTAGATGCTAAAGTGGTTTTCAGTATTACTTACCACCCTTGGACAGATGGGCAGTCTAAATGGACCATCCAGATTCTTGAGGACATGTTGAGAGCTTGTGTTTTGGACTTTAAGGGTAGCTGGGGTGAGTACTTGCCTTTGGTGGAGTTTGTTTACAACGACAATTATCAAGCATCAATTGGGATACCACCTTATGAAGTTTTGTATAGTAGAAAATGTCCATCACTGATTCATTGGGATGAAGTAGGTGATAGACAGATTTTAGGACCACAATTGGTACAGGATGTTGTTGACAAGGTTAAGGCGATTAGACAGAAATTGTAAGCTATTCAAAGCCGTCATAAAAAGTTATGTGAATAAACAGAGGAGACATTTGGAATTTCAAGTAGGGGAGCATGTCTTGCTTAAGATTTTGTTGACTAAAGGTGTTGTCAGATTTGGTGTGAAAGGCAAGTTGAACATCAGATATGTTGGATTGTTTGAAATCCTAGAGAGGATACACGGTATGGCTTGCCGATTAGCATTGTCGCCTAGTTTAGAATGAGTGCAAACATGTTTCAGGTGTTAATGTTGAGAAGTATGTGCAAGATCCTGAATAAATTGTAGCTTTGGAGCCGTTGGAAGTTCAAGTTAATCTCGCTACAGTTGAAAAGTCAATAAGGATTTTGGATACAAAAGAAAAGCTCTTAAGGAGACATGTGATCAAGTATGTGAAGGTGCAATGGACAAAAATCGAACAGGAAGCAACTTAGGAGTTAGAAGATGAAATGCAGTCAAGTACCCCGAGCTTTTCAATGATTTAGGTAACTTTTAAGGACGAAAGTTTTTTTTTTTAGAAGGGGAGAAATGTAATATATGAATAATTAATCTTTAATGAAGCGTAAAGTTGTAATATAATATTGTTTAAGAGGTATTTTTGTCCTTTAATAGATGGATTTGGACACTCGAGGAAATTGTTCATGAAGAATTAAAGAGGAGGAGCTAGGCCAGCTATAAGCCGCTAGCCTAGAGATGGAAGGTCACTGGCCTTGGTGGAAAAGCTACTGGTGTATGGCCAACGTTGAAGCGTGTTGAAGCTTCGATCAAATTTAAGGCAACTTATAAGCTGCCGACATATATGGGAATGCTGGAGTAAGGCCGTCGGCATAAAATTAAAGCCTGCCGGTGTTTAGGTATAAGCCGCCGGCTTACAATGTGGAAAATTATCCCTTCGTTTTTAAGCTGCTCCTGAGCCGCCAGCTTTATATCAGCCTTCTTTTGCATGTGTTTCCCTAGTTTCTTAATCTATTCTTCGTCCCATATAGGTATATAAATAGATCCTTAAGTCCTTAGAACCCTAGTGCTCTCAAGAACAAGACTTAAGTAATACTGATCCTATTCTTTTTCCTTTAGTAATGCTAAGTTATCTATTATAAGTTTATGTATTGTTTTTTAAGGAAATCAAGTTCTTGAGGAATGTGAAGAAACCCTAAGATTGATTTGAAGTTTTGTGTTGTTGCTATTCAAGGAGAAACGTGAGATTATCTTAGGATTTTGTAATTCTTAGGATTAGATGATTGTTCATCTTTGTGGTTTCAGTTTTGAGAATAGTTGTTGTTTGTGTTTAGGTGATTTTGATTTAGGTTTCTTGTTCCCAAAGTGAATTCATGTACGACCTTACCTTGTTTGTTTATTGTGCTTGTAGGCTTATAATAATAAAACTGACCTAATATTATTTGACTTTAATTGAATCATTTGTTGCTTGTGATTGCCTGTGGTTAGTGAAGACCAGACAGACTGTGATAATAACGCTGGAAACCTGATGATCCTTGTGTGGCATTGTCCCGGGTGGAGTTGCAAGGAGATGATTCCGGTAGTTTGGGAGTAGTGTGAGCACGTCATCCCAGGTGTGTGGGAGATTCCTAACACCATATATGTATATATTACCTATTTTCTATATTGGTTGTTTTGAAAGATAATAAATTATGTTTGTTACTTTAGTTATTAAGTTATATGCGATATTGCTTATTACTTGTTCATATGTATGTGTTTTCGGTTCGGCGTATTGGGATGTTTTCGCTCATTCTTTTATCTTTTTTCAGGAGCATGTAAGGATCCTATAGTGTATGATTTACTGGGCTATAATGTGTTTGTGGACTACAGGTAGAGCGATAGTGGACTGGATTATCCTACCGATATTTAGATTGGAGATAGTGGCTTAGGAAGAGCATATGATGTTTTGTTTAGCTTTTAAGATTTTTTAATGTTTTAAGGATTTTCTTATGATATTTTAAGTTGGTTTTTAGTTCATGCTAATAGATGATGTAAGGAAATTTTATTATTTTTTAAGTATTAATGTTACCTTATTGAGAATAATTGGTGATATATGATGTATATTTGTGGATTAGAGGAATTTTATAGCCTTAATGTGTCCATCTTTGATAAGGACACGTAGCGGGCTAATAACGCTTTTAGGTTAAGGCGTTACAAATATGAAATTTAGACCAAGATTCAGAGGTTTAGGAATTCACTAAATATTTAAAATAGTTTGTTCAACGCTTAGGGGATTGAAATTTAAGAAATAAGAGTATAAAATGCATGGTTGGAAAAATTGAACAATTTGATTTATTGAAAAAAGTCATTGAGGCAAATAAATGATTTAAAACAATAATAGAAATCTCAAATTTCAATTTAAGCATATTTACTAAATTATATTGATTTATCTAATCATATTCTATAATTTACTTTTCTTGATTTAATTAAACTATCTAAATCAATCTCTAAACTAAATTCAAATTCAACTTTAAAATGGACTACCTGTTATACTATTCAATTTTAACTATTTCTAATTCAGTTAAGCAAAAGTTTGGGGCATTTCAGTCACTCATTCAAAAAAAATTTAAAATGGACATAATTCTTAAATATTTTTATAAAATCATTCGAAAAACATACCTAACATATTGTCAAAGAGAACATTACTTATTTTTCATTTTTTTGTGTAAAAATTTAATAAAAAAAAAGAAAAGAATGGAGAAGACTCGTGTTATTAATCCGCACTGGCAAAATTAACCATACATTAGATGAACTTTACAAAGTGTAAACCCTAAATAACATGCTTGAGTATAGAAGCACATTCTTTTCGATGGAAAAACCATCATACTTCCAAATTCTTAACAACAAAAAGAACTCAATCCAATCTATAATTTCTTGCCACACTTGTTGCACAATACAAAAAACAAAATGAAACAACATTAATGACAAAAATACTAATTATAATACATATGAACTACAACACAGTGCAACAAGGAAAATCTTTAAGAAAGATATTACACATTCCAGTAGGCAAAGACTTACAAAATAGAAATAGAGATAAAATAAGATAAATAAAGACCTTATAAGAATTTTCCCATTTAAGGATATCTTCTCCCAACTGTTGGTCCCAACTAGAATTTACTCCCACAATTCTATAGATCAAGGAAAACAAATTCTTCAATGGCTGATACTTCCCCAATCCTCTTAAGAGTTTCCTTTCTAGGTTCTTCATCAACACCAATAGCCATAATAGCCTGCTTTCGATGAATAGTTCGTCCTACACTCATGAAGTTCACATTCACATTATCCTCGCCAAGTATACTTCCAACTTGACCAATCATGCCCGGTTGGTCAATTTGCCTACATAATATGACATTCCCTTCCAAGCTTACATCTACCTCAAAAGATCCAACACGAATAAGTTGCGGGATATCGTATTCACCTTACCCCAATGCTAATTTCTCCATCTATAACTGCACTTGCAAATTTTGATTCCACGTTAGATATCTTCACTTGAATAGAGTCAACGGGGGACTCTAGAGAAGTGTCAACTAGCACACGTTCCTCACTAATGCGAAGACCTTTTGTTTAGCTATATAATCTGCATTAACAAGATTGACAAAGGAGGATGATATAGGTTCAATGATGCCTTTAGTGATCATTGCACGAAGAAGTCTAGTGTCAAGATCATCTCGATCTCTAGCTGATTTGTAGACTACTTTTATTGATTGAATTCCACTTCCCCCAGCAACTAACTGCACTGCTAGCCGGCCTAATTTTTCAGCTAAGACAACATAGGGAGCCAGTTCTAATAAAACCTGCAAGTGTGATATTTAAGTTAACATTTGTATGTATTTAATGTGGAACCATTTTTTCATGGGCCAATTACAAGAAACATACTTTAGTTTTCATATTTTTTCACTCCGCATACTTGATTTTTCATTTTAGTTAAAGTGTTTGCATACTTTTCACTTTACATAGAAAGCAAACATTCACTATAAGAAAACTGGATTTTATATGTAAAATTTTATCAAAAAACTATCATCGCTAATTTTATTTGTAAAGATATAATTTATTTTACCAATTTTTTGTCATAAAATTTCTATTTGCCAAAGTCATTTTTTTTTTACAATAACTTATACAAGTATACAAGTGAAAAATGTAGAAGTTCTAGTATGTTCTTCGTAATCAACTCTTTCCTTAAATACTACATAATATATTTTACCTCTGGAGCAACCATTGGAGCATTAACCGCAGTTGCAGAAAGTTCTCCATTCAATGCACCAACAACAGCCTCTGCAATCTCAATAGCCACCCTTCCTATATACATTTCATTAAGGTAAGGTGCAAATGTTTGGAAAAAAAAAAGGAACCAAGGTGCCATCTGACGAATAAAACTAAATTGAGTTAATTTGAGGGACAAAAGGCTTCCTGGGCTTCCTTTGTACTTGCTCCAAGATGAGGTGTGACAATAACATTATGATGTTGTATTAACTTGCTATCTTGGGGTGGGGGCTCCACTGTAAACACATCAAGTGCTGCCTATTTAACATGAAAGGAAGAATATAGCTTTAGCAATACCCAAAAAAAAAAAAAAAAAAGGCTAAGAATTACTAGTCTCTACTTGGAAAAATGTCTTCATCTTTAAAACTTGTAAATTAAGTAAATAACTTATGGTATCTTAATGCCAGAAACATTGCAATGTAAAGTAGGAAGAAGGGTTGCATGGCTACTAGGGAAGAAGCTTATTTACATGAAAGCTTAAGTATCAATTGTATAAATTATAAATGGAGATTTTAAAACTTTAGCTTAGCATATCGTTTTGAATGCACAAATGTTATTACATTGATCCTTGATTTACATAACTTAAAACATATATCCTCTAATTATACTTGGAAGCAAATGTACCATTAGGTAAAAAGTTGTAGACACATAAGAACAAAATTATGTCAGAGGAAAAAATCATACCTGTGCCACTATTCCACTATCTAGAGCCCTTGCTAGTGCATCTTCATCTATAACTCCTCCCCTAGCAACATTAATTATGCGCACGCCCTTTTTCATTTTAGAGAATGTTTGGTCATTAAGCATCTTTGAAGTAGAAGGAGTTAAAGGCATGTGCAAAGAGATAAAGTCTGCAGTAGCAATGGCTTGATCAAAGGACACCAATTCCACACCCATGGCTCGAGCTCTATCAGCTGGTGCATATGGATCATGTGCTATCACATTCATTCCCAGACCTTTAGCACGTCTGGCAACCTCACATCCTACTTTCCCAAATCCCATTACCGCTAATGTCTTGCCTACTAAGGAGACACCAACGTACTTGTTGCGTTCCCATTTTCCTTTATCAATCATTGAGTAGTTGTTATATTAAGTTGATTGCATTTTTATCATACACCATAGCAAATAAAAGTGGATGACCATCACTAGTTTTTTTGGTCTTGAATATGCAAATGTCATTAAATGCAGGCTCTAAAATTTTATCATCTACTTTATATATCATTTGAGGAGAAATCTTTCAAATCTTTAAAACTATAATTTACAGCTATAGGATTTTTCTTTTTTAGATAAAATCGACAATCAACACAAACCATGCATCTTGAATTCTCAAATCTATAAAATGCATCACCCATGTATGTAAAGAGGTAAGATACATGATTTATGTTCAATATGGTATATTAGAAAAATTTTATTATTGAGAGTCCTTAGTTGATATCTAAGTAAAAGAGAGTCCATTAATAACCATTTTCTTTTTTCAAGTAAATCACCAAGTTTGTATCAATGGTTGCAATGTCAATACATTTTTTGTTGTATTATTCAAATGTTCTACAGTAGGAGTGTGCTCCAATAAGTGAGCAAAGAAGTTGGACAAATCAATAACAGCGTTTGACAAAATGCTCCGGAGGACTATTCCATAATGTTAATGTTCAATGATTGATATGTTATTTGACCTTAAACTTTATTAAGGTGCTACTATATAAAATAAAGACGATTGTATTAGTGAGGCACCAGATTTTTTATTTCCTTTTTTTTCAACTAATAAATACATATATTCATTTTTGTAGTGAAATCGAGGGTTTATTTGATTTGTCGATTTTACATCTTATTTTTGTCATTTTTAAATAAATTATTTGTCGAAAACATATTCAGATGGAGAATAAATATTTTTATTATTAACAAATCAAATAGACTAAATATAGATATGATACAGATAGAAATCAGACAATCCAAATAGACCTGAATCAAATCTATCCATCTAGACCAAAGTTTGTCCCATAGGTACCGATAAAAATACTAACACTATATTTAGTTAAATGAAATGAATCAGTATTCAGCTTTATTTTAACAGATATATATTTTTTGTTTGATTTGTAAAAAAAAATTATCAAAATAATGTATATTCTATGTGATATAGAATAAATAAGGAATCCTCATTTCTTTTTTTATATGAAACTATTTGAAAATATTCTATAATTAAATAATAAATTATTATTCTTTTTCAATCTTATTTTATTACAGCAAACCAAATATATAGTAAAGAAAGAAAATGAATAAAAAAAAGAAAGAAAATCCATCTTTATATATAATTTTATTCATTAAATGCATAATTAACGTTACAAATCTTGATAGGTAATATATATTTAATAACTGGGTCGGAATTCATTTAGTGGACCCGAGCTAGACTTGGAAATTCAACACAGAATCAATCTGGAGTAATAAATAAATATTTTTAATCATGTGCAGCAGGTGGTAACGACAAAGAGATATACGGTGGAAAAAAGCATCCGAAGATATTTTCACAACTTTATGTCCAGAAAGCAGCATATCACGCAGTTTCCAGGCTACAACCTAAACCTACCGGCTGCCACCAACCAAGAAAGAAAAGTCTAAGACCGATGAATTATGAGGAATTATTTTACGGTCCCACCGGATGTTCATTTTAATAAAAAGATTTATATACGAAATATATTGTAATAGTAAAAAGATGTATCAAAGTATACATCGATACGAGACGATTTTGAATCATTTATCAGTTTTGGCGGGTCTTTCGATGGTTCATAACCATCATCGGCGGCTCCTTATCTGGGAACCGCTCCATCGAGGATGGTTATGAATTATCGAAGAATCTGCCGAAACCGGCGGTTTAACCGGTTCCGACCTGTCATATATAAAAAAAAAAAAAAAACAGAACAAGGAATGAATTGAGAGAGAAGACTGGGACGAGCGGAGGGGTTGGGCACGTTTTGGGGGGGGGATCTCTTAAAAAAAAAAAATGCTGGCTCATGATTCTCGTAGAATCGGAACCACCAAAATCGACGGTTTCGTGGAACCGTGAATAGCTCCGATTCTGGCAATTCCGGTTTCGGTTCGGATCTGTTGATGTCTATGCCAGAGGATCCTAGGATTTTAGACTACACGGCAATTCGAAATTGTTAAGTTTTCATTTTAATAAAAGACCTATATATGAAAAATTGGTAAAGATAGATGCTTTTATATTTTATTTGGTGTAATATAATGAATTAGGAAAAAAATATTGTGAAAGAAAAAAATTACGGAAGGATTTGAATATGTCGAAATTATATAAAATCTTAATTACTATAAAAGAGGAAATAAGTATACGTGTGTAAAAGGCATTTCAATAGATATTTTCCCCTTTTTCATCGATTCAAGGGAATATTACCAATCTATTTTAATTGTATGATTTTCATATATAGATTTATATTTGTATCTTATCTGTATCAATTTTTTTGTTTATTTATAAATAAAAATATTTACTTTTAAAAATAATGACGATAAGATGTAAAACTGATAAGAAAAAGATAAAACAAATAGACTAATCTATTTTTTTTCATTGTCTTTTCCTCTCAAAACAAAGAAAAAGATGAAATTTAATGCTGCAATTCCTCCCCTCCCAGGCTGCCAATAAGAGTGCTAGTGAAAAGATAAATCAAAAGGAAGAAAAATCTTTCCAAAAAAGGAAAAAAAAAAAGGATTTTTGAAAAAGGCTTCAAGATTTACTTGAGAATTTTGAAATTTGGACTGGCGGTGCAAAATTTAAAGCCGTGTAGAACTGTTGGACTCTAGATCTGAGTTCTAATCCAACCGAAATAATTTGTCAAAAAAAAAATCAGTGTCACCAATCATAATATTCTAATATCTTAGCACATAAAACAAGAGATTAATAAAAGTACTAATTACTAGGAAAATCAAGCACATTAATGTTTTGTTAGAAATTTTACAGTCTCATCATTAATTTTAATAGAATTAATCTTATCGCTATTCAATAACTCATATTATATTTAATTATCACCGAATCATTAAAATAAATAATATTTTAATTATTATATATATTTTAATAACGAAATGAGTAACTAAAGGTCATTTGAGGGGAAGGTAAAAGCTCCTATGCTTTCTAATGTAAATATGTCTCAAATTCAGTGTCACGGATCTCTAGAATGAAGACAAATTCTAGTTGCTATTGTTGACTTTTATGTTTTCGGATTTATAAGCCAGTCTTTTGTTTCTTTGCTTTTAATTTACTAATTAATTAGGCCATGGCGACTCTTTTCATAAAAAGAAACAACGAGGTCAAAAATAAAAAAAAATATTTAATTTTCATTTATAATTATTGTACTTAATTACCAGCTTTAATGGAGGCATCAGCTTGAGCAACATTCCTAGCCATGGCGGTAAGAAGGGCAATTCCGTGCTCAGCCGCCGCGACGGTGTTGGCGGTTGGGGCATTGACAACCAAGCATCCAAATTCAGTAGCAGCCTGCAGATCCACATTGTCAATCCCAACCCCAGCACGTCCGACAACCTTCAACTTCCCCTTGGCAGCCTCAAACACTTGTCTCGTCACCTTGGTACCGCTCCTAACAATCAAAGCATCACAACTGGAGATCTTGGAGCATAATTCCTCAGGAGAAAGATTGTACAAGCATTCCACATTCCCGTAGTTCCTCAAAACTTGGAGACCTGCCTCTCCAAGCTTCTCGGAGACCAGGATTGTTGGCTTAAGATGGGAGGAATCCACATCCAGGCTGGGGGAGCCATGCACTGGTGTCTCGGGAGATTCCACAACTTTTAGGACATTGGAAACAGCCAAAGAACCATTGATGTTGCTGCTGCCATAGGCTGTGTTTGCTACTTTGAAGGAAAGTGGTGTTGGGGCTGTGCTGGTGAGGAAGGATAGGTGTTTGGGCTGGTTTGAAGAAGATTTACGAGAGAAAATCAAGAATTTGCAGATGGGGTTGATGCTGGAAGAAGAAGCAGCCATCCCTGATGGTTAATGCTAATGCTAGAGATATGTCTATGTTCTTGGAGAGGTGTCCTTTTTTTGTGTGTGAAGTGGTGTTGGTTGAAGCATGATCATATTATATACACATTTAAGACTTGAGGAGATGCACTAAATTACTTAAAATTGAAGGGAAATTGAATTTGTCATTCTACCAACTTGGCTGTTTTCTCCAAGCAAATAATGAAAGCTGCTTTTCTTTTTTCTTTTCTTTTCTTTTTTTCCTCTTTTATTTCTTGTAAAATGCGACCAATATTCCAAATCTTGTAAAAGGCATCAGGCAAGTAGGGATATGAGGCGATCGAGGTAAACTAGGGTTAGAACCGACTAGCTAATGTGATATTAATTGATCCAAGGTAATGAGTGGATTGAGTTTAAAGGACTTGTTGGATACACGAATCTCAATAATATAGTAGGTCCATTAGAATTTTTAGATTGATTTTAATTTATTTTTTAATTTTTTTTATTTCAATATATATATTTATCTTAGTTTATTTGAAGATTCGGTTGTTTATAAAGTTGAAACTCGAAATGCAATTTATGGATAAGAGAATCCAAATTTTTAATAACCCATTATTTTATATTATAATATGCTTTTCACCCCAAGTTTCATGTAAGATTTTTGGCATTATAAATACTTTTTCATATTTTTTTCTCTTTTCCTAACATGTTTTGTCTTTATTGTAGGTTTTTTTATATAGTAGCAAGTTTCATATGGAAATTTTTATGATACTATTTTTTTTTAATAGTCGATCGTCAACTAATTAATAACTTATACACAATCACACTATTGAAATTAATACTTAATATTTCAATTATTATATGATCAACTAATTAATAATTGATACTCATTATGATCATAATATTAAAATTAATATTAATATTTCAATTATTATAGACCATAAAGAGCACATGATACTCTTTAATTGGTTGCATTTTTTAGTCCATTTGCATGTGGTTGATTGTACTGTAACAAATGTTGGGAAATCTTCTGCTTAGGGCACACAGCCCCACAGGCCCCGACCACATCCCTTTTTGAGCAAAAGAACAACTCATTTACATATGTGTTGTGTTCTTTTCTTGTGATGGAAAATTGTTTTATGTTATTTTATATTTCCATAAACTCTTTTACTTTTATTATTGTTGATTGTTTGAATAGTAACAAATTTAAGGTAATCTTTAGCAAAAGAGAAAAACACCTGTTTGCATTCATCGTGTCTTTTTAGCACCCAAATGCAAAAATTGTCTCTTCAATGATATTTGATTCGGATTGGAGGTTGGTCCGAGAGTAGGAAGGCTTGAGGGTTAGAGATCGAAAGGATGAAATCCAAATTGAACTGATATATATATATATATATAAATATTAAATTACAATCATTTTGGTTTGTCCAAATTTTATGTTTTATTTTAGGTGAATCCGAGCCTAACTATACTGATTTCTTCTTGATACTGAGGATCATTATCGATATCGATTCAGTTTTGTCAGTTTATGATAAAACGATCAGTTTTTTCTCGATATCATATCGGTATCTATTCGCTATCAGTTTAGTATCTATCTAGCACTAAAACAACGTCAGAATGAGACCAAAACGAAAAACCAAACGATAACTTATATTTCTCCGGTTTGAGGTAGCCCTAGTCACTCTTTTATGTTAGTGTGATAATGCAGTGGTCACACGGCAGAGAATATTCCATAGACCAAGGAGGTAGGTAGGTGTAGCGTCTACCATTTTCCATGCTCATAGTCGGGGTGGGGCGTATATAATATACATATATGTTGTAAATAAATGTTAATAGCTAAAGGGCATTATCGATTTAAAAAAAAATTAATTAACTTGTTTACTAATGGGATGATTTTAAATGAATGGTAATAGTCTAAAAGGTGTTTCAATGAATTGTTGGACTTTTAAACAACTTACCAACCCATCTTGAAAAAAGAAGAACAAAACAATGAAATTTTACAATTATTCAACAATTTTAATTATCAAAGACTCAAAAAAAAAAAAAAAAAAACTTTCCTTTTAAGTGGAAGATCTCAAGCCCAAGGTTGAATCCTTCCTTTTGTTATAATACCAAAAAAACTATAAAAATACTATAATTACATTATTAGTTTTTCTAACAGAACCAGTCTGTCGACTCAAATTCATGATTAACTATAATCTCATCATTAAAATATTTAATATATTAATTTATCATATTTATTTTAATAATCAAATAATTAATTAAATACTACTATTCACAAGACCAAACAAATTCCTTTTAAATAATGGTTATGTGAGCAAAACAATGGTAGTGTTTATCTACGTGGAAAAATCTAAAAATGCAAATAAAATTTCATGTAAGATGTTCTCCACAAATACATTAAAGCACCAAAGATCAAATCAAACCCCTTTTTGATTTTTTGATACCCACTTTCGTCATTGGCGGCCCCATTTTATTTATTTTTCTTATTTTATCCCTTCTGGCGGCAATGATAATATTGCTAGTCCACTATACCTTATATATATGTCACCAACAAGTAGTGTCCCTCTTGGGCCCGATCATACTGTCACTTTAAACGGCATCAATTATTAAAGAGAGAGGTCTCAATATTATTTATACCTTTTTATGTGTATTATTAAATAATGTCCGTCACATGTAGTTTTGTATGTCGTTCTGAAAAATAAATCCTAAACTTAGGAGGATATCTTTTTCTCCTTCATTGTTACCGTGTCATGTCTTTTATGCTTGAAATGAGAGTTTAATACTCCAGACTTATGAAAGCGTATTTCTCGGCATTATCTCATAATTTCTCGTTCAAATTAATAATAAATACTAAAAATATTCAATCTAACCTAATAGTAAAATATGTCTAAAACACATTTTAGAAAATTTGATATCCTATTACTCAATTTCAAAGATAAAATACCGATGGATGTAACGATTATCCTAATATTCTAATTTTATTTTCTGCTGTCATAACTAGCCAAGGAGTATTCATTCTATAAAAAAATGATCTTAATGACACTAGTCTATAAGTTTAATCGCCTAATGTATTTAAAAAATAAAATTCGTTATTTATAAAACATGGAAAAGAAATGCATTTTTATAAAACTCAAATATATATATATATATATATAATTTTGAGAATCATAAAAAATATATAAATCAAAATAGTTGTACGATTTCATTGCCAGTATAGAATTGTGTGACGACGACACCATAAGACATTTACAAGAGCTGAAAGCTCATTCAGGTTAGCAGCCAAGCCATCAACCCAATTTAGACTTCTCCCTGGTGGTCCTCAAAAAGTGGACCCCTAACCATTCCATCTTGATGGCGGAGCAGCTCGGACTCATGGTTTCATGGGATTACGGACAGGTCCACAGAACTTGTTTTTTTTTTTTTTTTTTAATGTATTTTTGAACAAAAAATAATAACACGTTTTGAAAATAAATTAAACATTTTCTATTATAATATATTACAAGTATGAGGGGACATTATACCTTACCTTAGTTACATGTCAATGAAAAAGAAAACCATAAAAACATGAGTTATTTGATATATTTTTGTTGCCTCGTGCTTATGTATCCAACGTTTAGAATCAGACCATCATGGTTCATTTTTTTTTTTTAATTTTGTATAAAATCTTTATGTGTTTGTTAATTTTAATTATAAAATTCAATGTCGCTTTAAGCTATTAATAATTTGCAAGTAACTTTTGAAAACAATTTGGGTCCACATTTTAAAAAAGTCTAAAGATGACATATGTATTTCGTGAAAACACAATTTATATTTTTAATTTTCTTACAAAGGTTTGTTCTAGTATATATATAGTATTTGCATCCTAAAAAAATTATAACTTTAAGCAAGTTTTTGGTTTTTTTTTTTTTAGAGGTAGACTCTTTTGGACTCGTCGGTTCAGACAATTCCATAAGATGGACCTCAAATAGGATCCACATAACCGAAGGTCCTTATGGTAGTTCCAAACTGCCTCGGCAAGGTAAGTCCAATGCTAGACCTATCGTGGTCAGTCCGGGTTAGGTCCCAATTCGGACCCCACCAAAAATATGTCTAATTCAATTAGAAGTCGGAATGGAACTACGTATGCCTTTAGCGCTGGTGTTTATTTGGTTCGTCTTATTCTGGTCATTTTATCATCTTATTTTTGTTGTTCTCAAGCATACTATTTGTCAAGAAATAGATACAAATGAAAAAAACATATATTTTTACTTATAAACATATCAAACAGACTAGATACATATTGTAAGCAGGCTTATAATTTTATATATTATAATTTAATTATTGGGCTTCACTTGCGGGCTAGGTAATAGGGCCTAGTGAGCCTGGTTCGATCTTTGTGGTGGTTTTGGGAGATTTGGCTTGATGGGCTCCGAACAAGGATTGTTGGACCGGTCCGCCGCATCTAACTTTTCTCGGGCAGGCTCATGCACACACTAGAGATGACTGTTAGCCTTAGCCCATAAGATGCTAATTCAAGATAAATATGAATTGAGTTTACTCCATCTCATCCGTTAATCACTAAGGTGGTCTGACGATCGCCTTCTATGCCAAGTGCCTATAAATACTTAGTCATTCTTCTTATTTGCAATTTTCACAGAGAGAAGACAAACAACATTTATAGAGGAGGCTCTACACAAAAGATCAATCAAGGTAACTCAAGCAAATTTCCATCTCAACTGCTTAAGAACTGTAAGGTTGACGCGCGAGGTCTACTCGAGCTTCCTTACTTATCACTTGTGCATTCGATTCCCTGAAAATGTATGTTCTTCATTCCCTGTCATTCTCTCTAAGCTATCATATCAGCAAGTGTCATCTCCTCAGCAACATTCCAAAGCAAAGTGCTAGTCGCGAGAACCACGCAACATGTGCATGACCGCTAATAGCAAGAACCCTCATCTATACATATCATGTATAATAAGATACAGATGAAAATCAAACAATTCAAACGGACCTAAATTGTGTTTCGTGACAATGATCAACATTATACGTGGACAATGTTTAATATAGTGTGAATACACAATTGCAAATTCTCTTTTTTACTGTGTTGAAAACGCGATTTTAGCAATCATATTTTTAAAATTATTTTCAAATTCATTGAGCTTATTGGAATTAATTTTTCTTTCTTTTTTCCATCATTTTTCATTATTATTTCATAATATTTCTTTTAATCTTTTACTTTTTAGCTTTTATGGATATTTCATGACTAATTGTAATATATTCTTTTTCATGAATTTTTGTTATATAATTTTACAAATATTTTTTTGGGACAAAATGTTCGAGCAAGAGTCCGAGAACGTAATTTAAAGATCTGATGGTTATGATCCTGACTTTATTATTATATTACAAGTAGTTATGTGATACATGTTATCTTCCAATTGGTTTATAGTGATAACTGATAGGTTAATATTAATTTATAATTATATGATGCGGTAATTAAATTTATTAGAAAACATCTAAAAAAATGTTTGGTCATACACTGTAGTATGTACCACCATAAAGAGGTCATGCTACCTTAATAGAGTAGTAGCTAATCACAAACTAAGGGGCTTGGACTCTAGGAGGCAACCTCAGAGCCTTATGGGTAGTCAATGGGCTGCTTTGATTTTTTTCTCATTTATGTCTTAAAATTTTAAATTTTTTTTTGTTTATATATAATTAGATAATGCAATAATAAATTTTATTAAATTAATTGTTTTTCAATCATTTATAAGTTGACATGCTTCTAGTTAATATTGGTAGATATAAAATACACATACAAGTAAAAGTAAACTTTATGCAAATTTTTTTAAGAAAAAATATATAAAAAGAAAAGTAATTTTTCTAAGAGGTTTGATATTCAATGATCAACATAAGATAGGTTCCATTGCTTTTTTACTCTTTACCTGTGGGATTAATATTAGTCTTTCAATGGGATCAATTAGGTTTGACTCTGACCTCCTCTCACCATTGTAATTAAAAAAAAAAAAAGCCTCGAGGTTATCAATTTATTTATTTATTTTTCAATCACATAACCAAAGTTTATATCATTTATTTTGAAAACTTTGAGATTGCATTAAGTATTTTAAGTTAATTATGCATGATCCTCGTAGAGACACATAATGAAAAGACTTTTTTTTTCCTATATTCCCTTTTGAATGGCCCAATTTACTAGCATAATTCTAATCATACCAAGACAATTTGATCAATTTGGTCGAAACTAGGTTTGTATTACACAAAATTGAGTGAATATACATGTTACATTGCAATTTTTCATGTAAATTTAATATTTTTTGTATGAGACACCTCTTTGTATGAGATATCATATAATAGATGTAATAAAAATAAAAGTTAATGCTTTTTCTAGTGAATTGAAACAAGATCTAATAAATAGATGATCGAATAGATATAATTAGTGAAAGTTGGCAAATCTTAACAATACCTTTTTAGCAGTTAATACATACAAGTACTTTTTCATACATGAATAGCTCATGTACTTCAGTTGTGTGTAAATTTTATAACCAAGAATATGACGAGCATGAATTAGCTTATGCAATGGCTTAGCCTTACATAATATGGCTTGACAAAAAGTTCAACTATGTAAAATTAAACAATTAGATCATTATATTCCCTTTATAATTTCTTTCCGCAACTAGGCCATGTAGGAAAACCTAAAAGAGATTGCATCCACACAATAATCTTATTGACTGAAAAAAAGTGACATGGGATAAGAAAACACCTTGTTAGATAATGGATGGTGATTAAATTGGACTTGACCAAAGCTTATGTTTGTGCTGAATGGGATTTTATTCATTGGGTCGTTACCAATTTGCATTTTCCATAGTAGTGGATTACGTTGATTGACAGTTGCCTTTCTACAACTTCAATCGAAGTTATTCTAAATGGGAATACTTCATGTGCCTTTACTCCAAATCATGGACTTAGACAGGGAGACCCTCTCTCCCTCTATTTATTTACTTTCAGTTTAGAATTCTTCAGTGGAGCTATCGAATATGAGATCTATCATGCTCTAAGGGTACCCTAAAGTAGCATACATTCCACCATGTATACTATTACTAGTTATACCTTCAGAGATGATATATTTTCAACCAAACAAGATCTTTTAATTGCGTCGATAAGAAATGACGAATATGTATGAATCATAATTTAGTAAAATATCTAGCATCACAAGTCTTGAATAATAATATTACAGACCATATTCCTATCTCATAAGTCTCCAAATACCTAAACTAATATTTCAAATACTAACTAATTTATAACTTGGAAGTAAAATAAACAACTTATCCCGAACATCCCAAATTCTTTCAGCTTCTAAATCTTACCAAAATCATGCTCTTAGAAGAAACGAGCAAAGGTCGTAGGACGAGCCTAAAAGGTTTTTAGGAGTGTGAGCGAAACTACAGGCTTGATGAATAATCAGATATATTACACATCAAGCAAGTTCATTAACAATCATATGTAATGTAATATTCAAACAAATGCTCAAATACAATTCTGGATGATCTAGAATCCAAATAAGTTAAAGATTTATGCCCTCTCAATAGGGTTGAAGGACTTTGACTTAAAGAACCACCTGCTTAGGAGAAACTTGGTACATAGGAAAATCAATTCTCTCGTTTTAGATTATCACTTTAATTTAAGGATATTTTAACTGACCATTTTCTGCATCAATCATTAAAAACTCTCTTTGTATTAGTAATCTCAAAGCGATATCATGAATGATGCCCTTCATTACCATTTAGTTCCATGGAACCAATGAAACAAAGATAATCTTGAGTAGAACTAACAGTTTTAGAAAAACCAAATATTAATAGAGAACCGAAATACTAATACGTAGTAGGCTATTACGCTTTTAAAATATGCAATAATACAGTTCATGTAATGCATGATTATTTTATTTACAAAGCCAATAATTCTTAATCAAGCTTATGACGATCATACATTACATACAACATATATCATGTCTTTCTCAAATCATCAAACAATTTGTATTATCACTTCTATTATCTTATTTTGTCAACACAAACAAACAGCTTATATCACATACTCAATAGACTTCCACATCAACCATATTATTATCTTTGCATTACACATGTCACTAGTTACAAACACAAACAATGTAGTAGATTCAAGTTACTCACCTGCTTATGATGATCAATTGTAATAGTTCTCAAGGAAATCCACGAATTGATCAGTATAACGTATTAAACTAATAAATATTTACTAATAAGATATATATATATATATATCTGTATAAATAAATCCTATTGGTTATCTAAGTGTCATAAAACTAGTCTTAATCTTTTCTAGATCTGTTCTATCTTTTGTAAGTTATTATTTACCGATAACTAATAGTTTTAAAACTTATAAAATATTTTATTTTTATCGAATAATTATAGAATTTGTGTTCATAATTCAGAATTTTATTATTATCATCATTATTATTTTTATATCGTTCTTTAGTTTGACCACTTTATGGTGACTAATATTTATTTTTTATTATTTATTTTCATATTGCTTCTCTTGATCTCCTTTTGTGTTATTATTTGTTATTTATGAAAATCACATTATTCTTAATCATAACTTATTTACATTTTTCATTCTTATACACTAACTAATATAGAATAATTATCAGACAATTATCATAATTTAATCTTTTTGTTTAATATAACAAAAGTGTTTCTTATTTGTAACGGTTACCAAAATTTAGCACTTAACAAACATTTAAACATACTAATATTAAAATATTTATTTATTAAATTTCATGTTCTGTTCCTTTTTTTTTATTTATATAAATTATACGTTGCAAACGAAATGAATTTCGTCCAGGGTTAAAATTTGCATGTACGCTGGCAATTAATGCCGCCCGCCTTCATGCATGCATAGCTAGCCTTCATTTGAACGAAACGAATTTCATCCAAGGCAAAATATGCATGTACGCTTGCAGTAAATGCCACTAGCCTTGATTTTTCGGCCACCAGCGTTTGCACGTATAAGATTTTACGTAACTTTGTTCTAATGTAAGTTGGCTCGAAGGCTGTCAGCTTATCCTACGTACATCATTGGTCTAGGCAATGTATGCCACCAGCCTAGGCAATGTATGCCACCAGCCTAGGCAATGTATGCCCCCCTAGGCTAGCATAGGGCCAGCTTTCATGTGTATGCCGACTTTGAGTTGACTTTGACCACTGTTTATTATCTTCTTCATTTTTCCGTTTCATTTTTTAGAGTTTTTCTCATCCTATATGTATTATATTCCATTTCATCAATATATGTTATTTCTTAGCCTCTATACAATCATGATGCTTAAATAGAGACTTAGAGGTAGATATTACCTTATATGAGTTGAGATTGGGTTGCTAAACCTCTTTCCCATATCCAACCCAAACCTGTAGTTAGTAAAAACATTATTTAAGTTAATGTTTATTACATATACTAACCAAGACGAAGTTTTACTTATCTTTGCTTGTTCACTTCCTAAGCTTGTATTTGAGCTTATTGAAGTTTGTGTAAATAGAACTGGGTTTATGTGTTTTGTGCTGTTGTTTTGGGCTGGTTTTGTGTGTTTTAAATGCTTTGTTTTGTAGTTAATTAATGGTTGTTTTTATAGGCAAAGAAGGCAGCAGCTTCCCAGGAGTGTTTCAGCCAAGAAGAGATAAATTATCCATTGAAAATTCCACTTGTTTGCATGATTTTCACTACATTAATTGTGATGTTTATTTGGAACTTTTGAATGTCTTATCAACACTTCTTCTTGACTTTTATTACTCCAATTTGACCCATTTGTTGCAAATTTTAGAACATCTCAACCGCATATCAAGCCATTTTGACAAAAAATTGTACAATTAATATTATAATTTTTAATTAATTAATTAATTATCTTAGTTTTATGATAGTTTATCAAGCTAGACGAATATATTTATATCAGTTATTTAAGAATTCTGTCTCTAAAAATTCATTTAGAGCTTCCACAAATTTTCTAGATTATCTTTGAGTTTAAATTTTGAGTTTAAAGTTCACGTGATTAATTATTTGTAGAATTTTATCTTACGCGGTTAAGGTTTTCTAAGCTTATTAGGCCACTTTCAACCAATTTTAGTTTCAGTCTATAAGAGCTTTAGAATTCTCTAGCTAGAACAATGGTGTTATTCAAACATTTATTTGAAGTTTAGGTTGATAGTTATGGATCTATTTTTATTTCTATTATGTATTTATAATTCTAACGGTTTATCCTTAAATTATCATATTCTAACTATAAGCTTTATTGATTATTTACTTTTTAGTGTACTTGAAATCTTATCTTAATTATTTATATATTTTAAGTTTTTTATATCTATTACGAAATCTTGTCTTTGGTATTTGTGACTATCTAGGGAACTCCGTTTAGGGTTTGAAGTTACATGTAGGTTCATTACTACTCGTAATTTTATTCTAAGGTCTTTGTTGAGTCTTATATCGGCCTTCTATTTTTATATTTGTAATTCTATTTATTTTTATTAATATAAAAATTCTTGAGGTTTACAAGATCCAGCTAGACAATTGGATTCCATTCAAAATACGTGGATTTGAATTTTCCCTTTCTCGTGTAATGTTTGTAGATGACATTATTCTTATATCATAATCAGATATCCACAATGCCAAAACAACCTAGTCCTTATTGCAATAATTTGGCAACATTTCGGGATTGAATGTAAATTTAGAGAAATCCTCTATTCTATTCTCTAAGGTGGTTCCTCATCTTTGCTCTAGGCAAATTAAGACCTATTGTAGCCCCAACCTCTGAAAGCTGAAGGAATGTATTAACCTAGGCTTTCTACCATACAATTCATTAAAGAATGGCTCCAATTTAAAGAAGTTTCTTTAATGGGATCCTATTTAGGATCCTTAATGGCCAAGGTTTTAAAACCAACCCACTCTCAATTTACCTTTTTTATTGATAATATGCACCATAAATTATTTGGCTGGAAAGCACGTCATCTTAGCATGACATGTCCTCTTGTATTGGCCAAGTCGGTTCTTGAATCTATCCTTACATACTTTATGCAAGCAGCTCCATTGCCAAAAAAACACTTTATCTCAATTGGAAAATCTTGCAAGGAATTTCTTATGGCATGGAGCCACTTGGGAACGAAAAAATCATTGGGTTTCATGGAACCAAATTGCAAATCCCAAGGATCAGGGGGACTTGGCTTACTTAATTTGAGACATGAAATCAAGCTTGTGCAATTCAAAGGTGGTATACCTGGAAGCATCAAAAACTAAAGTGGACTTCCTTAATTAATGCAAAGTACAAATGGATTCACAATAATCTTTGTTTAATGGTGCCAAAAAGGGGCTTCTTTTTTAGGAAAGGAATTAATCCAAGTAACCCAATGGCATTAGGACAATGGCTTCAGTATTTTAGGCAATGGAGCTTCAACATCTTTTTGGTATGATTGGTGGAGAGGCCAAGGGCCTTTGCACAAATTCATTGCTGGACCTCTTCTTCCAGATTGTTAAATTATGGCCTAATATTGGACTAAGCCTAACCTGTCTTTCTTTGCTTAACCCTCACTTTCGTCTCTCCCTATTCTATCTCACTTTAGTTTCATAATTATATGGCTGTAACCTTGGGGGTGTTCTTCTTGGAGTTCATAAGCTCACGTTATATGGTCGTTATTTGTTAAAGATGAGAGTGGAGATAACAGCCGATGATACGGTCGTTACCAGGGTGGTGATCTTCATTGACCTATGGTAAGAGCTTGATACGACCGTTATTTAAAGGAAATCGATGAAGCACAACAAAGATAACGGCTTCCAATACGGTTGTATCCAATAGGGAAACAATTTTGCAGACCTTGATCCAAGTCAATTACGGGCATTATGAATAGTTAATTTGTGATCCGAGGAGATCACGACCTTCATCACGGCCATGATCTGCATCGGATAACTACTTTTGAGGAGATAATGGTCCGTATAACAGGTGTAATGGTGGTTATTTATAGGATATTTTCACGTCATTTCGAATCTAAGTACCTTTTCAAAGAAGGATGAAGGCCAATTGACATCTACATTCAACCATCAACATCCCTAATGGAGGAATCGTATAAATAATTCTCCAAACATTGCAAGGGGAACACCAATTTTTCATCATACTCACCATTTTTGATTATATAATCTGTCATCTTGTAACCTTAGGAGAGTACTTTTTAGTGTATGTGTGAGAGTGTATTGTATAAGGATACCGAAGCATTATTATATCAAGATCTTGAAGTGAATAATTGATTAAGGGTTGTTTTCATATTCTTTCTTCTTAAGTTTTACAATTATTGTAATGTGTTGTTTTCTTTACATTATGCACGAGTAGTTACTAGGACTTGTGTAGTCGTGGTTAACATATACATGCATAGAAGATCGGACTAAGATACTAGGTCGAATAAAGCTTTCAAAGAAGATAAATATTGTGTTTTGAGTGACACATGCCTTAGAACATGTCTGTGTTCTTACTTGTGTACTTGTTGTCAAGCCGTATAATTTTTGTCTAAGTTGTGTACTTTTTGCATTAGTGTATCCTTACCTGTATTTTTCATAGAATGCGTTTTTATTTGTATTTTTTTCCTATATATATTTAATTAGGTTTAGATTATTTTATGACAATTATATGGTTGTTAACGAATTGGTATTTAAGGTCTTGTAAATATTATTTTAGTAGAATGAGTTGATGAGTGAAGACCCCTTTTCTATAAGTTCCCTTCAAAATCTTATTTCTTATTGATTCTTTGAATCATGGCATATAAACTCTTAAGTCTCAATTAATTGTCCTTATCACATCAATTAATTGACTTCACAAACCAATATGTGTAGTCATGTCAAATTATAATTGAAATAGTTTAGATTAATTTATTAGTCCCATCATATCCTTTAGATTAATTAGTCCATATCTTCATTTTTCTTATCCAATCCATAAAAACCCCAAAACATCAAAAGCATTTTGATTTCACTTTTTAGTGAAATCTGAGCTTTTGTGTGTCAAACTCAAATATGAACTTTACTTTACTTAATTATTATTTAATTAAACTCAAAAAGCTTACGAATAAAATTTAATTCATTTACATCTTTATTTATAGGCTGGCTAGTAGCTAATGACAATGTTAGAGGTCCGCATGGGCCAGGTTCAGCCTGTGAATAAGCCTAGGCCCTATTAGCAATAGCTAATTGACTAAGGAACCTAATACGTTTCACATAGGTCTTCCCCAAAAAAATAACAAAAGGAAAAATGAAAGAAAAAAAAATATATGTGAATAAAAAATGTTCAAACTATTTTAAGGTGAATAGTACAAAATTATTACTTATATAGTATTTAATTTAGTATTATTGACAACATTAGTAATAAATATATTCATAAAAGTATGACTAGTTAGGATTTATATAGATTGTTGTCAAGGGTAAAAGTTTCATTTCTCAATGATTAAGGGACTTATTTTTGTCATAAGAGCATTGATGTGACTTACTGTTGTAATAACACAACTAAAATTAAATATGTTTGTGTATAAATAAATGCATATCCTCGACAATTTAAAGAAAATGAGTTGAAGACTATAATACCCGTAGGTTCAATTTTTTACATACTTTTATCTTTAGAAAAAAAAAAAATGAAAGTGAGTTTATGAGGCCAACCATTGGTTTATGACTTACTAATTCTTAGATACAACATTGGTCTGACTCTCCATGGGTTTGGTTCTGGGTCCACTATTTTTTAGACCTATGAACTGTTGTTCTGAGCTGATATGGTCTTTAGTCGAGCTAAAATAGTAATTAATGGTCATGGAGAGTTGACTACCCTTAAAAGTCATCTAAGTACACATTATATGATTGAGGACTTAAACTATCCTCTAATCACACTAATGACCTTATAGCTTAATGATATCTCTCTCGATCTCTTAAGTAAAAGATACCGGTTTGAAACCCCCATGTCTTATTGTAATGGACAAAAAGAAAAGAAACTTCTCTCTAATCACAAATGAAAAGGGAAGAATGTTCTTTCCTTTTATAAGCACAAAATTTTTCTCATTTTTACTAATGCAAATGATTAATTATAAAACATTGCTTTCATTTTTTTACACTACCTACACCACTTTATTAGCTAAACTTGGAAGATGGTAGTAGATTATTACTAATCATGCTACCTTTTAAAACTTAGTGCCAAGTTGATGCATAATAACAAATAAACAATAACAATTAAAGTACTATAAATAAAAAGTGAAGGTTAAAGAAGATTTCATCGTGATTTAACGTGAAGTTTATTTTGCTATCTAGTTTCTGCAGTCCATAAACAATTCCTCACTCAAGAAAGACTTCACACAATTCACATTCAATACAAACAATACTCTATCGGTACAAATACCAACACCACAACACACTCGAGTTGTACCTTTATGACAAGCTCATAAGCAAATAAGTGCAACTTAAGGTTTAACTAAACTCACTCACAAACTTAAGCATAGGCCTTCCAAGAAATAGTAAGCTTAAGAACAAATAGCGCTATACTTAGTTTATCTCTTTTACACAAATAAGCACAAATGGACTTTTAGAGAGTTTATGAGTGTTTGAATACAATAATTAAACTTTTATTTGCCTTTTTCAAGTCTCCAACTACTTGTATTTATAGCCTATTGTAGTGTTATAGTCTTTACCCATAAAACACCAAAAAAGGTTGAATAAGAAAAGCTTCAATGGCTGATTTATTGATGCGGGTGCTTGGACATCTCCCAACCGAGCATTTGGACTGCTAGTCTCCTAATAGCTTGACAACGTTTCATATTTTTGGCATATTTCTCTTATCTAGACTCTGATTGGAGTGATTTAGGATGTTACGAAAAGTTTAAAGAGAGCTCTACAATTTTTATATTTTGAGTTTTAAGAGATTCCAAAGAAATCAAAGCCTAAATATTGTTTGTATCAAATTGCAACATACAAGTTTGAATAAAAACAATACAAAACAAGTACAAGCACTATTTATATTGAAGCACATACTTGTTCTGTTAATTAAGTGTGGTTTAACTTAATCAAGTAATTAATTGTGTAAACCATTTCCTTATGAAAATATATATCGAACACACATGTTCAACATGTTATGCTACCATGCTATTGGTGTTTATAGATAGTGTTCGAAACGATCTAAGCTATTTGCAAATTACTTATATTCAAGTTTTGAATTAAGCTTAGGAGCTGATTCATGAATAGACTAGTTTAGACTCAAGCAGGTTCACAAGCAAACTTATGAATAAGTTCATTAGGAAACTTGTTAGTTTTATATTCTTGATATATTATATACATAAACATAACAAAAACAAGTAATTTCCAAAATAGATATGTATTTGTATTGTGTAGATTAACCATGCTATTGCTGGTTATAGATAGCATTGCAAGCGAGCCAAGTTACTTGCAAATTACTTATACTTGAGTTTTGAGTTACTACTTGCAAATTACTTTCATTTGAGTTTTGAGTTAAGTCTAGGAGCTTACTCATGAATAGATTCATTCAGACTCAAGAACAGGTTCACAAGCAGACTTGTGAACAAGTTTATCAGGAAACTTGTTAGTTTTATATTCTTGATATATTATATACATAAGTATAACAAAAACAAGTAATTTCCAAAATAGATGTGTATTTATATTGTGTAGATTAATCATGCTATTGCTGGTTATAGGTAGCATTGCAAATAAGTCAAGCTACTTGCAAATTACTTATATTTGAGTTTTGAGTTAAGTTTAGGACTTGACTTGTGAATAGATTCATTCAGACTCAAGAACGAATTCACAAGCAGACTTATGAACAAGTTCATTAGGAAACTTGTTAGCTTTATAGTCTTGATATATTATATACATAAGTATAACAAAAACAAGTAATTTCCAAAATAGATGTGTAGTTATATTGTGTAGATTTTATCTATTATTTTTAGGTTCAAGAAAATAAAAATGTGAAATATTTAAATAGAAAATTAGCCAAACTTTAGTTTGAATTTTCAAAACGATAAAAAAACTTAATTCGATTTGAGATCGATTTGTATATGAGTTAAACTCTAAGTTTGAAATAAAGCCTATTGAGATCCAATTTTGACCTCAATCTGCAGCACTAATTAGTAATTATGGGCCTAGAGTCATTTAATTATTATGGGATTTTTTTTTATTTATTTATGGAAAATGGCTCTAAAGCTCCGACCCATTGAACTAACGTACTAGTTCCAGTCCATTTTGTAGACCATTGGTGGGAATCTCCCGTATTTATATCTTATGGACCAATTGGGCCTGAGGCCCTCATGCAAGCTTTGTAACCGGCCATGTGTGGATTGGGTTGGGGTGGGGTGGGTTTTGAACCCATGCTACCAGATTTTTGAGTACCTGGTGGGCCAGCTGCGTCGGTACGGGTAAAATACTCAGGCCCACGTTTATCTTTATATAGTTTGGCCTATTTGATTTTTTATTTTTTATTTTTAAAATCTATTTTTTTATCATTTGTATAATTTTTAGTTTGATATTAATTCAATTTATTCTCTATTATGCATAATAGTTATTCTTTTATTTTGTTTTTTAAAAATTTTTCCATAACAAGGTTTGGGATTAATTATAAAAATATTACCTATGTTTTGGTCAATTTGCAAGCACATTACTCATGTTAATTTTTTTGACAATAAATGACTCGAGTTTCATATAAAAGTGTCCATATAATTAATTGCTACCAAAGGATATGTGTAAGAATTTTATTGGTCTAAAAATATTATTAAATAAAATTAAATAAATAAAGTATTAAAAATTATTTTTAAAAATAAGAAAATTAAAAAGAAAATGTAAAATTAATTTTTATAACTAATAAATATTTACATGTATCATTCTAAAATTATTAAATTACATTAATACTTTTGTATGAAACTTGATTTACTTATTTGTCAAAAAAATTAACACAAGTCATGCATTTATAAATTCATCAAAACAGAGTTTAGATTTTTGTAATTAAACTGAATATCCATTCCCCATAATATGAAATAGATAAGGAATTCTTATACCTTTCATTCACTGAAAGAATAGCTATTCCTTATAAAACATCGGTTTTTTTCAAAAAATCTATATTATAAAATAAGTAATTATTATTTCATTTAAACTTTATTGCATTTTAGTAAACCAAAGTAGTGTTAACCACATAAAAGTATTAGCAAATAAAAGTATTAAATAAATCTAGTTTTATAGAAATTTCTTTTCTTTTTTATATATTTAATTTTAAAATAAGAGCTTATATCTAGATTTTTTTTTTAACTTTTTTGTTTGGATCGAGTTGGGTCTACCTAGAGGTGGGCAAGTGGGTTAAACGGGCCAACCCGGCCCGGCCCACTTTGGCCCGTGGGTTAAACGGGCCAAAATTTGTTGGCCCGTTTAACCCACGGGCCAAAATTGCCTATGCCTAACCCTAACCCAACCCACTTTAACCCGTGGGTTAAACGGGCCAGCCCACTTTTTGACCCTTTTAACCCACTTACATATTTTGTGAGTTAAATGGGCCAAGTTGACCCATTTAACTTATTTATACTAATTGAATAAGATATATATATATATATATAATAATAATAATAAAAAAGAGAGTTTTATAAGGTTATATATATTAATGATTAATTTCATTATTATTTTAATTACTTTTTATATAAAAATAAGTTTTCTAAAATAACTTATTAGATAATATATTTCATTTAAAATAATAATAATATATTTTATAAAATTTTATGGTGCATGTACATCAATTTGTCATTTTTTGTTATAATTAACACATAAATTTAATTTCAAGTATAAAAAATCTCAAGAATAACCTTCATTAATACATATTTATCCTATAATTATTTATTTTATTTTTATAAAAGTGGGTTGGTGGGTCAACCCACTTAACCCACGGGCTAACCCACTTTGGCCCGCGGGTTAAGTGGATTGGGTAAAATTAACCCACTTTTAAACGGGCTAAAAAAAGCTGGCCCTAACCCGCTTTTAAAGTGGGTTAAACGGGCTGGCCCGCGGGCTATAGCCCATTTGTCCAGCTCTAGGTCTACCAAAGCGAACCGGAAGGATGGGTCTTTCCTTCCCGGGGAAGGAACAATTAATCTTATTGGCTCCTCTCTCTCTCTCTCTCTTAGACCCATCACACAACACTGAGGAGAGTCGCTGAAGCTTTCTGCCTCACTCACCTTCTGTTCTCAGGTCTCTCTCTCTCTGTTTTTTGAAATATACATTTTCCTTACAACAGATCTGCTCTAGTGTCGCAAGATATGGTTGATTTGATCAAGTTATATACATGTATGTATATATTATCATGTCATCATTGAATAAGGATTAGCTTAAAAACCCGATGTATTTGATCATATAATAAACAATTTCTGCTACAACTTTTGATATTTTGTTGCTCAATTCAATGAATCAAAGAAATTTTAGTGTTTAAGGTTTTATTTTATTTTATTTTTTTAATATAGTGCTCTTACAATGTTCAAATAAGTGTCTCTATGTAATTTAGTACTCTTAATTCGGAATGAATAGTATCTCTGCCACACTAAAATTTAACTTCATTTCAAAAAATTGACAGTACCATATTGCAAAAAATGAAACTTTAGACGAGATTCTTGCATTATCATTATCCCGGAGAATGATAATGGGTGGCTGCTGGAATATAAAAATTTTCACACTTTCGTGTAGTTCCATTTTCAGGAAATGTGCGATTGAACAAAGTGTTTAGGGCACTCGTTAACAGACATTAACACAAGTAATGCTAGGAAGGGCTTGGAATAATCTGAATTTCCATTTTGTTGTGTGCATGGGAGAATTTGAATACGAAACACATAGTGTGATTTTGAAGTAGAGTAAAAGGGGAAAAAAACAGAATGCTCATTGAATGAATTATCTACTGCAGTAAACCTTAAAGCTTTATTTATTTTATTTTATTTTTTAAATAAAAATTCAACCACTAGCATATGATTATGTGTGATTTAAAAGGTTTATATTTGGTTCTGTATTTATTTTTCCATCATTCGCTTAGTTGTGAAATTTGGCTTTGATTGAAGCCAAGTTGATGAACTTAATGAATAGGGACTTGAATGACGTTGTACGTATTCAAACTTATGACCTTCTGATGTAACTCGATCAAAAGGTCTTGAGTCTTATTCCTATGTATACTGCTGTTGCATTTTAATATGAGTGGTGTGGCTCTTGTTATGATACCATGTTAAATTTAGATTTGTGATCATCTTATCTAATAGATTTGGTCTGGTTTTTTACTTATTATTTAATTGTTATTATCATTGTCTCAAAAGATATTAAATTAGAAAGGGGGTAAAATTATAATGTTCAATGGAAGTCTCAATTAGTACGCTTAAGTCTATTTCTGGGGTTAAATCATTTCCTAAAGAGTGAAATCTTTACAGAATGTAGAGCTTATGTTTGCATCATTCTTTTCAATGTGCACATTGTAGATCTCAAAGCAGTTGATAATATTTAAAGAGGCTTTTTGTGAAGTTATGGATCTTAATGATCTCAACAAAGTTTGGGAAATCAAACCTCTAAAGAAGATTGGAGAAGAAGATGCCAGGAAAATTCTTGAGATGGTAGCAAAACAGGTTCAACCCATAATGCGCAAGCGCCAATGGAAAGTCAAGATACTCTCTGAATTTTGGTAGTGAAAACGTAAATCTTGATATCTCATTTTTTTTATTCACATATGCAGACATATGTGGTCCATGTTATCCTTCCTCATAATTTTTGGTTCTGCAGCCCTGCCAATCCATCTCTAATGGGACTGAATATAGGTGGAGGAGCTGAGGTAAAGCTGAGACTGAGAAGACCCAATCGCGATTGGGATTTTTTCCCATATGAACAGATTCTTGATACGATGTTGCATGAGCTATGCCACAATGAATTTGGTCCACATAATGCTGATTTCTACAAACTTTTGGATGAAATCAGAAAGGTAGGCCCCCCGCCCCGGCGCCCCCCGACCCTGATGCTAAGTAGTGTCGACTGATTCTTCTGTTGATCCATTATCATATTGTGAAGAATCAAACTAACTTGTTTTGCTGAAATCTTCAAATTTTTTCCCCTATAGACTTGAATTCCTTGTGAACTAACTTAGCACAATTGGCTTGGACTACAAATTTCTGCTATGTCGGTTTACATCGTCATCATATTCTCCACTCTCAACTTTAATTCCCACATAGGGTTTGAAAGAAATCGTGGATGGAAGGGCATTGAGAAAAATTAAGGCTGAAGTTGGGGTAGTTGAAAAAGGAATGAATTCTGAGTCACTTTGTTCAATTATGGAGCCATTGTCTACACATCCTTTGCAAAATTCAGTATTGCATGACTTTCCCTCTGTTTTATGTCCTATGCTATATAACCAATTAACCACCAGTCAAGTTTTTGCTGCGCTGCTTAAGTTGCAGCACAAATGAGAGTCTTCTATTTCATCCAACTATTATGTGCAGAATTCAGATTGAATTAATAGGGCAAGAGCTGAAAAGTAATAAGCACCTGAATAATAATCCAATTACTTGGCTTCAGGACCGGCTAGTGCTTTATTCTCATAGAAACTACACCTGAGCCTTTGCTTAGCAAGCCCAACCGTTAAATAGGGATAATTGTGCCTAGGGTTAGTTGAATACAAATTTTCAGATACCTTTCTTCCAAAAGATAAATGGTCATTTCTTACATGATGGCTGAAATTTTATTTTTCAGGAAAATAAATATCATATTCATTTAAAAACTACCTTCTTCATAATTAATTAAAATTTAATATATATTTGATTGACACACTAATTTTGAAAAACTGAACTACGAAAATCATCTTTAGTTACTGCTGGAGAATTCCTACGCTGAGCAGTGGATCATAATTCTTATTAGCAACTAATTTTGCATTCCTCCATGTGCTGACTGATTACTTGATACATCCTTGGATTCCCTGCAGGAATGCGAGGAACTGATGGCCAAAGGAATAACAGGAACTGGGCAGGGATTTGATCGGCAAGGGAGACGTTTGGGGGGTTTCTCCATGCAACCTCCTTTGTCATCACTGCGGCAAACAGCCCTGGCCGCTGCTGAGAGCAGAGAAAGACATGGAACCTTGATGCCATCAGGACCTAGACGTATTGGTGGTAATACTGATATAAGAAATGATCTCAGTCCAATACAAGCTGCTGCTATGGCAGCAGAGAGGAGGTTACATGATGATTTGTGGTGTGGGTCCAAATCTTTAGAGGGAAGCATGGTTCACTGGGAGGTGTTGCATCTTCAGCGGGATTGTCAAACCTTCTTCATCCTTAATGTCATATCTACGCCGGCTACTCATGTTACAAATAAGCCTTCTGAAAAAACAACGTGGCCAGGTGAAATGGCAATGCAATATTTGTACTTTATTGAATGAGGTAATTATCTATATTTTATCTTACCCAGTGTTATCAAAACTTAAATGTCCTACATAAGAGGGAGCATGTGGTTAAGCAGTTCCAGTCTTGTAAACTCATGTCTATGAAACTTATTCTCTCTTTTCAGCAGAACAGTTCCATGCTAAAGAAAGTCTCTTGGGAAACATTGGCACCCTTTATGTTTCTAAACTGTTCCCTTAGATGATATTGATCTTGCATGCATTTCTTCTGTGCATTGGTTAATCCTACCTAAGTAAAAGGGTATTCTATTGTTTTTAATTTCCATGTAAGCATTTATGCCTTTCTATAGAAAGTCCCTATGGAGCAAATATCCTGCTAGTTCTCGTAGCAAATAAATTTCAGAGGTTGAATTGGATTGCGGTCTCTTCTAGGAGATAGAATAACAAGAAAAGAACAAGAGTATGAAGAACGTTAATGGACATAAAACTAGTTATAAAAATTGAAAGATAAGATGGTTTCACGAGGTCTAATTGACATCATATAGGGGGACTTGAACACCCAAAAGTCAGTACTCCCTTTACGTTATGCCATTCCTCAAAAATGGTATTAGTAAAATATTGATGTGTAATATATGACTATATGCTCATTTCATAATCTGACCGAAGCTTGCGGGGCATGCTGTTCTTTGCTGGGTTATTTTTAATACTTCACTTTTTCTTGCAGCCACTGGTTCTTTGCTGTGAAGCTTGTGGTGCCCAGAAGGTGGGAGATACCAGAAGATCCAAGGTTTGGTCATGTAAATTCTGTACACTTGACAACTGTATTCAGATGATAGATGCCAAGCTTGTGGAGAATGGAGATATTCTTATGGTCCACCCGTTTCTAGCCACGGACCTTATGTAGGCACTTAGATGTTAGTATAGCAATTCTATCGGAGAGCCATTATTGCCTAGATTCTCTGTGGTTACTGTGTATATTGTACAGCATACATTAAGAAACCTCATCATTTGTCCCAAGTATATAAATATTTTGCTATGCAAAGAAGTAGAAAGTATATTAGCTGTGTGAAAGTATGTATCCAACAATTTATAAATATTCTCCCTCAGTTGAGTTTCAGCAAAATAACACAAATATACCAAAGACTATACCGGTACGATCAACAGCTATACGCGAGAATTATCTCACTGCTAAAATGTGAGCATTCAGGATACTGTTGCTTCATGTATGTTAATTGCTCATTCAATGAGTATCCTCAATATTATACCTTAAAAAGGACGTCAGATGTTGAGGATTACAGTGGAGGCAATGCTCCTCAGATGAAGGCTTCTAATGGTGGTTAGCTCCTTTTGCTAAAAACAGCTTCAGATGTTCAAATCAATGGATACTCTCTTAATTGATTTTTCAAGATATCTCCCCTTGTTCGTTTACTAAGGTTTGGTTTTTTGCAAATTCCTTCCGATAAAAATTTGCTGCTCTAGAAATACTAATGCACTGTTTTTTCGGTTACTAAACATGTAAATAATAATTAACGCTTGTTTTATTTTAGGGTTTTTTTTATCTATAATTGTTTAATCATTGGAATAGATGAAAACAACATTTTTGTACCGCAAATTTTAACCCATTGCTTTTAAACAGGCCTGATGAGAAAAGACTAACGAGCAATCAGCGGGAAGAAAGCTGTCAGTTCAGGTGTTGATGTCTTCTCCACGGAAACTAAAATCTTGTTTGCATGCATAGTTAAATAAGATTAACGCAAGTAATACTCACTTCCATCTTAAATTGCAGTTTCATAGATACTTTTATTATATTGGTTGTGGTTTTACAATTTGTGCCAACACTCTTCTTATCTATAGACGGAAAGTTTGATTGAAATTAAACCTAATTAGGGGTAAGATGAATGCACATAGACATGTAATGGCAAAAGTTGGGTTCGATCCGTGATCCAGCCGTTTTAGACCCATGACTCGACATATAGTGATCAGTGTTTGTATATTGTATAAATCAACTTAGAGACAATATAATATCTTATTGAAATTTGAGTTCGACTTGAAATCTTGGAGTTCGTGTCTGTTCAAAACTCAAACTCGATTTGAAATAAGAAATTAGTAATTTGTTTTTAATTTGATTAAAATCGTTGAATATCAATTATTAACAGAAAATACCTTTCTTTTTTTTTCCTACATCAAACTATATAACAATTTCTAAACTTGATCTTAATTTAATCAATATTTAAATTTGACTCGGCTTTTAAACTGGATGAACATTCTCGAATTATGTGAGTTTGTGGTGCCTACATTTGTTATGATTTTAAGCTCGGAGTAAATATAAGCTGTTATTGATTTGGAGACGAGTTTATCCTATTGAGATTGAGCATACAAAGGAAAATACAAAACCTCGTTTGCCATTTTTTTTTGGTAACTGAGATATTTTTTTATTAATGGGAAAACAGGCCGTCCTTGCACCCCATGTGTTCAAATCGCCAAATGAAGTCAAAATTAATGGCATTCCTTTAAAAGCCCTACCAACCTTGTACATCACGCACGACATCTAGTCAAATGCTGAAACAACCTTACTGGATGTAACATACATACATACTCGATAACTTATATTCCTTCTTTGTTCACCTAAAGTAATAATGAGAAACGAGTTGATGGATATTATATGTCACGTTCAAATATATACGTAATGTGTAATTTTTAATAGTATTCGAACACATGGATCTATGGATGATGATTATTTTGATAATTACTTACTATATTACTCATATATTAAAAGATTATTAAGAGTTACAAACCACAAGCATATCCACGTGATGTGTAATATCCACTCAACATTTTTCCGTAACAATAGGAATCACATGCTTCATGAAATTAACCCACATGATCACCATTTGTCGCCACCTTTTGCTTGATGGTATTTTATCAGTGGCAGTGCACTTTGTTATAATGCAATTCTATTTGAAAGTTGAGTGAAGTTAACTAAAACATTTGAAATTAATAATAAAAAAAGCTTATTATTTAATAGACAAGAATGAAAAGCCTCCTTCTAAAACTCTCAATATTAGTCCGAAATGGATTATTTTATCTTTTTGTAGCATTTGAAGAAATTAATCACATAAATAAGATTTATATCAAATAAGCAAAATAGACATGTAATTTTTGCTTACATGCAAATTCAATGAAAAACAATTTAAAGATGATATCAACTTTTGGAAATCATAACCGATAAATATGAGTTATGGGCTTGGGCCAAAAAACGAAAAAAGATTTATGGGCCTTTTCAAAAATGGTATCTTCCCAATGTGATTTTCAGCTTAATAAAATGACTAGAAAATAGCTATTCATTAACGTGAATTTTGTGTTTTTTTAAATAGTAATTTTTTTTATGAGCTATACTATATATATTTTCTAGAAAAATGGCAAAGAAGTGTTAACCCAATCTCAAATACATAGATTTTATTCTATGCAAAACTACTATTATATCATGTTTAGTATGCGAAAATGAAACTAGAATGAAATTGTGATTTTAGATTCTATTTTCATTCCTATGTTTGGATGCAATTTTAAGAGTTGCGATGAAATTCCATTAGCGATTCAATAAAAGCTGGAATTTCGATTCATTACTTTCTCATAAATGATTACTTTTCAGTACATTTGTTATTCACATTAATTGCTAATAATATTTTTGACAAATAGCATGCCAATTACATTCTACTTCATGATGTGTATCCATACAAAGTATTGTTGGAAATAAGTCTAGTCGAATCAATACAGTACTAAGCTCTAACTTGACTTGAATAAAAAACTCAAAACTCGAGCTCAAACTCAATCGAGCTTTGATTATTAAGCTCAAACTCGACTTGATTAAGCTCGATTATTCTTTTAAATATTGATTTAACTATAAAGAGTATTTAATACTTGATAAGCTCGAACTCGACTCACATCAATTTAATGCTTATTCAAACTGGCGAGCTTACCAAGCCAAGTATTTTAAAACTCGAACTTAAGTTTGGCAACTACTCGAGTAGCTCGACTCAATTGTAAGCTAGTTGAATTTGAAATTTCGCCGAGTTAAATAAGCATTAAACTTGTGTAGATCGTGAGCTGTCTTGACTCACTTACGGCCTTAATATAAAGGAATGGATTTATCATTTCATTCCCCATTCATTTCATTCTAATTCAGTCCATTTCGAACAATTCTCACCTACCAAACATGACATTATAGTGTTTAGTTAAGAGGAATGACACAAAAAATAATGAATAATAATTCATGTTCCATGCACATGAATTATTATTCAATTGTTTATTTTCAATTTTTGTAATAAATGCTCCTATCTTAATAATATTACTAATATAATTATCATCTTTCTATAATAAAGATAAGAGACATTATAGATGTTGACTGTAAAATATAGGCCTCAGCACATTTGGCCCACTTATACCACACATGGGCCAAGACGTTTGATAGGTCACTAACCTTGTTGGTCCAAAAAGGATTTACACTTGAGGACACCTTAGCCCTTAGAAATTCGAAATGTGACCTACAATGTCCTACAAAGAGATCGATGGGAGACCCTCGTGCAAGCTCGACTGAGAAGGTCATTTTCTGGACTTGCCTACAAGCACCTCTATAAGTCCAAGTCCACCTGAGGCCGATCTTCACCTAGTTGCTTAGGCTCGGAAGCCACGAAATACCCGTGTCCTACCTTGGCACCGGGGGGATATCATTAACTTGACCACACTCCGCGCAATCACAACTGTCTAGCTCGAGCACCCCCTTCACCTTGAGTGCCAGGTCAGCTAACAAATGGAGATTCATCATAACAGAAAAGATATGATGGACCCCATTCTGCTATGACCTTAAAACTCTAAATAACTCTTTCCCCTAGGGGAAAAGGAGAGCCATCTTTCTTTTACATAAGTGAAGACTCTTTTGAGAAAAGAAAACCTATGGACTAACTTATGTATCAGAATAGTCGCGTCGGGCAATCCATTGGTGTGTCTTTGACCACTTTTCTATATGTGCAAGATCCTAACTCTACAGGTGAAATTAGCTCGTGTAATAATAGATATTTCACTTTTTATTTCAATAATTATTTATACGAAATGAATATTATAATAAATATATAATAGTTGTTATAACTTTATTAGATTTTTATTTAATTAGAATTTTATTCATTCTTATTCCATACAACAGAATAAACGAGCTAATGAATGCAATCCCCATGGTAGAGATTAACCATTATTTTTACTTGGGAAACTTTTTTCTTACATTAACTGCCACATAAATTTGAGATATTGTCCCTGACTATATATAGTTATAGGAAAAATCAATGGAATGCTAGTTGTTTTAATGGAATCAAGTTCTATTAGTTATATATGATCAAATCATGATCATTGATGAAACTGTAAAAGTTCAATTGTTATATTATATAAATAATAATATATGTTATAAATAGTAGGCTTATTGTTCTGGGACGAATCGGAAATCAAATAGAAAAAAATTACAAAAGATAAGAAGAAGACCACGAATCAAAACATACTAGCAAAACTCAAATTAAAAAATCAAATTGATCTTCTGTGGGATTTGAGTTTGAGCTCCGATGCGCTTTTGGCAGAGTATTCCACTTTAGCCGTAGCTATTTAACGACGTGGACTCCAATCCACCACATAAAAAATAAGCTTTATTCAATACTTAAATAAACATAGGCTAAAGTGCTATTGAGCCAGAAATTAAAATAAAAAAATAAAAAGACTATTAATAATTTATAAATACTTTTTTTCTGTACGGAGCTAATGTCTATATTTATATGTAGGTCTAATTTATAAATACATGATTTGTATAAATTTTTTTTGACACATAAATGGCTCGAATTTTATACAAAAATGTAAATGTAATTAATTAATATAAGAAGGGCTATGTATTGGGGTTTTATTGGTTTAAAAAATTAATTTAATAAAAAATATTAATAAATAAGATTAAATAAGTAAAATATTAAAAATTATTTTAAAAAGAGAAAATTGAAAAAATTATAAGTTAATTTTTATGACCAATAAAATGTTGACATGTGTCATTTTAAAATTATCAAATACTCTTGATGCTTGTATGAAACTCGAGTTATCTATTTGTACAGGTTATGTGTCTGCAAATTGATTAAAATATAAGTAATATTTTTATAATTAACCCTCATATATACTCTAATTATATGTTGTTATATATATATATTATAATAAAACTTACATAAATATCAAATATTTTCTATTATTGATAATATATGATTACGAGAATAAAAATGTCTAATTTTTTTAAATGTTAGAAAAGAAAAAAAGGAAACAGCATGTTTTGGGTTGGTCTATTCGGATTCCTTGTTTGACGGTTGCCTCCTACTGTTCTTATTTTATATTGTGGGCATGAAGATGCTACGAAGCTTGGGATTTCCGGATACGAAGCTGCTCAGAACTTGGCAACCGAGAGTGACACAATGACTCAAGTTCCTGCTTTTGTCTTTCTTGTGCGTTAAGTTGTAACTAGAATTCGGATAATGTTAGGGGACAAAGAAGACTAGGTTGTGTTTCTTTGCTAAAAAGTATTCTTTTCAAAACATTTTTTCGATATTCAATTTTTTGACAATTATGGTAATAGGAGTAAAGAGCTCATGTTACGTAATTGTTAGTTGGTCACATGGCGGATCCAAGATTTCATTAGGGAAGGTAGAAATGTTATGATACATGTTAAATTGAATAAAAAAAATAGTTGGTTTTTTAGTTTTTATGTAATCTTCGCAAGCAATTATTTAAGATTTCTAAGTTACGGAGAACGGTAGCAGGGATATGGACTCTTGTAATTCCAACACTCCATGGAAATGGAAGGCAATGCTAATAGTTGACGGATTTTAGAATTTATAAAAATTGGTTTATTTCTTTATATGTGGAGATTAATTAATGGATGAAGGAATTTTATGGAAGTTAGCACCTAATAATAGCTTGGTGGGAGATTTACATAACTTAAAATTTCTATTAAATGGAGAATCCTGTATTGATTAGTTCTCAAAACGAAGTAGAAGGGTTAATCATTTCTACTTATTAGTTCAACCACATGAACTTAACTGATAAGTTTAAAAAATATGGGATAAAAAAACTTGAGGAAACCAAATTATAGCTTTAGGATTTCAAACTCTTAAATGCACGCAACAATCCATTATATATTAAATCTAGGTATTGATTTTTAATTCAATATTTGCTAAGAATTTGAGAGATTTCAAGTGTGTTATTGTCACATGCAATGTATTTGCCATGTACTTGTAGGTTAAATAATTTGACTAATAACTATTGGGATAAAGAAACGTGTGTGTAGTGATTGTGCATGGCTTAGGTTAATATATGTGGACTTACAATCATGGACTAGGGTTTTATGATCTAAAAAAGGATTGACTCGCAAGATTATGGGATTACTTAAGCGCTTAGGTCATGATTCATGACTTGACATGTTGTTCATACAAGGAAACAATGACTAACATGAGTAAGTAGAATAGGAAAGAAGTTGTAACTAGGTGAAGGATATGAAGTTGATTCAAACATTGTAGATGGACTGTAATTCTAATGGCATAATATAGATGGTAAACTCAATATGAGAGATTTCTTTTCATATTGGTGGTGTGGACTTAGATGGTTCCTCCCATGTGGTGTTGCAGTGATGTAAATAAGTTGTTACATTCTATTAAATAACTTAAATACTTACGGTCCATTAATTTGACATGAATAAGTATTTGTTTCCTTCCCATTCTTCATAAATTTACTATTACCGTATACACTCAAGGAGTGTGGCAATACATAATGAATTGTAATTAATGAATAATTGCAATTCATATCTCCACATCCATAAATTATGTTTATTTTTCATCATAAATATCATTATCTTTAAAATATCACTTATACAATTATCCTCTCTCTATAATAAAGATAAAAGAAATTATAAATATTTCAGTTTTTACTTCGATAATTACTTATTTTGTTTGTTATACCAAGCGAATATTATAATAGCCATCACAATCCTATTACATTCATGTTGGATTGGAATTCAATTCTTCCATCATTAACAAAGTGAATCGACGAATTAGTGAACGTTATTTATTGCATTTAGTAATTATAAGCCCGTGTGGTACGACACATGTCTATGTTTGACGTAATGGTTATTTTTAATATTTCATATGATAATATTTATGATATTCTATATGATGATTTGGAATATGACTTGTATTTATGATCTTCAAGTTGACTTTTTCAATTCAATATACACATTTGGAAAAGTCTGTCTCATATTATAATATAACAGTAATTATTCCGTACAGTGTAAAGTGTGGTGTTGCTTCCACTTTCCCAAAAAAAAAAAAAAACTGGTGTGAAAGGAGGGAAATTGAAATTGACTCCTTATATTAATCTGCATAGTTCTTGAGCAGTTGAAACTAGAAAATTTCAACACGGAGTGACATTTATTTTGAAAGTTATTTCCATTAATTTTTTCTTAAATGTTAAAGAAAAGTTATTATAATAAATAATAATAATGATAATGGTCAAGTATTGACCTGTTCTTCACCCTAAAAATGGATGAACATGCTAGAAATTGACCATATAGGCACGTTTTACTTTAATTCCGACCTTCTTGTTAAATTTGGTTCACAACCCCAGACACCTGCTTTTCCTTCTTCCTGAGATTTCAACTTCAACTACTGAAGAATGAGTCAGAAAAGCGAAATCGCTAAAGGTTTAAAAAATAAAAAATAAAAAATAAAAATAAAAAAAAAAAGAAGGTTTATTTCCGTTTGTCATGGTTCTCCAACGGTTCGGATGGGATGCTTGTAAGGTGGATCGAGTCATGGATAAATTTTTATTAATAACTATTCCTATTGCACGATAATGAAAACTATTATCATTTTTTTTAAAAGAGGTTTGGATGAATAAAGTTTCATGAGATAATACAAACTATGTATATACATACGGTGAATAGTTAGCAATTATATTTTAATATTTGTAATAATATGAATATATGATAATTTCTAAAAAAAACTATCATCTATGTTTCATATATGCTATTACCATATCTTTTTTTTTTTGGCCGTTCATATATACTATTATCATAGTTATTAAATAATTTTTTTAATGAATAAAGTTTTATTACATAATATACATTGCATGTATATAACAATTGGTAATTTCCAATCATATTTTAATATATGATAATAATTAGTAAAAGAACCTTTAAAACTATGTAAGAAATTACAATAATAAATCTTAATCAATATGTCAATATATCATAATGCATCTTCATAATTTTTTTTTTTTTACCATATTTATTCTTTGGCTTGTCTTCCTCAATATAAAAGTGTTTATCATAGTATTAAAACTTGAAGTAATATATTGTATAATATATAGCAAGCAGAAACAAATAAAAATTGGATATATAGGAGTATCATATTGTATAATATATAGTAAATGCTTCTCTAGGAGGAATATATTGTATAATATATAGTAAACATAAACAAATAAAAATTGGATACGTAGGAGTATCATATTGTTTGAACAAACAATGGAGCTCAAAAAGATTGAACATATTCGTTTTAAAATAAGCCCAAACAACTCATCTTACACATAATTTAATTGAAGTAGACCCAGTAATCATTTATATACATCTTTAAGTGCATATTGGGTGGCCTGTGTTTGTGGTACAAAACATTAATTAACGACCCTTTAAAACCAAAATCTCTACCAACTTAGTTGATACTTTTATGTAAAGCTTCCAACATTAAATGGTTTGAAAAATTTTACCAACCTTTTGCAGGTTGCCGTTTTGATGATGTTCTCTGTGTTTTTTTTTTTTTTTTTTTTTTTTTTTTTTTTTTTCTAATTTTTGTTTTTTTATTAAAAGAGAGGGATCTAAGTATATACATTGGGAGATAATTAATAGGGTGATCATATCTCTATTCATAGAATGTGACACAACATAACTTTTATGAAAGATTCTCTAATTTAAAGTTGGAATGTGAACTAAAGTGACAATTACCTTTTAATTCAATCATACTTTCGCACCACCGCCATTACACCATTTAAAATTATGACACCAAATAAAAGCACTGTTCATTTTTCCCTTGGATGCTCATACTTCTCCATCTCTATGTTGAATTTTAGTGCGTCTAATGGCTTTCTTCTTCTTCTTTTTCCTTTAACGCTTTTTTCCCATATATTTATTATAATTTAGATTTTGCAATTGTTGAATGTTATTAGGGTCTGTTTGGTTTGTCTTTTTTAGATCGTTTTAACATCTTATTTTTATCATTTTTAAACAAATTATTTATCAAAAATAAATACAGATGAAAAATAGACATTTTTACCCATAAACAAATCAAATAGCTAAGATATAGATGAGATACGTATGCATATAATATACAATCATATAGAGGAAAATCAAATAATCCAAATAGATCGTAGTAATCATGAGTTATTAGTGATGGTTAACAATCACTGAAAAAATGATAATTGACAAAAATTATGTTTTTCATTTCTTTTCTTTAACTTTTAAATAGAAATATTTTTTTTTTCCATTTTCTTTAAAATTTTTCATAATGATTAACTACCACTATTGATTAGCTATCAATTACAAAAGAAAATTCCATGTGGTTGATTTATTGTCTTAAGCATGCCAATGTTTTACTATAATAGCATGGCAACATTTGAATAAGGAATTGATATATAATTGTAGAAATTGCTTTCATTAGCTTAAGCGTGTGTGTGCACGATTAGGAGAAACACGAATAAAATTGGAAGTTTAGGATAGCAAATACCTAACCATTAACTTCACCGCCAACAAGAGAAACTAATGAGTTTTAAAAATTTTTCATGGAAGTTTTATAAAAACGTACTTCTATATATATATATATAAAGTATTCGAAAAAATATTTGAAAAAAGAAGGTGTATTAAGCAGCGTTGAAAGCTTTTTCCTTAGCAACTAATCTAAAAAGAAAAAGTCACATTTTAAGTAATCGTAATTGTAACTTTAAAAGATATTATTATAATATTTAACAATTTTAATATTTCAATCATAATAAATGTCAAATGAAATCTTGAAAATAATTTCACTAAACAAACACACCCTTAAACAAAGTGGATAATTCACATTATCATAAATTTCAATTAAGATAATAAAATAAGGGCTACTAGGTTAGTGTCAGATACTTTTTTAATATGAATGTGAGTATTGGCATAGGATGAAATATATTCCGATCTTTCTCTCCACATATATTGTGATTTATAATTAAGGGAAAGAAAATGATTAGGTACAATGTTTATGAATAAGTTTAATGTCTATTTTGCTTAATTTCCTGTTATTAATTTGAAATATGATGATATATTCATGAGACACTTCTAAAGTTATTTTTACCCAAGACTTCCATTTGATACTTAGGGTGATACATTAAAAATTGGAAAATAAAAGAGAAAGAAGGAAAAAAAAATATCCTAGGATGGGCTATTCTTATAAGAACCTCAGCAAGGAAATTATCCATTATATCTATAGGAAAGTAAAAAGTGGAAAAGGAGGAAAAAGGGGAAAAAGAAGGTAAACATGCTTAAAGGGTAATACTGGATTATTACCCACTATTATAAATGAAAAAGATAAAAAGATATTATAATTTTAAAACTTATACTTGTATTGGGATAGGGGATTTTGCTCTTACCCATTGGGAACCACCCTTATCAATGCCTGAGAATAGCCATAGTCATTGAGAAGATTTACACGTATTATAATTATTGCTGCATTGTAGTAAAAAGTGAGTCCTAAATCCTATAATTGTCTTTCAAAGTTGATGGAGTTTAGTATGGTTCAATGTATTTGGAAAAGGAAACAAAATAAAAGAATGAAAATTGAATAAAATTAACTAAAATAATTGAAGCGGATAAAAAAAAATTATATATAATTTGCAAAGTATGAATGATTAAATCTTAAAAAGGCATATAAATACTTAATTTAATTTAATATATATTTTTAACCTAAGAGTCCATATTAGAATCCAACACACAAATATCTAAAGAACATGAATATGTGATCACAGCAGCACGAGACAACTTTTACACTATTATTTTGCAGGAGATTTTTTTTTCCCAATTATAACCAACAATTGGTTCACGACATCATGGGATTCCATTTTTTTACCCGTTCCATGAACATAAATTATTAAAAATGGTGGCATGATCCACGTCAGGTGGATAAGCTGCCGAAACCATTTCTTGTCCTTCCTTTATTATTTATTTATTTTTTTTCCTTTCTATTCTTCTTGTTACAAACTTATAATTTATAATGAAGAGACATTGATTTTCTTTCCTTTTCGGCATATTCTAATAATTTTTGTGTAAAAATGGGTGTTTGAAGACGCTTTTATGGCGGAATGCTATAATAGCCTAATGAAATTATTTGTCCCTCACGCAGGAGGTATCAAGCTTAAATATCTTATTTTTTAGTGTAATAATAATAAAAAACATTCTTTTATGAAGTGTAAATTCTTATAAAATGGAATAAATCTATGATAATATTGTTTATACTGTAATTAGCAATAAAAAGAAGAAGAAAATCAAATGCATCAAATAATCTAAGTAGATTATAATTTGGATTGTTCGATTTTTATTTGTATCAAATCTGCATCTATAACTTATCTGTATTATATTTGTATCTTATCTGTTTGATTAGTTTATAAGTAAAATTATCATTTTTCATCATTATCTATTTTTGACAAATATCTATCTAAAAATGATAAAAATATAATGATAAAATGATTAAAATATGATGAAACAAATAGGACCCGCAATAGATCATTTGATTGTCCATCAGTTGGCACCGACATAATTAATGTTAGCTGTACTCTATTACAACATGGTATTATCAACCTTAGAGTTTCTCCTCTGCCCATGCCAATCTAAATGTTGGCATCGACTCTAATGACGATGCACATATTTAGCCAATATGCTGTCCCCATAAAAAGATAAAGAATAGTATTTAATTTGATATTAATTAAACTGTGATTACAATTTTAGAAAAAATGATCATGCCAATCATTTAGTAGTTGGTACCATTGTTTTTGCCCCTATATATTAGGAGAAGGAATAAAAAAATAAAAGCTGATTTCACTTGAAAGATCTATAATAATGCCATTATATTGCATTGGTGGCTAGTTATATAAAGCATTTAAAACATATATACTATGAAAAATAAAAATCATCTATTAACGGTAAGAAATTTAATTTGGAAAAGTCAATTGCTTCCCACTCTTAATACCTCGGAGACATGGTACCTTTTTCAAGGAATGCCAATTTACCAATAAATTCTATACTACCTTTGTATGGGTTCTAACACATTTATACAGTTACTCTCTAAAATATTTATTAATATATAAGTTAGATCAAATTGATTACCAATATACTGTAGCGAAATCGCATTTAAGAAATGGGATATAATTTTTTTATATGTAAATTACGTGTTACACCTATAATATCATATTTCACTACTGTACTATATCATGGGTAGGAAAAGCGATACACATGTATCATGATTTAGAATCGCAATATAGGGTCCTTATCGTGACTGCAATCGCGATACCCATCTAGAAATAAAACACATATTGCTTCTTGTTTTCAGGACATACAACCAATTAAACCTATGCGCATAGATCTTCCTATATCCTATTTTATACATGCAATTTTATAACTATATTTTTGGTAATTTTTTTATTTTAGCATTAAATAAGTAATTAATTTCAATTAATCTACTACACAAGAAATTATTCTACCTTTGTGCTATCGCTTGGACAAACTAATGTGTGTAATGATTTAGTCCAGGAGAAGTGAACTACCAAATTGTGGCAGACAACCTCGCCCTTGCACCTAACTCTTTCATTTTACGCTAGACTCCTTTCCCCTTATATTCAATTAGATGTTGTGGCTTGGTATTCCCTCTTTTAGTGTTCTCATTGCAATTCCATCCCTTTTAGTGTTGTCTACCGTTTTATTAAATGAGTTTGGTAACAAATCTTGCTTGTTGGTGTTTCATCTTTCAAGTCAAAAAGCACTTGTTGGGTTACTTATGGAATTCTTTCTACTTTAGTTACTCGACTGATGGTATTAAAAAACCTTAATTCATACACATAAACATGTGTTTTTCATAGTGGTTTTTTTTTTTTTTTTTTTTTTTTTTTTTTTTTTTTCTAAATCGTGGGCACGCTTTTCATGCACCCCATCTCATCCGGCTGAGAAAATTTTCTATAATCATGCATTAATTCCTTATTCAAATATGCATATGATTGAGGAAGACAAACTTGAAAGAGAAATACTTATTCAATCCATTTCAACTCTACAGGATGTGTTGTAAAAATGATGGAATTATTTCAAAGTTAATGTTTATCCCTAAAATCATTTTTGTTTTCCTCTAAAGAAACTAACCAAGCAAAATATAGTCTAAATTTAGAGGTGGCAAGTGGGTTATATTCGTGGGCCACTACTTTGAAAACGGGTTAGGAGCAATTTTTTAACTTGTTTAAAAGTGGATCAATTTTATCTAGTCCATTTTACTTGCAAGCCAAAGTGGGTTAGCTACTAGTCTACTTGCATAATATATATATATATATATATATATATATATATAAACTGAGGAAAATAACTATTACTATAGTATTGTTTTTGGATCTTATACTTAAGCTTAAACTTATATATTAATTGTAATAGAGAATGACAAATTGATGTATATGCATCATAACATTTTTTAAGCATATCTTTATTGCTTCAAAAGAAATATGATATCCAATAAAATCATTTTAAAATACTTATTTTAATAGTAATTATAATAATAATAAAATTAATCATTATATATTTAGAACCCTACAAAACATAATTTTTTTATTATATATATATTTTATTCAATTAATATAATCGGGTTAAATGGGTTAATTTGACCCATTTAATTTGTAAAGATATACAAGTGAGTTAAATGGGTTAAGAAGTGAGCTAACCCGTTTAACTCATGGGCCAATGTGAGTTGGGTTAGAGTTAAAAAATTTTAACCCATTTTTAAAGTGAGATAATTTTTTTTGGCCTATTTAATTTAATCCATGGGCTGAAGTACGTGGGATCGAATTAGCTCTTTTAACCGACTTACCCACCGCTAAGTTTGATGCTATCAAGTGGAAATCTTTGTGCAAAATAAAGCATACTAAACTATGAATTTATTGATTATTTTTTTCAATCGTTATTCCGGCATAAGAACAATACAACACTTCTGTATTTAGCAGCAATATTTGGTACACATAATAGATTAAGGTCGGATTTAGATCCTTGTCAATGGCTTCTCCTGAATAAGATCCGAATTTGTTACTGAAAATTTTCATTGCTTTAATTTTTCACTTTACATGTAAAATGGTTAGGAAATTGCAATTTGCATTAAGATGAAATAATAGAAGTCAAATAGAAGGAAATTCAACGGGAGTATGGCATTGGGTTATAGCGAGTAGGGCCACGCGCCTCTTTGAGGACAAGACCAGGCTCATTTGGACCTTGTCTCTCTCTTTCACCGTATTGAAAGTGTAGTTGCCAACAAAGAAGCGCGTGGAATCCTTCCTTCCTCAGTTTTTAAAAATCTCTCGATTCGCTCGAATGATTGCAACCTCCCCATCACTCTCTCCCTCTCCCTCTCTCTCTCTTTCTCTCTCTCTACACTCAATAATTCCATAAAACTCAATTCATAAATTTTTTTTTTAAAACTAAAAAAACAAAAAATAGAAAATAAACCTCCCCCCCCCCCCGTCTCTCTCTCTTCTTATGTGAAATCGAACTCAAAGCCAAAGTTTTTGCCTTTTTATCTATTTATTTATTTATTTTTTATAAGAAAGCAGAATTTTGGTTTTCTTCTCTTTCTTTCTTTCTTTCCATCTCTCTCTCCTGAATCCAAAAATCCAATCTGTAGATTTAACAAAAGTTGATGGATTTCTGTTCCTTGCTCCAAAATAAACTTCTTCTAAAACCGGATTCCATATCCAAATCCAAATCTTACACCATTTACCTCCATTATTCCTCCTCTTAGCTCTTCCTTGTTCTTCTTCTTGCTCTTCTATTCTCTATTTGAGCTACTCAATAACCCAAAATCTTTACTCTATCAACCCCATCACCATCATCATCATTTTCTTTTTTTCCTCATTTCATTTCTATTATATTTCTTACTAGGTTTGGAAAATTTGAACTAGTGTTTTCAAATCCCTCCCCTATTATGTTTGTTTAGGTTATATAAGTCCAATAAAAAAGTTGAGAGAGAAAAGGAAAAAAAAAAAAAAAAAGAAAACCCTAATTGAGAGACCAGTTACTAAGTCAGTCAGTGATGAACTCAAATCAAAACCCCAACCAAACCCCACCACCTCCTCCTTCCACAGCCAACAATACCACCACATCCCCTCCTAACTCCGGCACTCCCCGTGCCAACCGCTCCCGCCGGCGGCCCGACCTAACCCTGCCCCTTCCTCTGCGGGAGCCACGTGTCCCGCGTCCTCTCCCTCTCCCTCTCCCTCCTTCATCGAACTCCGCTACCTCCGCCAGCCACCACCCTCCCAACATCGCCCCCGCCAACAATTATAACAACCACTCTGCTGGTACTGGTGATCCTCGCCGTCCTGTTCAGTACCGAATAAACTTCACCGAGCTCGAACGGGTCAGCCGGATAGGAAGTGGGAGCGGTGGAACCGTCTACAAAGTTCTCCACCGTCCTTCTGGCCGCCACTTTGCCCTAAAGGTAATCCATGGCCACCACGATGAATCGATCCTTAACCAAATCCTCCGCGAGGTTGAGATCGTCCGTGGTGTCAATAACCCTAACGTCGTCAAGTGTCATGATGTCAGTGATCACGGCGGCGAGATCCAAGTCCTCCTTGAATACATGGACAATGGATCCCTAGAAGGAATCCACCTCGAGAACGAGAGGCACTTGTCGCATTTAACCTACCAGATCCTCTCCGGCCTCGCGTACCTTCATCAGAGCAAGATCGTCCACCGCGACATCAAGCCCTCGAATCTGCTCGTCAATTCGAGGAAGCAGGTAAAAATCGCAGATTTCGGAGTCAGCCGCGTGCTCGCTCAGACGATGGATCCGTGCAATTCAGCGGTTGGAACCATTGCTTATATGAGCCCGGAGAGAATAAATACGGATCTCAATCATGGCCGTTATGATGGTTATGCTGGTGATATATGGAGCTTTGGTGTGAGTATATTGGAGTTTTATCTAGGGAGGTTCCCGTTCGGGGTCGGGAGAGGTGGTGATTGGGCCAGCTTGATGTGTGCTATCTGTATGTCGGATCCTCCAGAGGCTCCCGCGACGGCGTCGAGGGATTTTAGAGAATTTATATCTTGTTGCTTGCAGAGGGACCCTGCAAGGAGATGGACCGCTGCTAGATTGTTGAAGCATCCTTTTATAGTGAATAATAACCCACAGTCGCAGCAGTCGAATCTTCAGCAGCTTCTGCCTCCTCCTCGCCCGGTTTCGTCTTAGTTGATGCCTTGGTGCTGCTGCTGCTGCTCCAATTCTATCTTAGTCTTTCTTTAATTATACTCTCATGCAGTATCTCTCTCTGTTTTTTTTTTCCCCTCTTGTTTGTCATTGATCTTTGTTTAGTTTTAGTGACATTGGCAACTTGAATTGTAGTTGTAGTAGGTGTTTTAAAGTTTTACATTTTTATTGACTGGAGTGATATAATTGGGACGGATGGATGAATTAAAATGGATGGATGTTGTGGGTGGTGAAATGAGAACAGAAAGTAAAAGAAAACAAGGGTTGAAAAAAACAAATGGGATTGGATTGAGGCAATTCATTGGGAGCCTAGGTGGTGGTGTCCTTTTTTTTTTTTTTTTTTAATTCGGGGGAAAAAAGGCAATGTCAATATTTCATCCTTCGTTCCTTCTCATATTGTTTAATTACCAGTGAAGGAAAGTAAAATCCTTTCTTGTCATCATTTCGTTATGTTTTGTTCTCTTTTGTGATTTAAATATTTCCTGCACCTTGCTTAGATCACACAATAATTTCATTACCTTGATTGGTAGTTGTATGATGAGTCAACTTATGGTATATAGCTAAATGGGGATCATTTGCTTTTTGCTTCTTCAGGTAAGGCTGTTGATGCATGTGTCCCATTTGTCTAAATGTGTAAAGATCATTGATGTTTCAAGAAAGTTGTTGCATTTGTTGCACTTCCTCCATTACTAAATCGAGTTATCAAAGGAAAACTAGTCAAAAAAGTAAATGGACGCTTGTCATCATCTTAGATTGTTTATGACTGTATGCCATTCTGATCTATGATTGTATGCATGCATTGAAAGGAAGGTTGGGCGTGCCACTTCCTGTTGTTAAAGATTTTTGAAATTTTTATTGTTTGGTTTAAGGTGGGTATTTAAGGGAGGAATTGAGGTGGCCAGGTATGTCTTTGTGTGTTTTTTTGTCTTTGTTATTATCTATAATTATTCACTGTATTCGTAACACATAAATGGAAAAGCTGCATTATGTCTATGACATGACTTGGGGGGGAAAAAGAAAAGATGTTGAATGTTCATAGTTGGTGAGGAGCACCTATTGGAGAAATTGCTGTAGCAGACTGTCCTGTTAATTTATCAGCCCATGTGATCAAAGGATTGTTCAGTTGGGCTAATGCATCAAGCACACGTCTTTCAGCTTTAAGATCATTTCACAAATTCAGCAATTGTTACATTCGATCCATGTTCCCTTCACTTTCTTTCAAAAGGTAATTTCTGGTGTCAGTTGATTGTATTAGGAGCCTGCCTTAGAGTGAATGGTTGCGTGACCTTGAAATTTGTTTGCATTGCATTAGAATACCTATTATGACACCCATTAACATTACCCTTTTGTTTCAGTGCTATTAATCTGCATATATATATTTGAAATCTTTTGAATATGTGAACATGTATACATAGTGCTGATTTACTAAAATAGTGGCATAGGTTTATTATTTGTAATTTAATCACTTTAGTTTTAAAATTAGTCCCTTTGTTAAGTTGTTCAATTTGCTGCTTTTTTTTGTTTTTTTGGTTTATCTTTGGTGAGATGTGAAGAGGCCTAGAACTTTGTCTTTGTTTCTTCTTTTGGAATTGAACAAGTAAACATCTAGTGGCTGATGAATACTATTATTGTGCTTATCCATTTTCAAGAATTAGGAAACTCATAGATTGGAAAGGAAAAATGATCCAGTCCAACTTATGTTGTGCTTTTGAACTTCAAAATTATTCTTGTAAGCTCTATTGTGCAGCCACCACTTATGTAAACAATAGTGAAAGAAGTATCTCTTACTGAACTAAGAGTGCCTAAAGATTCTATTCAGTACCGGATTGTCCTAATTCGATTTGTTTACAATCTTATATAAAATATGGGAAAGAAAGGAAAGGAAAAAGAAAAGGATAGCTGGCCATTATTCTTTTTGTGAGTGTCTCTGAAGTATAGGCTATAGGAAGGCCTGTATAGCTGCAGTTAAGTTGGCTGTTAGGTTCAAAACCTTACATATGCAAAGCTGCGTGCATGTGCTTTTGTATCAACTTGGGATTGATTCTTAGTTGGGAAAATAAAAAAAAAAAAAGAAAAGAAAAGAAAAGGAAGCTATAATTGTTGTTGTTGAACCCAAATGCTTGTTTTCATAGTTGGAACTTTTGATGGCCGAATCTCTTTTTATGTAGTGCATTGCATTGCATATTACATGGATAAGGAGCATATATTCTGTCTCTTGGTTTCTAAATCTATTATTCGAATCCACAATCGGGTATGTTTTTTTGTGCTTGGATCTGAAACACTCTACCCACAAGGGAAAATAGGATATTACAATGCTAATCTGGCATACAACTGGGAGGGTATATGGATAATACTGAGAATCCAAAGCCTAAATGTTCACATATCTTTTGTGGGCTAGTGGCCAATTATTTGCAGTACTTTCTGACAAAATGGAATATTAAACATTAAGATCAAAAAAGATTTGGCAGGATCAGGGAGGAATACAGGTTGTCCATTTCTTTCCTCATTCTGATAATTTTATTATTATATTTTATTTTTTTTAAATAAATATTTGTTAAAAAATAGATACGGTAAAATTTATGATATTACTCAAAATCAGATGAAACATATGTGATATGTTGATGCGGATTAGATTTAGATACGATAAAGGTAAAAGAAAGGCAATCCAAACAAAGCCATCATTTCAAATCCTTGTTACGGGTTTCTAATATAATATCTTCCTTTATTTATTTTTACCCTTTTTGTGGTAAGAATAAGCTAACATGTGAGTGATGCCAAGGAAGATGATCCTTTGTAAATTAAACGACGTAAAAAGTACAGTACGAATATATCGCCGCGGATTTGTTGATGGTTGGGGTTTGGTTTGTATGAAAAAATGCACCAATAATTTTTCATGAACTACATCTTTGATAGCTTTTTTTTTTTTGGTAGATTGGTCCCTAGAATACCTGAATATTCGCCAACTTCTAGGTAATAAGCCAAATTACGTCTACTATGTTTTGGGAAAATTATATGGGAACGTGTAATGTTTGGGGTTAAGTTTGTTTTAAGATAATAATTTGCATTGGTTAAAAAAAGACATAAATGTTTAAGATAATGGATTAAATAAGGAATGATTAACTCACTGTGGATTACGTTGTTTGTATTTTCTCATTAAATGCTAGATGGAAAAAAAAAAAAACATTTTTTCACTTTCTTCCTCATCAAAAGACCCAATCCATTCCCCATGGAAGAACGTTAAAAAAAAATGTTTATGATGCCTTAGACAAATAAAACTGGACTTCAAATGCATATAAAAAAATGCACAACTACTGTTACTGTATTGCTTCACGACAAAAACAAAACTGGCAACAAAATTTCAAATTAGAAACATCCTCACACCGCAACTTAACTTTACACTTCAAAAATTTCAATACCTTTTACCTTCAAACCATGGGCTGTTTCAATTCCTGCACTTCCTTAAATTTCTTCTTTCTCACACTTCTTAATTCCTGCACTTTCTTGCTTGCGTTCAACATTCGGTTTAAGATTTCATCTTTTGCGTTATTACCCATTATAGATATTACTTGGTTAAGATTGTTCCTTAATTCAAGTTCAAAACTTTTTTTAGTGCTATAACGTTTGATTGTCAAAATCTAATACGCAATATGTTCGCAGAGGGACGCTATAACAATGCACATAAATGGGTTAAAAAGGTAATCTGTGCTAACCATGTTCTGTTTTTGAGAATTCACTTGATACGAAAGAAAGTGAAAAAGATGTTATTTTTTTGCCATCTAGCATTCAACGTGGAAATAAAGGTGGTGTAATCCAACATCAGTTAACCATTTCTTATTTGACCCATTAACTTAAACATTTATATCTTTTTTTAACCAGTATAATATTGATGCTTTAAACGAACTCAATCCCAAATGTTTATAACTTTTTGTGTAATTTTCCCAATATGTTTAGGATTTGCGTATTAGCCTAAACGTTTTCATGTAAATTGTAAACTCAAGAATACACTAACTAATTATACATACAGCACATATCCATCTACTTCCATCTTTCTTATGATTTAACTTTCGTATAGATGCGCGTGCACACACACACATATATATAATTTACAATAAATAGACATTTTCCTACCCGTGAGATACGTTTACATAATGCATTAAATTTTACTATCATAAATCAAAATTTTCTCTTCATGTCTCTTTCAATCATGCGTGAGATTTGAATATTTTCACGTAAGCTTGAGAACACATTAATTAACTATTGATCCAGCATATTCCCATCTGCTTTCATTGAATGTACGATTTAATTTGTCATACAAAAGTGTGCAATTTCGTACACTTATTGAGGACTATTTGTTTCGTCTGTATGCAAATGATACACAAATATTTTCAAACAGAATATTTTTCAAGAAACAAATACAGATAAAAAAAATAATTTTACTCATAAAAATGTTAAATAGATTAGATATAAATACATATAAGATATAGATATTGATACAAACGAAATACAAACGATCCAAATAGGCCCAAATGTGTGATATATCACAACTACCAATGAGACTAATGCATTAGGTTTTACTATCATCACCTACCATAAAAGGTTATTTTTCTTTGTATCTCTTTCAATCAAGTGTGAGATATGAAGTAAACTTGAGAATACATTAACTAACTATTCATCCAGCACATTGCCATCTACTTCCATAACACGAGTAATTCAATTTATCATATGAAAGTGTACTATTTTGCACGATTTTACCTATATATCTTTACGAGTTTACAATTTTAGATTTTAAAAGGTTTTTTCAAGTTGACTTATGCATAAAAAATCTTTTTTCCTATGAAGTTCTATGATTTCAACTGGCTCTACATATAAACGTGGTAAAATCTTACGTTTTTAACTGAGTATATTGATTTTACCTATTTGAGTCAGATAGATTAAAATAAAAAAATTGCAAACATGTTTTTACAAGTTCATCAACAATTAAAATGATATATATTTTCTTATCGTATTTCAATTTCATTTTTACATACACTCTCAATCTCTTTCCTTCTCTTTCTCAACTTCTCTATGTAGGGATGCAATCGATGCAGGTTTGAGACGAGTCTTTTGAAATCCGAACCTAACCATTCTTAATGGGGTATCCCAGAACCTGAGAAAAACATCATAGGTTTTTTTTTTTTTTTTTTATCATTCTTAAAACTTGACTTATAGGGTTTTAAGAGACCCATAACCGATCCGATTCCAAGATTTTTAATTTTTTTATTAAAAAAAAACAAAAGAATAAAATTTGTTTTAAGTTATTAATGATGCAAACACTTATATTAAAAAGAATGAATTTTAGACAATAATATTAGATGCAAACACTTCATTTCCACTTACTTTCACATACATAGAATATAAATGGGATCATTGCCTTAATAACTTATTTTTTTTTATTTTTTTATATTTTAAATTTATGTCGGGTCGGGTTTTCCTAATGGGTTACGTATAAATCCAAAACCCGACCTGATAACTTATCGGTTTTTTTTTTAATCCCAAAACATATCCCGAGACCCTATAGGGTTTTTAGAGGTTTGGGTGGGTCGAGTACCCTATAACAACCCTCCCCGATTGTATCCCTATCTCTATGCCACATTTGTAGAATATCTTTAAGTTGAATTATAACTATAAAGTTTATAAGATAACTTATTTATTTTTTTATAAATATAATTAAAATTTTAAGAGCATTGAAAATTTATATTCTCCTTTTAATTCATAATTGTTTTCAAATAAAATAATAAAAAAAAACTTAATTTTGAAATTAGTCACTCTTTTTAGTATGTCATATATGGATTAATAGTTAATATGAAAAAGAAAACTTAGTTTCTTTGTTTTTCTTTATAATCATTATGTATCGAGTCTTTTATGAATTCTATAAATATATCTGTAGTTTTTTAAAGCTATTTTATGTAGGTGGTAGAAACTTACATTTTCATATTTTGATTCTTTGTTCCTATTCTACAAATCCTCTCACAATTCCATTAAAATCACGGATTAAAACTTTGATATAACGAATTAAATCCTTTTGTAATACACAGTTTTCAAGGAATATTTATACATGTATAATATAAATGTCATAATTATATGGTTTAATGATGGATTCATAAAACATTATCATATGTATTTTCTCCATATATAAAAAAAATGTGACTTTTTATGAAATGTAATGATATGAAAATGTAATATTGAAGATTTACAATAAAAAAAAAAGTATTGTAAAAGCACCACATTTATGTTTTCTTGTATGTGATACTTAGTGTTCCTCATTTGAGTATATAATTTGTGGTGATCTATAAAAGTAATGAATGAAGTTCTCAGTTGAAGGTATTATGTATAGTTGTCAAAATCATGGTTTTACTATTTACTAAAATGCATACAATTAATAAAATCAAACAAAATCATGCAAAACCGGTAAAATTGTAAACATGTAGAATCGTATACTTAAATTTATAATTTTACTTAAAGTCTGGAGTAAACAATTATATATATATATATATTTTAATTAAGACAAAGCATATAAAATCATAATAAACTTAAGAATTGTATATTTGACTCATGATTTTGACAATTATGATTGTGTGCTCATCTTTTTAACCCTTTTCTTTTGTTTTCGGTATTTCATTTTAATATTGTTGATCCTGTATTGATTGCTTGCATTTTAATTTTGATATTGGTCATGGTATAGGCCCGGCCATAGAAGTTCTCTATCTAGTAAAATTACAAAAATTGTTAAAATTGCATTAATACTTAATACATTATTCTGTTAAGTATTAACGTAATGTAAATTTATTTTTTATTTATTAATCATTGATGGTGGTTATTTAAAAATTATCTCTAATCTTTTTAATATGTTAAACTATAATTAATAATTATCCCGATGCGAACTTGGGAGTAGGACCTTGGAGGTGGAGAGACTGCTTTGAAAAACATGAAGAGAAAGTCTCGGTAGGAAATTTAAGAAAGTTAAACTGGTACAATCAGGCCCAATGCTCTGAGCCCTCTACCAATTTCAACTGTTGCTGATTTCAAGAAAATTTCACTCCAACCTTTTATTATCTCCTTTAGAGAAAAGGAAAGAGAAAAGATTTGTTTTTCTTTTCTTTAAATCCCAAAAATAATCCAAAAAACACATCACTTGAAATAATTTATATTATGGGAACTTGATGAGTCCATCCTCCAAGGAGTAAATTATTTCTTAAACTTTTTTGTCTCTACAAAAACATGAGTTTTTATTTTTCAATTTTTATACCTTCATCACCCTTTTTATGATAATTGTCAGAAGATATATTTTAGAAAAAAAATCACCTAAAGATCTAAGTTTGAAATCAAGACGTACTTAGTTAAAAGATAAAATGAGGGGAATAAAAAGAAATTAAAGTCCAAATCGCGTACAAGACGTGATGGTCTGACCGATTCGAAGTTATGATCCCATTCAAAATTTGCAAACTTTGAAGTGACTCATATACGACTGCACTGCAGAGAGCGCTGGAGCTAAAGGAGCGACTACGTGAATTTTTAAAAGAGACTAAACGAGCCTTTGTTACATAGCGTATTAAAATCCAAAACTTTTAAGTTGTGTTTTGGGTGGATGGAAATATGAGGAAACAGAAAGAGACCAGTGGAAGAAGAACGAAAATTGGTGTTTAGAGACATTGGAAAGCTAAAGAAAGCGCTGGAAAAGGATGGAAATTTTTTAATTTTTGTTTGTCTCTATTTTCTTCTGAAAATCGGACAGAAAGTTAAGGAAAAGATAAACAGTGTTTTAAAATTACTTTTTATTCATTCTTCGATAAATGAAAAACAAAAATAAAATAGAAGAGGCAATTTAACTAAATACAAACTCAATCTCTTCTTTTTCTTTTACTTTCTTCGTAAATTGCCAAACACAAATAGACATTCCACACATATTCATCTTCACTCATTTCCTTTTTTTTACTCTTTTCTTTCTATTTGCTTACATAGGTTTCCACATTTTATAAAATTTCCAAACATAGCGTTAAGCAAAAATCGAAAAGAAAAGCTGCTACTTATTTATGTTTTTTCATGATCCAAATTGATCAACCTAAACACCTCATCAGTTGTTTTCTTTAAAAAAATAAGATGTTATAAGTTGACCTTAGAAACCAAAAATTCATAATATATAATCTATCAAAATTAGCCATCTCAGGAAAAAAAAAAAAAAAAAAAAGTAAAAACAAAAGTAAACTGCTCATGAATTTTTTATGATCTAGATAGCTGATTTTACTCTAGAATAAATTATAAGCAGTTGACAATAGTTTCCTATCTAAAAACATGACTGTGAAAAGGTGGCTCTAGAATCTTAAAATCCATAATTTATGTTTTATGGTGATTTTGTGTGTGTATATATATATATATATATATATCATTACTTGTGAATTAAATTCGCTAATTTTTCTTTTGTTAAATTCTTGGACCCTTACTTATCATCCTCAATTTATAAAAAGTATGAATATGAGTATATTGAAATAGGAAATTGTGAACTTTTTTATGATGTAGATTATAATCTCTCAAAATAGAAATGTGATAAGGAGACTTGGAAGTCAAAAGCCAGAATACAAGTAGGTGACCTTGAAAGCTTAAATTACCTAATCTAAAAATTAACTAAAATTAGTGATGATGGGTGAAAATTGAGGGGAAAAAAATCATCATGTTTAACCCTTCGAGGACATCTCTACAACTATTTGGCTTTGAAAAGTAGGAATTTGACAATTTAATCCCCAAAGTCCAAAATCCATGAATAATAACCCATTAAGATTAGTGATTTTAAGTGAAAACTGAAAAAAAAAAAAGAAAGAAAGAATACTACTCTTAATTTTTTTGGCTTTAGTTAACTAGTTTTACTTTAAATACATTCAGGAATACCTCGTGGTTGCTCTCTATAGGGGGAAAAAAAAGAATTTGACAGTGTGACCCCTAAAACCCAAAATCCATAATCAGAACCTGAACTTAGTGATTTCAAAAGAAAAAAAGAAAAAGGAATACTATTGGTGAATTTCTTATGAGCTGGATTAATAGGTTTTTGATACAACCTAACCCATTTACTATTCCCAAATGCCCCAAAACATTTTAATAAATATGGCTACTCTCTTTCTTTCGTCTCACTTTCCGCGACCTAAGTCTCTACACTCTTCTTCTTTTCTAAAGTTAGGGTTTTCTATAAGAGCAGTATACTAACTTGATTATTGTTGGTGAAGGTATTTACAAAGATTGCTAGCTGGAATAAGGATACCAATCCTATTGCTCAATGCTTTCTATTTTCCCCCTTTTCTTGTATTTATATATTTTCTGCTGTTTATTTTACATGTACAAGATGATGGTTGTTACAACTATCAACTACTTGTAGTTAAGACTGTCAGTCTAGTTACATTTTAACTACTTTACAATATAATATCTATGCCAAATTGGCTTTTGGCTTCTCCTCATGTTATCTTCACCATTTGTAACATTTTCCCCTCTTGTAGGAAAAAGGACTTTATCCTTAAGGTCATAATTTGAGTAGATCTATCTGAATAAAGACCAAACCTCCAATGTAGTCTCCTCCGGTGGTAAACCCTACCACTAGACCAAAACTTGCTACACATGTCTACCATTTCTTGTAAAAACCTTGGTTCCCACAATAGAAAAAGGAAACAATACAGGATGATTATCTCTAGCATGCTCAGGTAGTGTCAATGATGGAATAGATGATTAAGCTAAGACACATAAAAAACATTATGGACCTAACTAGATGGAGGTAACTCCAACTCATAACTTGTCGACTCTATTCTCTTAATGTCTCAAAAGGGACAATAGTATTGTTTGGACAACTTATGACTATATGTCTTAGAAATTGATATTTGTTTGTAAGGTTGTAACCTTACAAAAACCAGATCTCTAACATCAAATTGGACATCTGTCCTATGTTTATCCACCTGAGACTTCATCCTATCTTGAGCATGCTTAAGGTGATCTCTCAATTATGCCAATAGTACTTTCCTATCTACCAAGTGTTGCTCTACTGTATCTATAGAAGTATTTCCTCTTGTATGAGTAGGATATGTTGGTGGCTTCTGAATACAAACTAGCTCAAATGGTGTACTAGAGCACCTCCATGACAAGAACAATTATAGGCTATGTCAACCCAAGGCAAATAGAGAATCCATGTCGATGGTTTATCTAAAACAAAGCATATAAGATATTGTTGAATAGTTTTATTCAACACTTTTGTCTGATCATCTGTTTAAGGATGATATGCACTACTCATATTGAGTTTAGTGCAACTCCAATGAAAAAGCTCCCTCCAAAATTTGCCCATAAACACTGAATCCTTGTAAGAAACAATTGTTCTCGGAAAAGCCATGTAACTTGACAACAATTAAAAACAATTAAGCCACCTTCCAAGTTGTGAAAGGTGTGTCTAATGCCCTCAAATGACAATATTTGGTGAGCCTATCCACAACCACAAAAATAAAAATATACATTAGGAATACTGAAGATGGGGGGGCGGTGCAGATTGAATATTTTGCCTAAATCTCGAATTTAAAAAAAATTAAAATTTAAAGCAGCAGAATAAAAAACTTAAATAAATTTGCAGGGGATAAAAAGATAATAAATACGAAAGATTTAAAGAGAAGAAGCATGACAAATATTTAATGTGGAGTTTGACCCTTTGCCTACTCTTCACGGCCCATCAAATTACTTTTTTCAAGGTCTTCACCACTACTATATTAATTTCAAATTATCTCAAGATAAGCAATATTACATGCACAGGAAATAAGAAACATTTTCTTTCTCTCTCTAAGTGCTTTTGTATGAATAGCAACAAAAAGAACTAAGTACTGGAGTATTTTTCTCTCTCTTAATATTTGCAAATATTATGTACAAGAGAACAAGAAAAATAATTTGTTTGATCACAGTTAATGAGCTCATAAAATAATTTGGCACTCTATTGCCTTCATGTTGGTCTTCTAGACTTTATATATAAATAGTTTTTGAAAAATTAAAAGTTCGTTAGACACGACATCTATAATCTCCCATACATTAAATGCACTCAAATGGGTCTTTTTTGTCCATATTAGCTTTCTCGCGCCTAAATGCTTTATCTCTACTCAAGTGCTTTGGTGTGCCCAAACTTGACTCACGATAGTCTTCCACACAAGTGCTTCTTCGAGCCTCCAATTTTCACTTGTCGTACCCTAAGCTTCATCACGTCGAGGCTTTGATGTGAACCGCGACAACACTTGATCCTTTAAGCTTTTGTTGAGCCTTGTATTAAGTTGGTCGAGCCTCAATCATTTTTGCATGTCGAGCCCAAAGCTTGACCTTTGACAAGTATGTTTGCTTCTTAAGCTTATCGTGTGTCAGATTTAACTTGTCGAGCCTTGATCAAGTCTTGACCTTTTAACTTGTTTAGACCTCGATCAATCCCTTGACCACTGTTTGTGTGTTCTTTGAGCCTATCGAGCCTTTGGCTTAGTTGCACCTTGATTAACTACTATGGCTTGCCCTCGAAATCACTATGCCTGCTAAAACCTGCAGAAAACACGCATAAACATGCACAAAGCACACCAAATATTTTGAATAATTAAGTGTAATTTATGATAAATAAATAAATAATTGATTTGTGCGTTAAATTGTCTCATCAAAATTTACATTGAGCTCTCAATTTCAACAAAAAATAACAGTATCCATTGAGATTTAAGAAGACAATTAATAAAGTCCATACTTATGTCCTCCCAAATCTGTTATGGAATCGGCAAGGTTGATAAAAAATTGGCTGGTGACTAAGTTGAATACTTGACTAGCCGAAAAATAGTACACTCCCTTACAAGATCCTCCAAAAATTGGAGGCTACCTTTCTAAAAGTTTTCTCCCTACCAAAATACTCACCTATTGGAGTAGCATGATACTCTAATAGAATTGAAGCCGATGTATTAATTTTGATTGAGAAATAAGAAATATCCTTGACTTATAATACAATAAGCCATTCTTCCAACTGTCGTTGTTGTTACTCATTTTCCCTGAAGTAATTCCTTGAATTATCAATTGATAATTAGGAAATTCCTAATATGCTATTGGTAGCTCCTCCAATACAGCATAAACAAGCATTAAAAGTGCTAACATAGGTAGAACTGTGCATGCATGGCAGGTTATACACGTTAGCCAGCATAACCCGTAAAAAAATTCAAGTTGGGCTAAAAATTTTAGCCTATATAATGTGCAGGCTAAAATGGCTCACCTCGCATAACCCACAGGTTGAAGTGGGTCAACCTGCTGCGAGTTAGGTTGGTCCGCAAACCCACACTTAAAAAATTTAAAAATGAAATGAATATAAATTTATAAAAAACCCTAGTACATTACCTCTTTATTTTCTTTCCACTTTACTTTTCTATTATTTAGTTATTGAATGTCGATTATGTAATTTTTATGGGTGTTATGTTTTAAACTTTATACTTTTATGTTTATTATCTCTATAGTCCTTTTATCAATACCCTTTTTTTTTATAGTTATTAGATATTTATATGTTTCTATTTAAAATAAGCAACGCAATATTAATTGATAATTTTCATGATGTATTTTTCCTTGCCATGCCAAAGAAAAAAATTGGAATGGATTCTAATTTCTATTAGTTAAAATAAATCTTTTTATGTTGAGATAAAAAATTTCAAAATAGAAGTCTTCAATTTTCCTTACACGATTACCATCTATGATTAGTATGTAGGTAATTGATGAGATAAAAAGAAATATATTATATATTTAAATTATTAAAAAATTGAATTTAAATTTGAATTCTTATATTATTTTTAAGTAAAAAATATATATTAGTAGGGTCGCGGGCTAGTCCGCATAGCCACCAACTAGCGCGGGGTGGGTTAGACTAAATTTTGGCCTGCATAACCCCGCAGGCTAAAGCAAGGTGGGGTGGATTGACCTACATAACCCTTTGCACAGCTCTTACATAGCGCCTATGCCATATTACCTAGTTAGTGAATTAACCACATGATTCTCAACTCCAGCTTTATATATAATTGAATAGCTATATCCAATCAATTTAGCCAAGAAATTCTACTGTTTGGCATCTAAATCACCTGATTCAATATTTCCTTTAGACTCGTATGGTCTGTCTGTATAAAAAAAATGAGTCCCAACAAGTATTATAGCTATTTCTTGATTGCCTCAACAATGGCATACAACTCTTTATCATAAGTGGATGCCTTCGACATGTGATGGGGTAATTTCTCGCTAAAGTAATAGGATGAGGTGATTGTAGTAAAACCATTATTGTCAAAACCAACCCGAACTGGCACTAATGTCAGATTGGGTCTCACGTATGACTCATTTTTGCATCAAATAGGTGAGACTCGGATTAACCTAAGCGATTGAATCGAGAAACCCAAGAGGTTAAACCAGGTAACCCAGACGAAAAAACAAAATAAAAAACTAGTTATTTAAATATTTATTCATACTTTATTATAAATTTATAAAATATAATCATTATATCATGCTTATTTAATAATTAATTAATGAATTTGATCCAAATATAGATTTAATCGAGTAATATCATATATTGGTTTTTTATAATTAAATTATCCCTTATATTTTTACCTTTTTGTGACCCCGGTTTGACCCTCTGTCGAACTTAGTTCGACCCTTGACCCCTTAACTTGTCTAGGTCAAATCCTAGTTTGGTTTTGAGAACATCGAGTAAAACAGCTCCTATACTTCACCCTAATGCGTCTGTCTCCACTACAAACTCCTTTGAAAAATTTGGTAATACTAAAATAAGAGCATTTATCAATGCTTCGCTGAGCTGCTCAAACGCTTAGTTGCCTTATCACTGCAAGTAGAATAATTTTTTTTTGTAAAATATTAGTTAAAGGATTGGCTATTGATGCATAGCCTTTGATAAACCTCCTATAGTATCTTAAAAGTCCCGAGAAAGCTCTCAATTGTTTGACATTCTAATGCAAAAGCCATTCCTTCACTACTATAACCTTTGAAGGATTAGAAGCTACTCCTTTACTTGAAACAATATGGCCTAAATAATCTATATTATCTACTCCAAATGAGCATTTACTTTCCTTCAAATAGAAAGTGTTATATGCTAAAATTTGTAACACTAAGAATAGATGCTCTAAATGATCATTTATTGATCGGCTATAAATTAGGATATTGTTAAAGAATACTATGACGGATTTCCTCAAATATCGTAAAAAAAATAGAGTTCATAATCCCCTGAAAGATTGCTAGCACGTTTGATGAATCGAATGGCATTATAAAAAATTGATGACGATCACCATGAATCTGGAAAGCAGTTTTCTCTACATTCTCTTTATGCATTGTTCTATGATGATAACCAGATTACAAGTCTAGCTTGGAAAAAACCAAAGCCTATACAATTCATCTAAGAGCTCATCTATCATTGGTATTAGAAACTCATCTTTAATAGTAACTTAATTGAGAGCTCTACAATCTATACAAAATCTCTAACTCCCATCTTTTTTCTTCACCAAAAGAACTGGTGATAAGAAAGGACTATTACTCTGCTCAATCACAACCTACTACAGCATCTCTTTCACTTGCTTTTCTATCTCATTTTTTTGAAAATAAAGGTATCGATATAGCTGTACATTCACTGGTGTTATGCCTTGTTGCAAATGAATTCTATGTTGGACTAATATTATTGGAGACCTTGAGGAAGGTGTTTCAAACACTTTGGAAAATCTACCAAAAATTTTCTATAAAGTAGTATTGCTTGTGGTATTCTTCAGTATGTTACAATCATCAAATTGAGCCATAACTTATAAACAATATTATACCCCCCTGTATTCATAAGATGATTGAGTTGATGGTAAGAAATCTGAGAGACGCTAACATATTATTTCCCACCAACGTGGCTTGTTCATGGCTATTGTTAAACTGCATCTTCAATTTTTCACAATCAATTGTAACTAGTCCAAGTTGTTGCAACCATTGGACATCTATACTACTTCAGCTCCATGAACAAGTAACACATAAAAAGTGTTAGAGAATCTTATTCCCTGAATATCAAATTCTACTTTAACACATTTCCTTTCACACTCCAACTTACTACTATTCCTAATTACAACTTGGAACTTAGGTGTTGACAACACAGTTAAACATAAAATATTTAACTAATCTAGACTAAACAAAGTTATGTGTGCCACCTAAATTGACAAGTATCATGACTGATTGATTGTTTATCTTGCCTTGAAACTTTAATGTCTGAGGAAAAGAATGACCTGACAATGAATGAAAACTAATAATTGCATTCTCTTCACCATCATCATTCACTATGGTATCATAATCAATATCTTCATCCTCATCACCAAATTAAAACAAGAATCTAGCCTTGTATTTATGAGACTTACTATATTTCTCATCACAATTGAAACGTAAACCTTGCTCTCTTCTTGCATTCATTTATGCTTGTGTTAATTTCTTGGTCGGTAATGGTTGTTTACTTGATATAGCCAGTGTTGATGTTTGGGTTGAACTAGAAGGTTTGGTCGTGTTTGTGGTTGTTGGGATGTATGGAAGTTTTGAAGTTGGTTGGTGTATATGGTTTAGTGTTTAAGTTGATGTGTTTAGGTTTGTGTTTATAGACAATGCATTTGGGTTTGTTTTTAATGTCATTGTGTTTAGATAAAGGTTTTGTTTAGAAAAAGGTTTGAAGGTATGTAATCAAACAATTTAGCCTCATGTAACTTTGCTAAAGAAATTGCTTGCAATAGAGAAGATGGTTTTACAATTTGTAACTCATGCCTAATTGCAAGATGAAGGCAAAAAATGAAACAAATAATCAAGGAAGAGTTGGAACCAACTACTTGATTTGATAGTGACTTAAATTGGGCCTAATACTTAGCACCATTTCATCTTTGGTCAATTTCGACAATGTTCCTTATGGATCCTTATACTCCAATGGTCCAAAACGATCTCAGTGCCTGAAGAAATTGAGACTAAGCACCAAAATGATTATTAGATTGAATCCATTAGTAACACGCTGATGTTTCCTCCTCAAAAGCTAATGATGATTGATGATTCTTTGATCTTCTGTACTTTAAAAAATGAAGAAATACCCTGTTTAAAGGTCTAATTTCTCACATCTTGACCCAAAAATTGGTTATTTCCAATTTAATTCCTTTCAAAAGATTTTCACCTAATAAAACATGATGAATCAACAATATCATTCTAAGCTCTTTGCTATTTGATTGATGAGTTTGAGTCATATGTAATTCCAACTTCTCATTCTTGTGTCAAATCTTGAATAAGAGTATGACAACCTCTTTGGTTGATTCTTCTGTTGTATCGCTAAAAACATATATTTGATTGCATCCATATCTGATGCTGATACTCGTTTTATCATCAACACATGTAACAGTTTTACCTTGGATCATCGACGACATCTCATTGGTTGCTTTTAGAAAATAGAAAATTGATAAGATAACCTTGGAAACCTAATATCTATGATGAGTAGGTTGTCAAAATTGATGATTTTAGGAAAAAAATCTAGCAAAAGAAAAAGAAATTACTATTTTAGTTTATTAAGACTTAGAATGGCTGATTTTACTTATGAAGCATTTGAGGACTCCATGCTGGTTATTTCCCTTTGAAAAAAAAAATAATAAAGTGATGCCTAATATGCTTGATTTACAACTTTTGGATGAAAAGTGAGGGAGGGAAAAAATAGTACTCATAAATTTCTTGCTACCCATTCCCCCTTTTGATAAATAGAAATGTGAAATGGTGAAAATGAAAAAAAGAAAGAAAGAAAGAAAGAAAAACTAGTGATTTTTACAGACCTAGATTGATGGGTTTTGCTCTAAAATGGTCTCAAGACATCTTAAAGGTTGTTCCCTTATGGGAAAAAAGAAAGAATTGGATAAAGTCACCTTATAAGCCCAAAATCTATGATACAATCTACAAATCTAGTCTGTTGAGTTACATTTGAAAAATATACCACTCCTAATAACTCGTTCACTTAACATAAAAAGTTATTTATTCCTTACCCATTCTATGTAAATATGTTATTATAGTATTCATTAAGATGAATAGCAAAATGAATTGCTATTATGTAAAATGATAAATATTAATTCATGTCCCCACACTCATGAATTGTCTTTTAATAGTTTATTTTTCAACTTTATCATTGATACTCCTGCCTTGAGATTATCATTGATACAATTATCCTGTTTCTATAATAAAACCAAGGGGTATTATAAATATTTTGACTTATGCTCCAATTATTACTTGTTTTCTTTTTTTAGACCCAAGTGAATATTGTAATAATCATTACAATTCACTATTCTATTACATTTTTATTGATTTTGAATTTAATTCCTCCATTATTCCATATAATGAAGTCAACGAGCCGTAAATTTTTTATGACCCATTGTTGTGAGTTTTATTCAAGAATTATTTGAGGGCAACTCAACTACGATTTCCCTTCTAAAGTAATAATTTAATACAAATAACAATGGAAGCCTTAGATCCTAGATCTTTTATGACTAAGGTGAGCTAAAATCATCCGAAAACACATCTTTAGTTGTTTAGCTTTGAAAAATTGGAATTTAACGAGGTGATCGGAGATGTCCAAAACTGGTGATTACGAACATATTGTGGAATATTGAAGACCGATCCTGATCTGGTCTATTGATTTAAATGCGGAAGCTGGCTGACATGTGGCTTTATCCTATTCGTCGAGTTCTTTATTTATTGCTGGTTACTTAGTTTCTGTTAGCTTTGGTTTGTATTCTATACATAGTTTTAATTGAAGGATATTTAGTTAGTGAGTTGTATTTGACAATCTATCTTCTCTAAACAAATTTTCTCTGTTTTCCTTTAATATAATGGAGACAAACCACCATTGATGAATAGCTTCAACTCACATTCCTATTTTTTTTTTTTTTATCAGTTTTCGTATGGTATAAGAGCAGTACTATTTTGATATTTCTTGATTGATTTTCATTGCATATAGAAGTATGGAATTACAGAATAATAATGATAGCACCATAATTGATCAATCTATATCGATCCTCTTTTTCTTTCTGGTTTGGATAACCCTGGGATGAGTATAGGAAATATTGTTTTCAATAGAAACAATTTCTTATCTTGGAGTAGATCCATAAAGATGACTTTAGTAGCTAAACTAAACTTAGGGTTTATTGATGGACCTCTATCCAAGTCCTTAGAAAATTCGTTTGGTTCAATTAAATGGATTAGGTGTGATTACATTGTCCGTTGGATCTTGAGTTCGATGACAAATGATTTGTCTCAAATTTTTCTATATACACAATTGGCACAAGAATTATGGAGTGAGATTGTAGAACAATATGGAATTGAGAATGGTCCTTTGATTTTCCAATTACAACATGAAATTTGTAGTATGAAGCAAGAAAATTAGTTTGTTAGTGCTTATTACAATAAACTAAAAAGCTATTGGGATGAATTATATGCTTTACATGCGTGTCTTGTTTGTAATTGTGGGCGTATGGAGTATTGCAATAGTAGTTTGAAAGAAAGAGTTTTAGATTTTGAATCAGAAAGCAAGTTAATCCAATTTTTGATGGACATAAACTGAAGCATATGAGGGTGTAGAAACCATGTTTTGTCCATGGAGCTAATGCCATCTTTTAGTAGGGCATTTTACTTAGTTCAATAAGTTAAAAAAAATGGCAAGTGATAGGGACTTTGAATTCAAATGGAGAAATGGCTAGTTTCTATGCTAATAAGTCTGATAGTGCTAGAACAGTGGCTGATAAAAAGAAAAATTAGAAGATTTTCTATCAACATTGTAGAAATGAGGGACACCTAGTTAAAAATTGTTTCCAATTAGTAATTATCTCAAATGGTATTAAAGGGAAGATTTGTCAAGGGAAAATAAGCTAATTCTATAGCTATTATGAAACCATTAGTGATTGATGTGAATCTTGAATCTCCTTTTGATCATAATTTGGTTCACGACAGTGGAGTGAGCATCAAATAAATGGATAAATAGCTTATTTGTAGTGTTTGTGAAGAGATGATGAAGATAATGCACGATTCTACTGGAGAAGATTCAACAACAAATATAGTGTATTTTGTAGGTAATTCTAACTTGTCCAATTGTTTTAGTGCTTTGAATAGTAGTATGGACTTTTGGTGATTGATACTAGAGCAACTGGCCACATGACTCCATATTCAACCTTATTGTTTGATATACAAACTTTGGCTTCACCTATCTTCATTAAAATGTCCAATGGAAGAATGTTGAAAGTTGACAGAGTTGGATTTGTTCAATTAAAACCCTTATTTGTGATTCACAATGTATTTTTTATTCCAAGCTTTACACATAACCTACTGTCGTTAATAGATTGGTAACTTCCCATTCCTTACTTGCCATCTTTGATGCTTCTTCTTGTGTCTTTCAAGACTTGAACAATAAGCACCAAGTTGCTGTAGCAAAAGCTAATAATGGACTGAGTATACTTACAGTGAAGCTAGTGGTAGTCATATCAGTCTATCTTGTTCTGTATCTTCTTTTCAATGTAATAGTATGGCAGATGTAAAACTGCTTCGTGCACATTTGGGGCACACTTCATTCTTGGAATTACAACATTTGATGAATTGTAAAAAAATTTCTCATTTTGCATTCATATGACATGCTAGTCAACAAGCAAAGTACCATTAATTGCCTTTTGATAGAAGTGTCTGTCACGCCCCAAATGGTACCTTAAACGTGACAGCCTGCTACACTCAATATTAAGACTTAGGTATGATAACCTTAGTCATTCCAAAAGTTTCGATATCGGTTGTAAGGCGTACATTCATGATCATAGAGGACCAAACTTTGGAACAAGCCGTTTCAGCAATTATACATAATAGCAATTAAAAAGATAAATCATAACAATATAACTAAGGTTTCAAAAATATAGAGAATCTTACAAACATTAAGAGGCATTCCCCATCAAATAATTAAGTCCAATAGAGTCCATTTTCAAAATAATTACGTTTTTGAGATTTACTTGGAAGTCTATATCTACTTTTAACTCTTGACTTTTATCCAAAAGCTCTTGACTTCACAAAGGAATTACCTAGATAAAGTATCCGCTGGGCTCCAACCAAAGGTATGAGTACTGCAATAGGTATCTAATAGGGTATAAGCTATGCGCTTAATAAGAATTATTTTCACAATTAAACACCTAACAACCAATAGTCAAAATAAGTTAATTTAAACAACCAAATGAGATGCACAAGCATATAAGCATACAATACATACGATTTTTTGGAAATCATATGTTGAATGTATTTACCCTCCATTCGGAGTTAGGTATTCCAGGTCGTATAGACCAATTTTCATAAATATAATTTCTTTGTAGTTTTTGTTCAAGCCACTACCCAGCCGCAAAAATATAATTCACTTCTTTGTAGTTTTTATTCAAACCACTACCTAGCTGCAAAAATATAGTTTATTCAGGTTTATGCGTGCTGCAACTTAATCTGGGCAACCCTTCGCTGCTTTGTAGATCTTTCAGGCTCTACAAACTTCACTACTATGCCTTTGTCCCACCAAGGGTATAGTAATGAATGCAATGAACTCACCTAATGGTATTCATGATTCAATTTAATTAAATACTCATGGCATGATTAAATATTTTACGGGCTATTATAAAATTTACAGACAAATCATTCTTATACTAGATCAAACATTTATTATAAACAATTTCCACCTCAATATTTAATCATACTTTCAATCATATACATAAAGTACATGCATTTTTTCATTTTATCTTTTCCTAATTCTAATGCCACTAATTTACATGCAAAAGCATAAGTGCAAAAATGTAAGAAATAAACTCACTTGGCCATTTGAGTAGAAACTTCTAGTCAAAATAATCTTCGAGGTATGGAACTCGGTTTCCACGTCACCTATACAAGAGAAATATCTAAAATGAGTATTTCTTAGAAGTTCTACTTAAATTGTTAATTTTATTTTACTAAGTTCGTCAAAATTCGTATAGAGTGGAATTTCAACTTAAAACGACCATAACTTTCTCATTTTAACTTGGAATTTTGTATATTATATGCCATTTTCTAATTACTCGAAAAAATATATCTATTTTAAGGTTATTTTTCATAAAAAGTCTTTTGGGTCATGAAATAGATCAGTATAGATTCACCACGAAAATCCATCCTTTGAAACACAATTTTCCAAACTTCTCTTTATCTAAAAATCCTTAGCAAAAATATATATATTTTTATGATTGAAAAACCCTTTGAATAAATATATATAGACTCATATTGTATATAAAATTTTAATGGTTTTGTCTCAACTATTATTTTTCATAAAACTATTTGTCTTATGGTGTTGAAAACTTAAATTTAACAAATTCTTCTTTATGTGGTTTGAAGAACATTATAAATTTGGTTATTATAAATGAGTATTTTCTTATAAATTTTTATTTTCTAATTTTTTGTAAGATGATTTAATTTTTTTCTTAACTTGGTCTTTTAGGATATTTACAAATTTTATCTCTAGTGATAAAACGAAGTTCCCAAATTTTTCTTAAGTTGTTGATAGTCTCTAATAATTTTAGTTGTATTACATATATTTTTCCTTTTAAAGGGTTTTGATTGAAAATTATAAATAAGTGTTTTCCTCTTATATTTTTATTTCCTAACTTCGTTAAAGATAAATTTTTATTTCCAAAAACTTGGTCTTTTAAGTTCTCTACCAACCTTTGCTTGGAAGGAAACACTTTCAACATTTTCTTAAGTTGTTGATAATGTATTGTTTTTGAGTTTATCATTTTTATATCTTCTGTTTCTTTGAAAATGAGTTTATTATTTAAAAACTTACTTTCTTAAGTTGTTTGGCAAACTTTTATTTTCTAAGTGGATTTATAATACTAATGAGTTGATTTTTATTTAACTTTGAAAACTAGTCTAGTTCTTGGTTTTTATTATGGAGTTAGTAAAAATCCTATAATTAAGCTTTTATGAAAATTTGCATATCAAAGAATTATTAATACTAAGTTTTAAATAAACTTCATGTTACTTATCATGAAAAGAAAGTGTTTATTTCCTTAGTTAATTTCTTTGATGAAATCATGCTTATTGATGTCAAAGAAAATTTATAATGAGTTTGAAAAGAAGTTATTAAAATAATTTTTCTATGTTTTTGAAGACAAAAATTCTTTATTTATTGATAAGTTATATAATAAAAGAGTTTGGTTCCATTTTCCTTTATTAAAGAAAATTCCTCTTTATTTTTATTAAGACAATATCATTATGATGATGCATGCATATTATTATGTAGTTATGAAAAAGACTAGAATATCACATAATAATATAGAAAAAATATAAAAGCAATAATAAGCAAAGTAATAAGGTCAAGTATTGAGAACCTTAGCTTCATCAAGGTATCTTGGAACTAAGAATAATAAGAGCAATAATAATAAGAATAATAAAGTATATTAGTGAAAGTTAATGAGCATTTACATTCTAAGAAATATATAGATATACATATACTTAATAATATATATACAAGGTTAGATTATGAGCATAATAACAATATCAACATAACAACATAATATCATCATAATAACAAAATAACATAATGAGAATTCTTGGCTTGTGCAAGAACAAAACCTGAATATGTTATTACTTTCATAACTCACATGAGCTTTAAGAAACAATACCATGGCCATGTTAAGTTACATCATATAGGAAAAAATAAGTGTAGGAAATTTTTACCTAAAGGTATGTATGTGTTGAAGAAAAAGTGATGGTTGTAAGAATATGTGGGTAGTAACATGTGAAAGATGGTTTTTGTGTAGAGGAAAGATAGTTGGAAAGAATTTATTGGAGAGAATTTTTGGTAAGAGAAATTTGTGGAAAGAATTTAATAGAGTTTTGTTATGTAAAAGTAGATATGTGAAAGAAGTGGAGGGAGAAAGGGTATTTATAGTTAAAGATGGAGGGAAATTGAGTGTAATTAAATAAAATGAAAAAAAATGTTAAGGGATGGAGACAAGAGGGGGGCACTGGTTTTAGGGTAGGAAAGGGGGAGAAAAAAATATATAATTTGTACTTTGTAAGGAAAAGTAAGTAATGTGTAAGATATGATGTGATTTAAGATGTATGAGGAAGGTAAAAAATAAGAAAATAGATGTATAGGTAGTAAGAAAAAGTAGAGATAGATGAATATCAATGAAATATTATAATATGATAATGAATAGTAAACAAGACTAATAATTTACTGGTAGTAAACAAAATACGCGTATAAATATCATATATAATATTTTTAGCTACGGAAACACTATAAAACTGATATTTTTGAAATCCTTGTACTATTATCCAATGATGTCATTAGAATATTTTTACCGTGCGATGTACCGGGACACGGTTTTTAAAAACTGATCCCGTTTGGATTCGAAACACACTAAAAATTTGCTAATCTGATATTTTTAAGCTTTCCTATATTATGATGAATTATTATTCACAATTATCTCAATTCCATTATTTAGGGTTTAAGAGCGCGGGATTGCCGAATCTAAACTCTAGGGTTTATATAGGTTTTATTGACTTTAGGGTTTTCGGTTGACTTCCGGTTCTAAGCTTTGAACTTAAGACTTGGCATAAAAATCTAGGAGTTTACATTATCTCTTATTCTAGTCTTCCCTTTGATTGATCCATTTACATTTGGGGTCCATATCATGTTTCTTCCATTTCGGATGCTAGATATTTCTTAACCTTTGTGGATGATTTTTCTAGATCCACTTGGACATATCTCAGGCATCATAAATCCCAAACATGCTATTTAGTTCGACAATTCTTTCATTATTTATCTAATCATTTCCATGTTTTTCCTAAGTACATTCGTACCGATAATGGAATTGAGTTTTTATCTCATGCATACCAATCCATGCTTCATAGTTTTATACATCATAGAAGTATGACCTATACAACACAATAGAATGGGAGAGTTGAGCATAAACACAAATATTTATTGGGGAGAGTGCATGCTTATTGCCACTTATTTGATTAACAAGATGCTTATGGCTAAATTAGGGTGGAAAACACCTTTTGAAGTCTTCTTTAGGTTACCTCCATCTTATGATAAGCTTAAAGTGATGGGTTGTTTGTGTTATGTGGGAAAACCTTCTTTACTTCTTGAGAAATTTGATTCAAAAAGTTCTCGATGTATATTTTTAGGCTATGTACATGGAAAACAAGGCTTCAAAGTCTATGATCTTGATCATAAGAAATATGTTCTTGCTAGTCCTAGCTTTATACTTTCCAATAATGATAATACTGAATCTTCTTTGTCTTCTTCACATGTGCCTTGGAGTATTGGTTCTGATCATGTCCTTGATTCTTCCCAACCTGAGCATTTGCCTTCTAATACTTGTCTTGATTTTGATCAACCTGCTATTTTTAAGGGGATCTTCACGTGCTTCTAAACCCCCTACTTGGCTTCATGATTTTGTATATACTTTCCATAATACTTTTGCTGTTATAGAATTGTTCGTTCAAGAACCAATGAGAAATTACACTCAAATTTGTATTCAAAGTTATATGTCTTCAATTACAAAGCAAAGGTCTAATTATAATAACACAAAGGAAACCCAAAAGACATAAAACAATTATAGTTGTCGACCAAACATAGGTTGGTGGCCTTTAAACAATGCTAGCAGCCGAAAATAAACAAATAAATAAAGATGCAAATTCTTAACAAAGAACGCTGGCTAAAGGCCGACAGTGTAACTCTGTACATTGGCGGCATACAATTCCTAAGGTGGCGGCATACAATCCTTAAGCCAACGGCTTACGTAGTTAGCTTTTAAAAACATGAAACTGATCAAATTTGAAGTAAGGAAAGCTAGCTGAAGGCCGACAACACATCTTTCCTATACCAGTGCCTTGGTCTCCTTATGCTGGCGACTTTCAAGCAGCGTTGACACAAATGTTGGTAGCCTTGAGGCAGCTTTGAGTTTACTTTTCTGCTACATGATCATTCGTGTTGACTTTGAGGAAATTGATCACTTCTGGTTTATCTTTGGTATGGTGCATGTGGACCTCCTCTTCTTGGACATCTTGGATAAGATCATTGAGTGCATCTTTTATCCTTTTAGCTTGAGCTCATGTGATTGGTCTAGGCGGCATCTCAAGTAGATCTACTCTCCATCTCCTACCCATGCCTCTATTATTCCCTTCCTCTTGAAAAGGATTTGTCCTCAAACCATCATTTGCATCAAATGGACTCAGATCGATGACATTAAAAGTAGCGCTTACATGATACTCACCAGGTAAGTCTAGCTTGTAGGCATTGTAATTAATCCACTCAAGAACTTGAAAAGGACCATCGCCTCTAGGAAGTAACTTGGAATGCCTTTGTGTAGGAAATCTTTCTTTGCGCATGTGTACCTAAACCCAATCTTCGAGCTCAAAAACTACCCGACGATGCCCTTTATTGGCTTGTGTTGCATACTGCTCTGTCCTTCGCTTAATGTTGAGCTTTGCCTTCTCATGAATCTACTTAACAAATTCCGCTTTCTTTTTTCCATCTAAATTAACATGTTTAGACATAGGTAAATGTGACAAATCCAAAAGAGTTAGTGGGTTAAAACCATACACAATCTCAAAAGGTGAAAATTTAATAGCAGAATGTATAGTATGGTCATAAGAAAGCTCAACATGTGGTAAACAATCTTCCCATGCTATAATTTTTTTTAAATGATAGCCCTTAACAAAGTAGAAAAATCCTATTTACTACCTCATTTTTGACCATCAAACTGTGGATGATAAGTAGTAGAAAATAATAACTTAGTTCCCAACTTACACCATAGGTCTTCTAGAAGTAACTCAAGAACTTAATATCTCTATCTGACACAATAGTTCTAGGAATATCATGTAATCTCGCCACATCCCTAAGGAACAAATCTAAAACATGAGAAGTATCATCAGTTTTGAGAAGCATCATTAGTTTTGTGATATGGAATAAAATGTGTCATCTTTGAAAACTTATCCACAACTACAAAAATAGAATCCCTACCATTTTTACTCCTAGGTAAACCTAACACAAAGTCCATGGAAATATCCTCTATGGTTTACTAGGAATAGGCAATGGTGTGTATAAGCCATGGGGTTGTACTCGGGATTTAGCTTACCTACATGTGATACATCTCCCACAAATTCTCTCAACACCTTCATGTGGGTTAATAAAAATGTTCTTGCAAAATTTCCAAAGTCTTAGCTACCCTTAAGTGTCCCATCAATCCCCCACCATGAGACTCCTTCACCAACAACTCCCTAATAGAACAATTAGGAATGCACAATTTATTTTCTCTAAACAAGTAACCATCATGCCTAAAGAATTTGTTACTAGTGGCTTTTTCACAACATGGATAATCTTCAAAAAAATCTTGGTCCAAAGAATACAGTTTTTTAATGTGTTCAAAACCATGTAGTTTAACTTCAAGAGTTGAGATTAGCATGTACCTACGTGAAAGTGAATTGGCAATGATGTTTTCCTTACCTTGCTTATAGCAGATGACATAGGGAAATGTCCTTATGAATTCTATCCATCGTGTATGCCTCTTACTCAACTTGTGTTGGCCCTTTAAGTGCTTCAATGACTCATGGTCAGTATGAATCATGTGCTCCTTAGGCCAAAGGTAGTATTGCCAAGTCTTCAAAGCTCTAACCAATGCATACATCTCCTTATCATAAGTAGCGTATTTCAAGTTGCTCCACTAAGTTTTTGCTGAAATATGCAATTGGTCGTCCTTCTTGCATCATAACGGCTCCAATCCCTAAATCTAAAGCATCACATTCAATTTCAATTTTTTCTGAAAAGTTAGGTAAAGCAAGTAAAGGAGCATGAGTTGGTTTATCCTTGATCAATTGGAATGCCTTTTCTTATTCCTCCCCCCACTTAAACCTAGCATTCCTCTTGGTAACTTCAGTTAAAGGCACTTGCAAAACACCAATAAAAGCTAGCAAGTCCATGGAATCTTCGAACATTACTCACACTGGTTGGAATTGGCCGTTCTTAGATTACACGAACCTTCTCCTCATCAACTTGTATTCTTTGTGTACTAACAAAAAAACCAAAAAACACAAGCTTATCTTTTTTACACTTCTTGAGGTTAACAAATAATCTTTCCTTTTGAAGTACATCCAAAACAGATTTCAAATGAGTCAATTGGTCATCTAAGTTCATGCTATAAATGAGGATATAATCAAAATAGACAACTGCAAATTTTCTAACAAAAGCATGCAAAACATGGTTCATTAAACACATGAAAGTACTATACACATTGGTCAATCCAAAAAGCACAACCAACCATTCATATAAACCACATTTTGTTTTAAATGTAGTTTTTCATTCATTTCCCTCTTTCGTCCTAATCTGATTATATCCACTTTTCAAATCCATTTTTGAAAATACACAAGATCAATACAACTCATCTAACATATCATATGAGTGAGGAATGGGATACGATATTTTTCCGTTATGTTATTGATGGCTCAACAATCAAACACATTCTCCACAACCCATCCTTCTTAGGTACCAAAATTACAGGAACAATGTGGTACTCATGCTTTCCCTCACGTACCCCTTGTCCATCAATTCACTAACCTGCCTTTGGAGTTCCTTTGTCTCCTTGTGATTACTCCTATAAGTTGGTCGGTTTAGAATGGTCGCACCAAGTAAATCAATATGATGTTCAATCCCTCATGTTGGAGGTAATCCTTTTGGAATTTCCTAGGAAAACATCCTCAAACTCCTGCAAAATAGAGATAACGGAACTAGGTAAAGAGTCAGGAAATTTGTAGTATTTAAACATGTTTCTTCGTATACTAGCATTAGATAGGTTGTTTCAAAACTAACGCTCTTCTCGCCATACTCACTCTTGCCACACTACTCTCATTTTACAAGGTCGCACTCTCCTTTTCTCTCATCACCAAAGCCGAACCCCTTTCAACTTGGATACTCTCACTCTTTTCGGCCTTCCTCTCTTTTTCATATTGATTTTCAATTTTTCTTTCTTTTTTCTGTCTCTATTTCTTTTGCTCTCATTTCTCTTTATTTCACTCTCCCTTTGTTTTCAAAAGATTGCTGAGGCTGCAATTGATCCTCATACACCTGCTTAAGGGTTAAAGGTGTAAGAAAAAAGTTCTTACCATTGTGAACAATTGAATACTTGTTTGAGAAGCCATTATGAAAACATTCGTATCAAATTGCCATGGCCTTCCTTACAACACATGACAAGTTTTTATCGTTACTACATCACATAATATCTCATCCTCATATCTCCTTATGCGAAACACAATCATAGCTTGTTTGTTCACTTTGGTCTCACGTCTCACCTCTATCATTCAATCATTGCAACTTATGAGAACTAGGGTGTTTAGTGGTCTTGAGTCCTAATTTTTCAACTAGAAATGGGCTAACAACATAAGTGCAACTACCCGCATCAATAATCATACTACATACCTTGTCATTGCCATAGAACCTACTATGAAAGATATTTTCTCATTGCACTCTATCTTCCTCTTTCACCTACACACTTGAGGTTCATTTCACAACTGCCACTAACCTTCTCATTGTGGCTTCTTCATCACTAGCATCTTCCGATGGTGACATCTCTTCTTCTCACTGTTCGCCTTTGTTTAATATTTACCATTATTGCATAAGATCATAACGCGCTTGTTTGGACACTGATTTGCAATGTGACCCCTACACTGGCATTTGAAACACTTGATATTACGATTCCTAGTAGTAGAAGAATTGGATTTACCTTGATTTCCATGGCTAGCCATCTCATGTTTTTGATCGAACTTTAGCTTAGTGTAGGCTATTTCTCCTCCTTCTTCTACATATTCCATTTCCATGTGGATGCACTATGTAGACACCTCATTTTTGCCATCCCATTTTTTTTCTTTCCTTTTGCCAGGTTTACATAATTACATAAAAATTGAAAAATCAAGAAAATCCCCAAAACATAAAAACTTAAATAAAATAAAATTAAATAAAATAAAAAAGGAGAAAACCCAAAAAAATAAAAAATTAAATTAAAAAAATAAAAAAAAACACACATGAGAGTCAAGTACAAATCACATGATCATCTTTTCCGCCGGTCCAAACTTCAGACAAGAAAGAGAGAAAGAGGACTTAGATAAGCTTGCATCTTCACCAAATCTGAGCTAATTTTGATTATTCTTATCATATTGTTTATTTAAATCTCACTTAAATCTCTTGAAGAAAATCCACATAACTGAGATTTATCCAAGAAATGGTAAAACAAGGAAAAAACGGTAGGAGTTAGTTTCGAGGATTTCAAAAGAATCTATCCAAGTTTATCCAAAAGAATAGATCAAAATCGCAAAAGATGGGATTAATACTAGGGATGTAAACGAACGAGTTTTTATAGGGTACCCGACCCACTCAACCCGATAAATACCCTATAGGGTTTGGGATGGGTTTTGGGGTTAATAATAAAACCCTATAGGGTTTTGGGATAAGCATAAAACCCATTGGGAAACTCGAACCCTTTTAAATATATATTATGTTTAGCCTCAGTCTCTAAAATTAACCAGCTATGCTCCATTAATTGTAAAGCTATTTTTTTTCTTTTTTATTAAATCATTTAGAAAAAGTAAAAAATCCTAGGACAGTAGACTAATACTCTATGGTCTCCACTTTCAGTCTTGGTCTTGGCTCACTCTCGTCAAATTCAAGCCTCTCACTCCCGTTGCCGCATTGTTTCATTCAATGATTTTCTGCTCATGAAAATGATTGGGATTTTATAAAGAGGATTGCATGAGTAATGATAAGAGTTTTTTTTTTTTTTTTTTTTGCCTATAAAGTGGGAATGGATCGGAAATGGAAAAAAAATGAAAAAAAAAAGACACTTATAATGACGTTTTTAAATATTTTATTATGTAATGATTCTAATCTTATATTGGGTCGGGTTCAGGTACCCTATAGGGTTTGTCTAATGGGTTTTAGGGTCATGGATAAAAACCCTATAGGGTTTGGGATGGGTTTTGGGAATCCTATCGGGTTCGGGTTTGGGTTCGGGTTCGGGTTCGGGTTCGGGTTTTAGTATACCCGTCCCGATTGCATTCCTAATTAATACTTCATAAGGAGAATCCAATCTTCTTGGAAGAGATGATCATCTTCCACTTTCCATCCCCCTCTCTAAATCGCCATTCCCTCTCTAAGCTCTCGCTTTCGGAAAACCATCAAGCACCAAACTCGTGCAAACCATCTCCATAGTGAAACAGTTCACCTCTCCTTCACAACAAACCAAACTACAACCTGTCACTACCATAAACCTAACTTGGACCGAAACGATCACCACACCGTCGTGGCTGAGCAGACCACCGTTTCTTGAATTTGTAACCACACCTTTGATGTCTTGATGCACCAACCATCGTATCATCCAAACTTCACAGTAGATGCCAAGCCAAGGCAATCACACACATCAGATCCACAACTGCGTAGCCTATATCCATCGACCTGTACATTGAAGAATAAGACCTTTCCACAAGCTATACACTCGCATGCACGCGATTAAGTCCCACGCACGATCCACAATTCATTTAAAGGTCATGACACATGCCAAATGGTATAGTTTAGGAGTTTTTGCAATTATTATTACATATTGCATGTTATGTAATACTTCATATAATGGGTATGTGTGCTGCGATATTAATTAGCTAATGAGTTTGGCTTATAGGCTATATTTTATGGTGCTAACGATCACAGACTTGTGAATAATCATGTTTTACTTGATCTATGTTTATGAAATTGCATGCTTTCCATTAGAGAGCATATTTCAAAATTAGCATGTTTTTTCTGTTTTCATTAACTTTGGCATATTAGATTAATTTGCATTACATAAAACATTTTTGTCACGTAGATCTATTTTCCTTAAATTAAAATCTTAATCTGCATTTTCGAAAGTTAGGTTTTTGCATTAGTGCTTTTAAAATTGAAACCTTTGAATTTAGGGATTCTAGGATTTTTCTTGAATAAAAATTAATTTGATAAATAACGTAAACCTGACAATTTTTAAAGATTAAAATCTATCCAACAAACTAAAGTTTTATAAAATCATATGAACTACGAGGGTTTGATTCCAGCATAGCGGATACGTAGGCACCTACAAGACAACCATAAAAAATGTCAAAAATATTTTTCCCATTTAAGCATTTTAACATATTTTGCATTCTTCACATTATTGTAAATATTTTGTAAATACTTTTAATGACCCTCATTATCTTATTTATTTTTTCATTGACTTATACTAATTTGGTTCATTTTGTGCTTTTTCAGGAATTAAATATTTTGGCTAACTTTTATCATTTCAGGTTTTAGGATCTTAGCGAATTTCAGGTGTTGTTTTCTTAATTTCCTTTTATTAATGTAAATAAAAAATAATATATTTCAATTAAGGCCCATTAAATTTTAAAAGCTCATAAGTGGTATCCTATTTAGGTGTAATAGGCTAGCCCGAATCTAGATCTTTTTGGTTAAATGTTTTCTAAACAAATGATTTTTTTAGAACGGCCCGTGGACCAGTATCTTAAATTAAGGTTAGCCCGCCTACCTGGCCCTAATTTTATTATTTTTTCTAACTTATGTTGGTGGCGGCTCCAGAGTTTTAAAATTAAATATTTTTAATAAATTTTTCGATACTTTTCTTAATTGTGTTGAGTATCTATATTAAATGGGTCGGGCTTAATATGGATCCAATTAAGGAAAGGGAAATTTTCAGGCGCGATAGAAATTTGGCAACTCCACTGGGGAATTGGGCTATCCACTAATGGTCTTTTGAAAATTAATGGGCTTTTATTTAAATTGTTTGTTGTAATTCATGTGTTGTATTCTATTTGTGTTGTATTGTATGTCAAAATGTATAAATATGGTTAGTTGAGGCCTAATAGGCCAAGTTTAGACATCAAGGTAAGTTACATGCATCTGCATTAGACGTGGTCAAACCTAGGTCATTTAGGATACCTTAAGAGGGGCCTCTAGTGTAGACTTCAGGTGTTGTGGTTTATCCTCTGCCTGGGATTGAAGGGTAACCCCATTCATACTTCAAGAATGGTCAGAAGCTTGCTTGTTATAACTTATAAGCGTGAAAGGCCACATAGTGTGAGGACCTATAGAACCTACCCTACATACACGTTAATTAATTTAGGCCCATGATTGTGTTGGGCCCAAACTAGTTTTTTAATGTGATAATAATAAATAAATTTAAATATTCTCACTTAAATCTATTACAAAATGGACTTAAGCCTGGTTCAGTTTTTTCAATCTTATTGATTTTTTTATACACACCCTAACTTTGTAAAGTTATATACATTTGAAAAATAGAATTCTTATATTATTTTATCCATATAAAATATAAAGTTTAGGTATAATAATTTATATTTATCATGTATAATTATTATATCATTTATCTTGAGTAGTATTTTGCCCATTAGGGCCAATGTAGCATCGAGGCCTACTTTGTTAATTTTTTTTTTAAAAAAAATTATATATACTATAGTAATGTAAGATATTCCCATTCTTCTTTTATAAAATAAAGTTCATATATGATTTGATAATTATTTCTCTTAAGGTATTAGTGCAACAAAATCATGGGCCCTTGTAAAATGAAATACATATACCATAATCGTATCATTGTTTCAAAGCATACTTGTAAAGTAAAAGATCAAACATCGTTCTAAAATAAAATTGATGTATCCCTTCATAAAATGAAAATTGTTTATAAACTTTATTTATATAGTTTTACTTTATTGTAAATAATCTCTCATTTCAATAACCAGTAGAGTTGTTAGGAGTCTAGCCCACTTGTAAACTATTTTTTTTTTTTTTTTTGTCATTGGGACTTTTAATAAAATGACAATTTTGTAGATGCAACCTTTTTTCCTAAAAAAAAAAAAAAAAACATTATGGCTCATTCACCAAAAATTATTTTTCAAAACTATTTTTGCTTCCTAAATCCCTTTTTCTTTGAAATTTTTGTATTAAAAAAGAGTTGAAAATGAAATATTATAATAAAAGACTTTTTTCAAATAGGCCTTTCAATAAAAAGCTTGAACCAAAGTTGTAATCTTATTAAAATTTTTTAACACATTTTTCATGTATAGTTATAAAACAAGATGCATATACTATAGTTATACATTGTGTGAATGTACCTTTATAAAATAAAACTTATGTACTAAACACTTATAACTAATCTTCATGTATAAAGAAGAATTTTGTATAAAATTTTTGTTCTCCAGATAATTTTTCTCCCTTGTAATTCATCTCAAACTTGAAAAAAAATGAAATGGTAAGTCCAGTAGTATACAATTTAATTGTAACCTAGCCTATAACATAAGAATTTTAATAAACTCACAACTTC